>JAGTTD010000008.1:12500-612500 GCA_018398585.1 Simmondsia chinensis
GTGCTCTTAGCTGAGTTCGAGACAAGGCCCGAGACAGCAGCAAAGCGATCCAAAGACTCCCGAATCACAGTCACACTGCCAAAATCTCCCCGACAGAAGATCATGAGTTCATCAGCAAAACAAAGGTGAGTGAGACGGGTCTGACGACATCCCGGGTGGAAACGGAAACGACGGTCAGTGGCCGCCTGACGAAGAATACCTCGAAGACCCTCCATGGCTATGACAAACAGATAAGGGGAGAGAGGATCCCCCTGACGAATACCCCGGCTGGAGCCAAAAAATCCCTGAAGCTCGCCATTGATGGCGACCGAGAACCGAGCGGTGGAAAGGCACTCACGGACCCAGCCCACCATGACCTCAGGAATACCCATGCATCTCATACCAGCCAAGATAAAGTCCCACCTGACAGTATCAAACGCCTTGCGAAAATCAACCTTCAGCGCACATCTAGAGGAGACACGACGGTGATAATCTCTCATAAGCTCCTGCGCCATCATAATACTGTCAGAAATACGGCGACCCGGGACAAAAGCAGTCTGAGAACTATGAACCAGCCCAAGAAGGACGCCCTTCAGCCTGTTAGCAATGATCTTCGTGATGCACTTATAGACCACATTACAACAGGAGATGGGACGGAAGTCCGCAAAAGTGGAGGGGCACTCCACCTTGAGAATCAAACTAATGCGGGTCGTGTTCAAGGCGCCTAGCATGCGCCCAAAGACGAAAAAAGAGCGAACTGCTCGCACCACATCAGCACCAACAATCTCCCAAGCCCTCTTGAAGAAGAGGGAGGAGTAGCCATCCGGACCAGGAGCACGATCATCACCGGTAGAAAACAAAGCATCCTTAATCTCGGCATCGAAAATCGGAAGGATAAGAGGGCGAGCCTGATCCTCATCCAACCTACCCTCGAAAAAGTCAGAGACATCCTCCTGAAGGGGGCCACCAGGCTCAGAAAGAAGCTCCTGAAAATAAGACACTCCCGCTTGAGAAATCTCCTCCTCATCAAAGGTTCGAGACCCATCAGCACCCACAATAGAAACAATTCGGTTCCTCGACTGCCTGTGGAGAACCGATCTGTGGAAAAAACGGGTGCACTGATCACCCAAAGAGAGCCACTGAATACGAGACTTCTGACGATAGAAAGCCTCCTCATCACGACAAAGCCTGGAATGCTCCCTCGAAAGCCGGCGCTCCTCAGTTCTCAGATGAGTACTATCGGGGTCGACGTCAAGAGCCCTCTGACCCGTCACCCAAGCATCTCTGGCAGCCTCTACCCGAGCAGAGATATGACTGAAGTGCCTGGTGTTAAGAGCTCGAAGTTCACCCTTCAGCTTTTTAAGCTTCTGGGTTAGCTGGAACATGGGAGAGCCATCAACACGCGAATCCCAAACACGGCGAACAGTCAGCAAAAAGTCCTCATGGTCGGCCCAAAAGTTAAAGAACTTAAAAGGGATGCGTCGAGAGTGGCGATCCCCAAGCCCTCTAACCACCAAAGCGCTGTGATCGGAAATATCAGTGCGGGGAAGAGCCTCCATAAGAGAAACGGGAAAGGAACGAAGCCAATCCTCACTCGCTAAACACCAGTCAAGACGTCTAAGGAGCATGTCATCACCCTCACCTCCTCGGGCCCAAGTATAACGAAGGCCAGTAAAAGCAAGCGGGGAGAGCCCTGACTCAGAAAGACAATCCTGAAAATCATCCATATGGCCCGGCCAGGAAGAGAATTCACCTGAACTATCACCGGGACGAAGAAAAGTGTTAAAATCTCCAAGGAGAAGCCAAGGGGTCCCTTGGAGGCTAACACAAGCACTTCTGATATAACTCCAGAGCTCACGACGAGGTCCCGGTTCGTTAAAACCATAGACAAAGGTGACAATGAAGCTACAATCCCTACGAACATCCTGAACCCGACAAGTAATAAACTGGTCTCCCTCTCTAACAAGAGAAACAGAATAAATCCCCGGGTCCCAACAAACAATAAGACGACACCAAGACCGCCTAACGCCAGCAAAAAGAGAGCACCAACCATCCATACAGCTAGAGACAGCGGACTCAACATCAGTAGGGTTAGTCTTCGTCTCGACGAGGCCAACCAAACCAAGAGAGTGGGAGCGAATCCACTCACGAACAGCACGAATGGAGGTGGGGTTGTTAAAACCCCGAACATTCCAAGAACCAATCATCATAAAAATAATGAGAGAGAAAGGTCTACCTATAACCACCACGAGCCCGAGAGCTGGCTCGAGTCACACGACGCTCCGCTGGAGGTTGACGACCAGCGTCGTCGCGATCTGAAGACAAACTCTCAAAACGGTTCGGCGAAACGAAGCTGGGCACGCTTGCCTCCCCATTCAAGGTACAGAGCACGGGCTCAAGAGACGAAACACACAGGGCCTCAATAACCCCGTCAAGGACAATAGCACGGCTCAAATCCTCGGATACCTGAGAAGACGAATCGGCTGAAGAACAAAGATCGGAGAGACCCAAGCTATCCCCAACAAAAGAAGGAAGCAATCTAGAGTGAGCAACATGGGTAGCCGAAGAACCAGAGAGGGCGACTAAGGAGCGTCGTGACCCAGTTGGGGCCACCGTTTTGGAAGGGCCTCGCACAGCCCCTCCCCCACTCCCCATGGCCGGATCCCGAGGGGTCACAGCCGCCCCCACCCGAGATGTAGGTGAGGACCCGCTAAGAGAAGGAGAGTCCGAGCCCGCAACAGGACTCGAAAAATCTCCCTCGCCTCCCTGGCCCGAACCCAAATCGGATCCGGACCCAAACACCAAACCCAAATTGGGCCGAACAGGGGGCAGAGAACCCCCCAAATCCGAACCCAAAACGGGAAGTCCAGCGTCAATGTGACGCTGGGCCGCAACCTCTCCCGGGCCCAAATGGCCCGGGCAAACCCGAGGCCCAAAAAGGGCCCCTGCATCCACAACAGTAGCAGGGGGCAGGCCCAAAGGCCCCCCGTCTCCATTCAGCCCAAGGGAGAGCCCCGCCTGGGCCTCGCGTTCCACAGGCCCAATGTGGCCCTCAACAGCAGCAGCAGCATCGGGCCCAACGGACCGGCCCATATCATCAGCAGCAGCAGCGGGCTCCAAGGCTCGGTCACCCGGCCCAGTCACAGCACCACCAGCGTCCTCACCGGTGACCACCTCACCCCCACCGGCGTTCTTGTTCTTCTTTTTCTTTTTTTTTCTTCTTTTTTCCGACCACCGGAACCCATTGTTGGCAGGATTTTCAGGTGGAGGAGTAACAACGTTCGAGATAGGACAAGTATGGCCAAAAACCCAGCATTTTCGACACACTTTGGGAAGACCCTCGTACTTAACACTGACCGAAAATCAAGAACCATTATATTCAACGAATAATTTCTTGGCCGGCTCAACTTTAGGCTCAATTTCGACACACACCCTGGCATACTTCATCATGGTTCCATCCAGGGTTGCTTTGTCCATGTAGAGCGGCCGCCCGGCCCCACTAGCAATGTTACTAAGCGCCCCCTCCGTCCACATCGACACCGGAATGCCATGTAGTTGAACCCATATTGGAAGTTTAGAAACGTTTTGCGAAGGGACAAAATTATCACTCCAACGGTTAAGAGAGAGAAAGTGACCCTTGATGTACCAAGGGCCACCACGAAGCACATGCTCGGATGCCGCCAAAGATTTGAAGCGAAAATAATAAGCATCCCCATCAGAGATAACACATTCAAGACCCTTAGATCCCCAAAGCATATTGGCTATTGCAACACACCGAGAGTAAGCTTCCCTACCACCAATAATATGACCAACTAAGCATCGGTTCCATTTTTCACGACCCGGGGCAACATCATCATCAGTTATTGTAGTTACAATCTCGCCATTAATAAGTTTAGGTTGAGTGAAGTGTAAAACACCCTTTGGGGAGGCGCACGGACAGTATCGGCCCACGGCAAGGGACCAGAATCACTCGAACCACCGCAAGCACCGGATGCACCGGCATCCAAGGGGCTTGCGGCCTCCATACCACCCCGAGACGTCACCGGAGGACACGCCACAACCATGGCGCGACCAGACCCACGAATTACGCAGAAAAAAGAAAGACCCCAAATTAGGGTTAGGGTTAGGGCGGCTGCCGCGCGCCGCCACCCACACCACCACCGGCACCGACTCGGTCAAGACGACCACCAGGCACCGGCGAACCACCAGGGAGGAGAAATCGAAGGAAACTTACAGGTGAAAGCCTCCAAATCAGAAGAGCGCCACCATGGGCACCGGACCACCGCCCAAAGGTCGAGAAGGGAGAGGCGAGTTGACTGGGTAGGGTCGCCGGTGATGGGCTGCCGGAAAGGAAGCCCGGAACGTCCTACGTCGCACACCAGCGAAAAACGCAACCCTGTCACCCTCTCTCACTAATTTCACCCTCGACGGCCACCGGAAAGCACCAGCGGGCACCACCACCAGGAAGTGGAGATGCCGGCGAACACTCGACCACCGACCCCGACCCCGTGCACCGAGCCACGTGCCCGCACCCGCGTGCCCTAGTCACAGGCGAAAAATCGCCCCTCAATGGCCCCAAATCGCCGCTGCTACAGTGGCGGTGCGAGTTCCCCTGAACCCTAAACCCTCCTAAACCCTAAACCCTAAACCCCTAAACCCTAAAACCCTAAACCCCTAAAACCCTAAACCCTAACCCCTTAAACCCTAAAACCCCAAACCCTAAAACCCTAAACCCTAAACCCTAAAACCCTATATGGAACACTTTCATAGTTTTATTTGGCATGGTCTTCAGCCGCGGGATATACTCATCAGTTATAGCTAATACTTAATAGGGGGAGTGGTAATGTCAGATCCATAATTATAATCAGGGTCAATGCTGATACTTCTGGGGCCTTAGGCAAAATTTTCAAAGGCGCCCTTCATATATATCAAATTATAATAATTTTTACCATAAAATTTACTAATATTAACAATTAATACTTCAAAAATTTGGGGCCCCCAAGAGAGCTGGTGCTTGGGGTGCTTAGGGTTATGTTCGGCCCTGATAATAATAATAAAAATAAAAAATTTATTATGCAATTAATTAATTGAAATTAAATATACATATAACCACTTAAATAAAATAAAATAAAATATTAATTAAAAAGTAGAAAAACTAGAATATTAAAATTATTAAATGATTGTTATTTTATAAGTTAATAAATTTGTACAATTTTGACAAAAAAATAAATTTGTACAATGTAAAATAGAAGTTTTATGAAGGAGATTAGTAGAATAAGGAAAAAAAATTGAGAAAAGATCAAACAAAATGGGGGCACCAAGGCTTGAACCCACGACCTAACAAGGTACTGGGGGCACCAACTCAACTACACCACCCAACTACCACCCAAGTTGTGACATATGGCCACATATTTATATATATATAGTATGTATGCACGGGGGGCACGCGCCCCCAATACTTTAACGTTGGATCCGCCCCTGATATTGAGCAAAGTGCGTGGTGAGTTTGAGTAAGTGAATGTTGATTTTGAGTAAATAGATGATTTTGAGTAAGTGGATGGTTATTTTAATAATTAGGTATTTTGTATAATTGAGTGGTGATTCTGAGTAAGTGGGTGATTTTAAGAATATGGGTGGTGAGTTTTGAGTAAATGAATGTTGATTTTGAGTAAATAGATGATTTTACGTAATTAAGTGATGAATTTTGAGGAATAGAGAGGTAATCTTGAGTTATCCAATTACTTTGACTAACTAGATAATGATTTTGAGTAATTAATTGGTGGTTTCTGGTAAATGGGTGATTGAGTAATTAGGCGATTTTAGCACCCTTAGGCTTATATGTTTGCTATGCTGTATGTTTTTTGTTGCTTGTTAGTTGCTGCTTGCGTATTATATTGTTGCTTTGTTGTTTTATTGCTTTGTTTGTCTCATTTGATTTTCTAATTTGTAGGGTTGGTATCCTTGGACACAACCTCCCCTTAAAGTAGTACTTTGAATGGGTAAAATTGCATACATCCCACCCCCTTGCACTGGCAAGAGTGCTTAGGGCACTATGTTGGTTGTTTTTGACAGTGATTTTGAGTAATTGGGTGATTATTTTTATTTATTATGTATTTTGCATAATTGTGTAGCGATTTTGAGTATGTGAGTTATTTTAACTAAGTGAGTGATGATTTCGGTTAAGTGCATGTTGATTTTCAGTAAATTGGATGATTTCTAGTACGTGGATGGTTATTTTGAATAGTTAGATGATTTTGAGTAACGTAGTGATGATTTTGAGGAAGTGTGATTTTGAGTAGCTGAGCGGTAATTTTAGTGACATTGGAAAGAAAACTCCGTCCAAGGTGATATGAGTCGCGTTTTCCACTACAAGTAGTGGATTTCAGAAGAATGCGGGAGTCTTACTACAGAGAGGCTTCAGAGAAATATTGAGGATTGAGAGCGGGAAGTGAGGAAAGGAGTAACCCTGGGCAGTGATGTAGAACCTCATGCATGCTCAGGAGTAAGAAAGTTGCAATCTAGGTGTCAATGGTTGAACAAGAAATTGGTTGTCATCCTTTTCTAATGTTGGACAAGAGGTCAAATTTGGCACAACCGTTATGGTGGCATAACTTGGGGCCCGACTTTGAAATTTGTGGGCGGTTACAATAGTCATGATGCTACTTATGTGGTTCAATAACTCTTAGGATTATTGCGCAAATCGCTTTTCTCGAGGTTGCCCCCTTACCCCTCGGTATGGTTGTATTTAAGTAGAGCAAAGCCCGAGCTTGTCAAGCTCGATGCTCAACTCGTTTAAGTTTAACTTGGCTCGAGTACAATTTGAAGTTGTTCGAGCTTAGCTTGAGTTTAGCTAGTCATAGGCTCAAGCTCAGCTCAACTTGACTCCGTTGAGCTTGAATGCGACTCAATGAGTTTCGATCTAATCTTGTAATTTTTACACTCATTAAAGGTCAATCTAGGCTCGTTCGGGTTCGTTATAAGACAGGGCTCGACTCATCTAGGCTTAAATAACTTGATAGGGCATTATTCAAGTTGATAAATACTATTAAGTTTGGGTTGCTTAGGCTTGCACAAGCTCGAGCTTCATTTGGCTCGAGCTCAGCTTCATAAGTTGAAGGAGTTGGCTTGGCTCTAGCTCGAAACAAGCCAAGCCCAAAATCAGTATCACGCTACCATGCCTTGGGCTCCACTCGATTTAAGTGACTACCATGAAACAGTCACAAAAATCATTGGTGGAGCGAAGCCACCGTCAAAGCCAGTTCGGCATTGTGGCCTGCCGTTGTGAACAGAGAAGAACTGCAGCGAGCTCCCACCACCAATGGCACACAATCCATCCCCCCCCCCGGGGACCAAGGGGAAAAAAATTCCTCCCCTCACATCAAGAAGGCAACAATAGTAACGGCAATAGCAGCCATGAACCAATAGTCGCCAAGGATCAAGATCAGGCTGCCTCAGTTAGATATGTAAGTTGGAAAAATGAAGGCAGCGACAACAGCTTGATGCCAAGCATCATGGTAAAAGTTCAACGATGGAGATCCTACCTAGTGTTTGAAATCGAACAGGTTTAGGATTGCTGCCCAACATCGATGTTGTCACCAAGGTTGAGTTAGGCAGGGACCTCAAACGGTACTCAAATCCAGGTATCCCCATTTTCATTGATTTATTAGAACTGAAATTCCAGATGTGTGCCGTAGTGATCCAGATGTGTGCCGTAGTGAAGCCATAGGTGGTTTCACACTGCTGAGACCCCTAGTGGTCCTTAGGTCCAAGCATCCCCTTTTCCCTAACATATTACAAACCTACTTTTACAAGTGTGCAGTCATCAAACTGGAACAATCAATTATATTGCATCTTGGATTTGAACTAGTTTGGGGACAGAGTGTTAGGAGAATAAGAACTAAAGGAAGTTAAGAGAGAATTTGAGAAGAAATAAAAGAATTGAGAGAGAATTCAAGTGAGAAAGAGGAGAAGACATTGATAATTGGTAATGTTATTTCTTTTTTTCTTACATGATCAATACTTGAGTATTTATGCTTGAATACTATAACAACTAGCAATTCCCTAACTTAAGATCAAGGGTGTATTTAATCAAAATGCCGACGTCATGTTCACATTCAAGAATGTATCTCATCCTAGACTGAAAGTAAGGGTAAGCTATAACTCGAGAGCATTTTATTTGAGATAAATCGTATTGATAATGATTTTTTAGCCAGTTTGGTGAACATGAGGCTGCTTCACCAATAGTTGCATAACTTTGATCAGGCATTGTTGCATGATTACTTGTCTAATAGTAGATGACATTTCCATGGATGTACTTTGCATTGTTTGACTTCTTTCAAACGCAACCAATGATGAATCCTTTGTCTATTCCCATTGTTTCTTGAACTCACTAAAATGAGTATATCCAACAAAATTTATCAAATGATAATTCCCTAAAACTTTCCCACCAAAATTGCTAGTACTTCAAAATTCCTTACAGAAATTGTCATCATTCAAAGCATGATGATCCTGCAGATTTTGCCCTTCAGTATACTCACTTCTTGTTGACATATCATGCCCTAATGTCAAAGCATGATTACACTGTAAGTCTTGTGTTGTTGATGAAAACTTCCAGCCAATGCTGCAAAGTGTTATAATCTTTCTCAGGATATACAAAACGAACTTCACCATCTTTTAGAACTTCCCCTGTTCATTAACTTGTGAAAAATGAGTTGGGAATCCACATCTTCTATTCTTTCCTTATTACTTGTGACTGGACTCTTCACTTTTATGATGCCTCAATGTATCACTGGCACTAGTTTTCAGCTTATTCTCATCCTCTTAAACCGGGAGATAAATCTCTTCAACTCATAACGTGAGAAAATTCAATATCTAGTAGACAGCATTTGTCATAAATGCAACGTTTAATCACACTATCGCAATGACAACACTTCGATTCAAAGAAAATGTAATACGTGGCTTAACTTCATGAATTGTGGATGAAGTCAAATGCAATCCTTCAAGATTGCCATAAGGAGAAAATATGTGGTAAAGTAAATCTTTGATGATAGGATAAAGGACATTGGAAATATTAACAAAAGGGTAGAATTGTTGGTCATGATTTGCAAACTTTGAAATTCCACTTTTTTTCTTTTTCAACTTGGCAAAATGTTGAATTTCACGACCAAGAATAGATAGCTCTGATACCAATTGATACAATCACATCAAATTGTATCTTGGATTTGAACTATTTTGGGAGTAGAAGGCAAGAAAAAGAACTAGAGAGAAGTTAGGAGAGAATTTGAGAAGAGATAGAAGACTTGAGAGAGAATTAAGGGGAGAGAAAGAGGAGAAGAGATTGAGAATTGGTAATGTCATTTCTTATTTATTTACAAGATCAACGTGACTATTAATACTTGATCAACACTAACGCTTCAACAACTAACAAATTTCTCTAACAACTCGATCAATAAGACTAATAACCATTCCTAACCAACTAACCATATAACTACTCGTATCCCTAACTACAATTTCACGGCAAAGCACCCTAAATATCCGTTGCCTCTGTGACAGTAGTCCTAAGCATCTCAATAGTGCACAACTCATAGCCGTATGTCCTTGGTTGACGCAGCTTAAACAACACCAGAATTGACCAATTATGCTACTACTCATTTGCCCTATGTTCCAAAGCAATATACATTTCGTTTCACTCTTACTTTTTTTAGTCACATTTTAAGAACATTTTTAGCTATGCATTCCTAAAATATGATAATAATTTTCAAATCCAAAGTGCAACTTATGTATGTGTTCAAAATGTTCATCTCTATAATCCTATGTAGCAGATATACAATTATCAAGTTAACTACGTATAGTGCAAACAGAAGCCATGTTGTAATAAAGAAAGAGAATATCAACTGACTAAACAGAAAAATTAGTATCTTCGAACAATCTCTTCATTAATTTAATAGCGAACGCTGACAAAGACTTGTGTCAATTTGATGTAACTATGACAATTAGTTGTAAAATAGCTTTTATCCTATGGTGCTAATCATCCATTGTGTATTATCTAACTAATTGATCAACAACAATTTTGTACTTGTATTTCTTTTATTCTCGGTATTAGGATGGTTATACATTTGAGCTAAATATGTCCTAGTTTTGTAATTCCTGTTTTGCAATTGTAAGATTACAATTGTTCTACAAATTTAGTTTAAAATTGTTGCAAAGTATATGTACTTCAATTCATAATATTTTCTACCGCAATTGAATTATTGATTTTACCAATGCGTTTGACTTGTTCTGAGCATAATCTAAGTTTTAGGGGTAGGAAAAATTCTGTGTATTCTACTGCAATTGAATTATTGATTTTATCAATTGATCATATGCATATTAACACTTAGTTGTTCTTTTGTTGATATTGGATCTCAATGGTGTATTGTTCTCTCGATATCTCCCTTTCCCCCTTTTGCTATGTCTTTTATGAATATCCTTTGAGTATTACAAATGAGAGTCAAGTGCAATTTTAATCCAGTAATTTAGAAGTTATTCCTTAAGTATGCTCCAAGTCTAGCTATGTGAATTACACGGTTCTTACGAAAATTTAACCCATTTTGATATGTTTTCTCATTCTCTAATTTTGTTGTTATGTTTATCCATGGTTGGTTATCCAATAGAGTTACCTATGGCATAACTTTTGCATAGTTTCCACTTTTTCAAATAACAATTGTAGGCTGAGACAATTATTGTAAATCTCTTACCTATTAAGTTGTATAAATGCAACGATATTAGATTAAATTGATGAGTTTTGACTTTTAAAATGATTAAATTTAAAGTTATGGTAATCAGTTAAAGTAGATTATCCTTTAAACCAATATTCAAACACAAGTTCAAATCATTTTGACTCGATAAAAAAAAAATGAGCACTCAGGTTTCAAAGAACTTTTTTTCTATAACAGCTTGTTCAATAACAAAACCAAAATACTGCAGTATCTATTAAAATTTCCTAGAAAATTATAAAAATGAGAGATAGATTACTATGCTAATGTTCATATCTTAATATATTCAATTATATTTTCCTAACGATATAATGTAGTAAAGATCATATAACAAAATATACAGAAACAAGGACAATTAATATATTTTAGATTCCTATCAGCATCTAGTGAGGTGCATTATTACATTGGTAAAGCCATACTAACAAAATAATCTTCAAGGATATATGCCCGTTGTCTTATATTTACTGATATTCTGCCACAAAGAGAGTTGGGGAGACACTGTGTATAGCAGAAGAAGGAAAGAGTCTTTACCAAAAATTTGTTGTTCATTTAACTTGATGTGCTTAACCTGGCGCCAAGGCATCTTTATGTAATGGATTTCTTCTTTGTGGGAATATAAGGGCACTGTGGAAATGGGTTTGTTTACCCTTCTAGCGAAGCAATTGTAGGGAAAGAAATTGAAGTAAATGTGAGCTGCTGTAGAGAATGAAGATATACCCCATTACTAGTTCTTGAGGCTTTTGTGCAGATCTAAAAACACAGAGATGCAATCTGGTATTGACGGAAGCTTTTGAGTTCAAGCAAGTATTATAATATAACCGTTCAGTGTTGACCAAAAAACTTAATAAATGTGAGTTTGGCAAGAAAAAAAGTAATGGGTGACGTGCCGTACACGTTCAAAATGGAAAGGACATAAATAGCAAGTAATCATAAGGGCGTTTGGCTCAAGGTCAATGGCAGAAAGGTCTTTTTATTTTTTATATATTAACATTAACGATAAAAGGTAGGGTAAGGTTTAAATATTTTTTAAAAATAATATAAATTTTTAGCAATATTTTTTTTTTTTTTGAACATTGAACATTAATTTTGAGCATTAGTATTATTATTATTTTTGAAAATGAGCATCATTTTATTTTTTGAGTTCATACGTTCTTTGTTTAAATATTTTTTTATTTAAATATTTATAATATAAGGTTGGTAAGGTTTAAATATTTTTTTAATAATATAACCAATCTTTTTAGGGTAATGAGTTTGTAGCTATTATTAAATTGATGAACTTTTTAATAAACTTTTATTAAAAATATTGATAAATCATACAATTATAATAATATATAGGTTAAATTATTAAAAGATCTTCTACAGTACTTTATAAAACACAAGTAACTCATGTACTTTTAATTTATCACGACACATCTCCTTAACTTTATAATTAAATATAATTTACTCCTTATATTTTTAAACTTGTAAATAATCCAATAATTAGACATAAATTTACCCTCTAAATTTTGTTATTACATACAAACCATCTACTAAATATTTAATTCAGACTCGCATGTTTAATTTTGAAAAATAACTTTTAAACTATGATATTAAATCCAAATTGCCCGCTGAAATAAATCTAATGTATAAATACAATTGATTCTTTTTTTACCTTTTTTTTTCAAAAATAAATCCCTAACTCATTCTTTTATAAATCATAAAATAAGGGATGTGGATTAGGTGCAGTGTGCAAAACCACCGCACCTCCTACATCGCCTATGTGGCACATTTTTAATTATAAATGTACTCATATAAATATATAATATATATAATTCACATATTTAATTCATATGAAAATTATTAGATTTTTTATATTTATAGAAACTTATTTTAACATATGTAGTATATATAATTTATATATAATATGTATAAATATTTAGGGTTATTCATATAAGTGGTCACTGTATTTTATCTATTATGTCAATTTAACCCTTGTACAATTCAAATCGTGTCAAGCAAGGCATTCATCATTCCGTTAAGAATGTGACCTCTACAAAGAACGATGTTATTTATATCGTCCTTATTGAAATAGTTTTAGATATTACAATGAACTTTATTACAAAGTAAAGAGTGGGTAGAGAAGATAGGTTTATGAGATTCAAATGACAAAACACTGATATAATTTTCAAGTAATTAACCCTAATAATGAAGGGGGCTTTATACACAGTTCTTAACTTACAATGGCACATATAAAAAATGCAATCAAATAAGATAAGACATTATCATGCAACATAGTTCTTGATTAGGGTTGGGGGTCATTGGGAAACAACCTCTCTACAAGATAGCACCCTGTAGGAGTAGGCTGCGTACATCTTACTCTCTCTAGACCCTTGCTTGGTGGGAGCTTCTCTGAGGCACCAAATTGTTGTTGCTATTGCTGTTGCAATGAAAGAGGTTTTATGTAGAGAATTAAATGTCCTTTGAACACATATTTCCAAAGGACACCAAATATCTCCTCCAAAGGACACAAAAAATCACTCCGAGCAACGGACAATCTGCCCCTATGTATTACCACACAAAACCTTTTCTAAGCATCATTGCTTTTTGTAAGTTGTTTGTGTCAACACACCATCCACTGTGCCTTACCGGAATACGTGTGTCAATACACACTATTATATATGTCAACATACACCATGCCTAGGCTAATACACTTTCAAAACACTTTATTTTGAAGATACATCAAGAAATCTCACTTCAACAAGGATGAAAAATTGAGAGGAGAGTTGTTGGAACTTAAGAAGGGGAAAGGAAAAGAGAGAAGTTGTCGAGAAATAATACAGTAAAAAAAATTGAAGTAGGCTATCATATCCATTTGTTTGCAACAATGTCGGCCAAATCAACGACCCTTTGGGAGTAACCCCACTCATTGTCGTACCAAGCAATAACTTTGACCATATCATCTCCCATAACCATGGTAAGGGAAGAGTCAACAGTAGAGGACACGTCGCTGCACCTGAAGTCCACAGAAACAAGAGGCTCATCACACACAGAGAGGATACCCCTGAGCTCCTTGTCAGCTGCCTCTCTAAAAGCAGCATTCACCTCTTCGGCGAAGGTCTTCTTAGAGACTTGGACAACAAGGTCGACAACAGAAACATTGGGTGTGGGCACACGAAGGGCAATGCCATTTAGCTTTCCTTTGAGGGTGGGAAGGACTAGAGCTACTGCCTTTGCAGCCCCTGTTGAGGTGGGAACTATGTTAAGTGCTGCTGCTCTTGCCCGTCTTAGATCCCTATGGCTTGCATCCAGAAGTCTCTGATCTCCGGTGTAGGAGTGAGTAGTTGTCATTGTTCCTTTTATGATACCTGCGGAGTCCACACCCATTCCATTCCCTTATACATATAGTAGTGTACATAGATTTGTATGTTTCATTTGGTCAAAAGTAAACATGTGTACATAAAGGATAGGATTTTACCGAATTTTTGGTCGAGGACCTTGACAAAAGGAGCCAGGCAATTAGTAGTGCAAGAAGCATTGCTGAGGATGGGCTCAGCAGGGTTATAAGCATCTTCATTGACACCCACTACATAAGTTGGTATATCTCCTTTACCCGGGGCAGTGATTAGCACTTTCTTTGCCCCGGCTTCCAAGTGCTTGCCTGCACCCTCTCTATCCACGAATACCCCTGTCCCTTCTATCACTAGGTCTATATTCATGTCCCTGCATAACAATATGACAAACTCAAATCAGTAACTGCTTACAAACTGCAAGGTCATTGAAAATACAACCAGCGCATGGAGTATTCTATACGAATGGAATTGGAAATCGAATGAGCTGGATGAGATACTTACTTCCACGGGAGGTTGATAGGGTTGCGGTTGGAAACAACTTTGATAATCTTTCCATCAACGGAGATAGCATCATCTCCTACGGGCTTGACGTCAGCTTCAAAGGTCCCAAGGGTGGAATCGTACTTGAGGAGGTGCGAAGCTTGCTTAACACCACCAGTGTCATTGAGGGCCACCACGTCTAGGGGCGAGTCCTTTCTACCGTGCCAACACCTCAAGAAATTCCTTCCAATCCTTCCAAATCCGTTGATTGCCACCTTAAGCTTTGCTTCCACTGCTCCTTTCCTGCTGCCTTCAGACCCCCTCTGAACAGCAACCTGAATATACAAACCATATAATACCTTTATGTATCCGATCTAATGAAGTAGTCTAGTACAAATTACAAATTACAAAAACAGTAATATTAAATGATTTATTTATAAAAAAGTCTATGTTTTCTCCTTGTGTTTATTAGCCTATCTATTTGTTGCTCATCTAGCTATTAGGTACAAAGTGTAATTATCTATAATCACTCAAGTCACAGTTGATTGCTCCAGTAGATCAACTCTGGTAATTGAATATTAGTACATGTCTAGACTTACCTCTCGCCCCCTTTTTTTACTCCCTTTATTCCTCATTGTATCTAGTTTTGGGGAGATCGGATATGGAGTCATTCTTTGCAATTCCCAATTTAATTCTAACATAAAATCTCAACAGGGCTACTCTGAAACCATTTCAAGATAAACTATTGTCTGAGCTAGAACTCAAAAGGAAAGTGCCTTTTAGTGGCAATTCTTTGTCTCAAATTTTATTCGCTATGCCTATTCCATAGAGTTCCCCCAGACCCCGCTTTTGCAGGAGCCCTTGAGGCATTGGGTTGTTGTGTTGTGTTGTATGCCTATTCCATGGAGTTGCTATGTGAGACTCACATATGTCAGTACATCTGAAAACCAATTATCATTTAATAAAGTAATTTACTTGTTTTGTTCTCTACACTTTCAATATTGAATTTCGTTAGCATACTGAAATGAGAGCATACATTGATCCAAATATTTTGATATAATGTCAAATTTGTGCCTTGTCCAAGAAACGGCTATAATCCATATGAACCCAAGAGAGTTTCTATCTCCATCTTGTTCTCTTAGTTCTTGCAACTCTGACATGGGATAATATATTACTAGACACACAAGTGGAGTCCTTAGCACTTTGATTTCGAATGTCTTCGATAGAAGATGGAGGTGAATATACAAGTCTAGAGGTCTACTTTTTTGCTTAAGCCAAGTCATTTCAGGATGAAAGCTTACTTACATATAGAAAAGCATGAACAACTACTGGCCATATGAAAATTTCTTACGTCTACTCAGCATGTGTTTATTACGTTGTGGGAGTAAAAAGTTGAAGGATGGTCTTTTAACATTGGTAAGGTCATTACATAGGGTGGGTAAGGTGCCTTGAACCTGGAACCTCAGAGATGACTTAAAGCATCCCAACTACTGGGTTACAAGAGTGTAGGAAAAAAGTATATTGATCAAGTAGTGGTCAGGACAGAGGACGCTTACGGCACTAGTCTGGAAGGCTACAACTGCAACAAGATCTTCGGGGGTCCTGCGAGCAAAGGGAAGAGAAGCCGATGAACTGTTGAGGCCTGAGAATTCCGAGAACCCCTTGTTGCAGACCTGTCAACCATTTCAACTTTTGTGAGTGCTACAACTGAATTGCCTTTTTATTATTAACTCACACTACATATGACGTGAAAATCCAATTAGAATATCTTTTCAAAGAAGAGGGATAAACAGAACCCGAAGGGAGGAGTTGACGACAGAAATTGCCGATGAAGCCATGCATGCAGTAGCGGCACCCGCAGCTGCAGTACTTGGCGTCGAGCAGTGAATTATTTTTGTGGGCAGCGAGTGAAGAAGAAGTGGGAATGCTGGCTACTTGGAATTGAGAGTTGGAAGAAAGGCATTGGTCATAAAACGAGCAAGATAAGGAGATAAGATTTGTAATAGCCTCTCAATCAACGTATGGTTGTGGTTTTGCTTCAATTTCTAGTTTCTACACCACCATTTCCCCGCCTTGTGATCTCACCGTCTCCACAATTCGGAATGTGGGTGGGCCTCCCCTCTCTAGTCCCCACTGTCATGCAACAATTCCTGGCCCAAAATGTTTCAGCCCAATCAGGATTAATCCGGACATCTTTGAGGCTCGTAATGCATGTTTTAAAATGGATCCTTCATGTATAATATATTTCTTTTAAAAAGTATAAATACTAATATAATAAATTATACATATTTCAATCATTTATTAATAATATATTAGCCATTGAAGGTATTAGTTGATTCAATTTCCAATACCTGAAATCAAATCCCACTTTCACCAGTTGGGAAGAGAGGTGGTTAAGGAGACTTGAAAATGGTTGTCCAAATGTACAATTTATGTGGCTTTCTTATTATATGCCAAAAGAAAAAGTATCATGGGGACTTCCATTGAAAAATCATTGACACTGAATTTTGGAAGAATTGGAATAAAATATGAAATAACGAGTTTGGAAATCAAGTTATGTTTCCTACGTTGAAAAGTTGATTACATTGCTATTAGAGTATGGCCACCAATTAACAAATAATTCGCTTCCCAATCTATAAAGATCCTGCAAATTATGTCAATATTACTTATATAGAGAGACGAACATGAGGGAATCACACAGCTAGGAACTGCAACGCAGGGTACCAAATCATTTCCGGCAATGCGATTTTCAAAGATTTCTGTGACTTGGAAACATCCACTTTGTTTGCCCACCCAAAGATAAATTGTAAGAAACTCCTGACAATAGATGATAAATACTGGCATGGAAATAAGAAAGAAATACGTGCTTGGATTGGATAAGTAGTGGATTAGATCCCAAGAATACAAGGACTACTTTCACAACTTAGCTATAAACATTCTCTTAGCTCTATGAACACGATTTTCCCCCATTATCCAACCTCTTAAGGACTCAAGAATTTTGGACCCATGCTAGAAGAAATCCAAGATGAAAGGACATCAACAAGCTGGTTTAAGTCCTTCGAGACTTCAGCCCGAAGAATCCTGCGGTCCACACCTAATGTCGAGCCAACATCTTTGGCAACTCTTTCCCACGGTGTCCCTGTAGCTAAATTCGCTATTAGCTGTCCTCCACGATTCACCGCATCCGCCATTGCAGGTGGAACATCAGGGAGCGCCTGTGCCAATGGAAAACGTCAGTAAGGTGTTGAGATTACTATGAAAGACAGGAGAACACTGTCATGAATGCAATTTCTTTCTGAAGATTTCTTTCATAGTAACAGCAAAAGAGTCCCATATGTTTGGAATGCAATTCTTGTGCCTGGAGCAAGAAATCATATTGACTGAATGGCTATTATGAAATTTGTTTCGCAAATTTCTAACTCCTTTTGCATTTATGAAACCTGAGGAGAAAGTATCCAAATATCTTCTGGTTGGGTTTCAGTCAAAGTGAGATGATGAAATGTATAGGTGACGCACTGGGACAATGCATATTGTATGAGACTACTAGAACATTTAGTTATTTCAGAAACTCAGGAAACAAATAAAAACTATACGAAAATACCGACTTTTAATTATAAAAATTCCGCAGGAGCCATTGGACAACATCGGTATCAGCCATTACTGTTTGGTGAAGACTAATACAGAGCATGTATGGTATCGACACCAATTTGTGAGTGGTACAATGCAGTAGGCCTTATGTGGCATTGATAACTTGGATTGAAGGAAGGAAAAGTAAATAGCCACACCATAGTTGAAACGTTGAAACCAAAGAGGCCTGACAAACTTTAGTACAGGATTTAACCTGTTGCAAAGGTAGACCATGATCTCCAGGCAAGGTACGAATTGACATGTCCAGCATCGTACTAACAGCAGACTCTGAACTCAGCACCTGTGCAAGTGTTGAAGTGTCATCGATTGTATCATCTTTGAACTTTATCAGGAGATTCCTTGAAACATTGTAGTAAGATTTTATCTGAAAGATTACAGAAAAGAACAAATGAATCAATGCAATTGTGCAGGCACAGAAGAATATTGTTAACGGCATGGTGGAAGAAACTTGAGCATGGCAGTCGTAGTCCTTATAGTCCAATCAGCGAGAAAGATACCCAGGGCTTACACAATCAACAAAAGCACATATTATCACCAAAAGTCAGGAAGCAAGAAGCTCCGTTCATAAACTGTACGACTGCTTCATTGACATACAAAAACAATATCCTGAGAGAATCGCAGAATAACAAGAAACCAATTAGTGACATGCAACGTTCTAATTTATCCAGTTTTCCTGATACTAGTAAAAGCTAGGTTGATTTCCAAACGAGTACTCTGAAAGTTTTCACTTTTCCCCCACCATAAAATCTTCTGAAATTCCAATATATGCCAAATTCCCCGGTGGATGGAAAAGCATAGCAATGTCCATGATGGAAGAGGGACAGGGCGTCAAGGATAACTGAGAGTTTGAAGAACTTGGAAAATGAAAGAGGCAAAAGGAATAGCAGAGGTTGACTGCTGCATGGCAGCATCGTGGCACAAGCAGGAGTTGGGTTCAAAGAAAGAGGAAGATATCAGTGTTATGGAAAATTAGAGTCCAATTTTTCATTTGTTTATGTATTTTATCAGTTAAGGGCGTCTTGTCCTTGTAATTATGCTTACTAGAAAAGCACATCGGCAGTAATGTGCAATAAGAACCAATCAACCACAAGAGTTTGTCACAAACCTAAAGGTTGGTGACGAGCTTTGATACCACTTTGTCACGAACCTAAACTCGTGACTTAGATAGATTTTGAGAAGGAGGGAGAATTAGAGAAGAATTAGAGAGAGAGAGGGTAGAAGTAGAGAGATTTAGAAGGGAGTTAGAGAAGAAAGGAAGTTGGAATTAGAGGGAAAGAGGGGGAGTCGGTTGAGAGTAGAGGAAAGAGAGGGAAGAGTTCAAATTGTTGTTTGTTGTTGATTGATTGATTCCAAAGCCACACATTACATTGGTTTAAATAGACAAAAATGGAGGGAGAGGGTTGGTTGCCCCTAAGACCTAGACCCTAAGATATAGCCCCACTTAATTAATGTAATTACATGATTACAATTTTAAATTAACCCCTTGCCTCCTTCTTCTTCCCTCCTAAACCCATTTCGAATTCAAAATTTAAACTAATTAATTTTACAATATTTTTCATTATATAGCCGATACAAAAATAATAAAAGCGAAAAATAGCCGTTTGGTTCTTTGGCTTGTCAGAGTCACAGCTAGGATCGTGACAAACCCTTCCCCTTGAAAACATCCTTGTCCTCAAGGATGTCATGTGGATTGATCTCCTTGTGCCAATTCCGGTTCTTGGAAATCGTTCCCATACCCTTGCCTTGACATTGATATTTTGGATGTCTCTTTGAGTGGTCTTAGGCTTGAGATGGTGAGCTTGACACGGCTTTGCCTTCTTGTGTTGCCGTCCACCACGGTGCTGCTGCTTTTCATGAGCCATGGTAGCACTATGGAATTCTTGAGGTGCCATTGCTATACGTGCCTCCTGTTCATAGTCACCCCACGGCCATGGCTTGCAAGTCATAGTTGGGCTTGGTGGCTTGTGAACTTCTAGTGGCACCTTTGTTGCGTTTGGCCCCAATTCATGCGATTCTTCCTCAATAACTAGCGGCCCTTCAATAATGTGTAGCTCCAAGGGCTAAGGTTCCATTGGTTCCTCTTATCCTTGACATTAATGGCAATGTCAGGGACTTCATCACACCCCTTTTGAGGCTGCGGTGGAAGTTCAAACTTCACACCACGGCTATCACAAAGCCGAGCTACAACATCGGTTAGGGTCCTAAGGTCAGCTTTCACGTCCGCCATGTCTGCCTTTATCTCGACGTTGTTCCGGTTTTGCTGCTCCTCTAGTCGGTCCATCCTCTTCTCCAAGCAGACCAACCTTTCGTCTATAGCTTCAACCCACTCGTTGGACTCAGTGCGATCGGTTGATGACATGCTTCTTGTAATAGCCTTTTTTTTTTTTTTTTTTTGGTTCAGTTACTATTCACGGTTTAGAATTTTTTTATTTTTTATTTTTTTATGAGTTGAATGAAAATGCAAAGTATAGGATATGCCCTCTTCGATCGGAAGATGGCTCTGATACCACTTTGTCACAAACCCAAAGGTTGGTGACGAGCTCTGATACCACTTTGTCACGAACCTAAGCTCGTGACTTAGATAGATTTTGAGGAGGGAGAATTTGAGAAGAATTAGAGAGAGAGAGGGTAGAAGTAGAGAGATTTTGAAGGGAGTTAGAGAAGAAAGGAAGTTGGAATTAGAGGGAAAGAGGGGGAGTCGGTTGAGAGTAGAGGAAAGAGAGGGAAGAGTTCAAATTGTTGTTTGTTGTTGATTGATTGATTCCCAAGCCACACATTACATTGGTTTAAATAGACAAAAATGGAGGGAGAGGGTTGGTTGCCCCTAAGACCTAGACCCTAAGATATAGCCCCACTTAATTAATGTAATTACATGATTACAATTTTAAATTAACCCCTTGCCTCCTTCTTCTTCCCTCCTAAACCCATTTCGAATTCAAAATTTAAACTAATTAATTTTACAATATTTTTCATTACATAGCCGATACAAAAATAATAAAAGCGAAAAATAGCCGTTTGGTTCTTTGGCTTGTCAGAGTCACGGCTAGGATCGTGACAGAGTTCTTTCCATTGACGACAAGGTATCACTGCCTATGTGATTTCTATGTTATGTAAGGCCGTGCCTAAGGGCATATCGGTTGAAGTAGACGCAAGCACCCGCACGTGTGAGATACAGCAAGGAAGGAGGGAAGAAGGGAGGGGGGGAGAGGTACATATCTGTGTCGGGATTTATTGAATAGGTTCTCTAGGATGAGAGACGGACTCAAGCTCTTACGGGGAAGTCAGCCACCGATGTCTTTGATCCGGTGTTTCCTGCAAAACGAGCAAGGCTAGTAATTAATTGATTTGACAGCACCCCCACACGCGTCAGTCCAACACTGTCATCCCACTAACTTTGTGTGTTCCCAAGGAGAAACCCGCGTAAAACGAGTTCTCCTCGCCAATTCTGGAATCCTGCCGTGACTTGGTGTAATAACCGCACCTCCCTACTTGGCGAGTTCGCCTAAACTAGCCAACTCGTTATGACGATTTGGAATGCAGGCAAGGGCGCCAACTCTTGTAGGCAGGAGTACACTCCATGGCCAAATGTGAACAAGTCACTTTTGCCCATGGAGTAGGGGGCTAATAGTCGAGGAAATAAGTTGACCTGGTTGCTTCCCGGCTCTGGGGTAACGAGCAAGCCCTTGGCGGCGTATCCGCCAATAGAGAGACCTGGTTACCAGGTATGGGGTAATGAGTGTGCCATTGGTGGCATTTCTGCCTAAATAGCAGCAGGTAAGCCCTTGGTAGCACACCCGGCAACAAGCCTGCGGATGGACTCTTAGCAGCATAAACCTTGCGACACACACTTGGCGGCATCCTTGTTTGGCCACAACACTCCACTACGCCAACACCATCCGCCTACCTTCCGGCATACTATCCTGCCAACCTTACCCACAAACGACACGCCTTACTTCCCCTGCAAGGGAAAGCCACCACCCGCCTTAACAATCCACATCTGCCACGTGCCTTTATCAATTACACTAAGTAAACCTCCTTTAGCTATAAATAAGGGAGGGAAGGGTTCACGGCTCCAACTTGGACAAGAGTTCTACTCTCTTCGCCAACCTTCACTCAACTCAACACCCGCCAACACCTCCCCCTCTTCTATAAATATCCTCCTCCATTCTCCCCATTCAGAATAGCCTCCCTCGCCCTCTCTCTCCCCGCACACTCCATATGCTACTCTCCCACCACCTCACCCTTTTTTTTTTTTGCTTTTTTTTGAACACTACCTCACCCTTCACTACTCTCCTACTCTCCCAGTCACTATACCCGTCAACTCTCTCTCCCATGTTGGCCCACTCTCCTCAACTCTCTAAAAGCTATCTACTACCCACCCCAAACTAAGTATTTTATTACAGTATTTAATATTGAGTCCCATACTGAGTTAGGCTTTGGAGGGGTCACCCGCGGGCCAACCCGCGGGACCCTCTGGCAACCTTGCTCGTTTTGCAGGAAACACAGGATCAAACGCGTATGCGGCTAACTTCCCAACGAGAGCTTGAGTCCGGCTCTCATCCTAAAGAACCTGCTCAATAAATCTTGAAACAATATCCAAGAAAATTTAACAGAGAACGGGGAAAAGGGTGAAGGAGTTTATAAATGCAAGGAACCAACTCCCCACATGAAACACAAAAGTTGTGAGATACAGCAAGCAGGAAAAGAAGGGGTAGGAGATCTGAAAGGATGGGAAGAACCAGGAAAGTGGAGTAGTGAAACATGCAAGCTAAACTGAAGAATATGTAGCACCAACAATGCTTGCATAGGTAAGGTCCAAACAAAGACAGAAGGACTCAACAGAGGGATATAGTAGTGGAGTTATTGCCTTTCAAAGTAAACCAGGATACCGTGTATCTCATAAACACTGCTCAATTTAAACAATGGTATCTTTCAATCATGTCCAAGAAAAGTCCAGGAAACTTCTGGGTAATGCAAAAAGATACCAAAGACAGGCCTATACTGATGCTGATTTCATGACATATCCAAGCTAAACAACAATGCCCGGCACCTTACTCATCCTTAATACTATTTTGCTTCTATGCCCACTCACATGTCGACCACAATGTAGGTAAGAAACAAATAACCACAAAAGGAAACTGTCCAACAAGGACACGGGTCTAAATAGGTAACACACACAAGGGACAGGGAGGGAGGAGGGTGAGCGCGAGAGTAGAACCAAAGCTCAACCAAATATACTTAAAGGCAGAAGAAACAGTTCGACAACACCATAAGTCGAAGTATAGTATATCACTCTCTGCCCTCTGCTCCCCCCAGAATGAGTAAGCAATTTCAAGAGATAGGAGAGTATATCATAAACATGCTACAACACATAAATAGCACAAAAAGGGTGAAGGCTGTACAAGGCGTCGAGTCTCTTCCGGTCTGGGACTGAAGTTCTCTCTTCCCTTGACCAAGTCCATATACAGGGGGGGAAATTGCTCAACCAAAGGCAGAACTTGCTTCATGATGGCAGGGCTAACGTTCTCCAATTGCTTCAAAGTCATCTCTGCCTGTTCAATTCCATGAGATATTAGACAACCAATGTGGATATTATTCAGTAGTAGCAAGCTGTACAGGAAGAACTGACGACAAATAGAGAACATCAGTTTTTTTCTCTTTTCATATTTAAGTGGCTGCAAATCAAGCACTAGGTTAACCATCGCCTATGTCCACCAGAAATAGTATTCGCCTTTTTAAGTTTTTCTTCATTTTTTTTATCAGACTGTTGCGTATTCTTTAATAGCAAACAAAATTCTTGATAGCATGCAAGCATAAAGACAATTATGGATTTTAAGTTCATAGATATACAAACTGGTAATAGTCAAACAAACACGTGTTAGGTGAATACCAATGTAACCTAAGTATTTGCAGCTGAAAAGCAGGACGCATGAGGAAAGATGTGAGCCCAGAGAGTAATGACATGGTAACATTCAGATTGCTAAGCTCACCTCCTTGCCAAGGAATTTTTGAAGAAGACGATCAACAGCTTAGATTATACACCCTATATCATTGCACCAATAATGGTAGCAACAAGTACAATGAGGACCTACAATCAAGTCGTTTTCAATTTGCACTGCCACTCAAAGAATGATACAGATAAATTGCAGGAAATCCCCAGTAATTAGCCCTTGTGACAAAAGCAGCAATAACTTCAAATGATTTCGGTCACAAGCATGTGGCAAACCATTGGAATCAAATAAATGCAGAAAAAGCTAAAAAATTACCCACCCCAAGGCGGATGGTTGGTGATGATGCAATCTGTGATAGTAGTGGGCCAATGCTTTGAGCCACTGGGATGAGTACAGGTGAAAATAATGGAATAGCCAGGCTAGCCTCCTGTAAGGGCACAACAACAGTTATAACATAGTGTGCACAACTTAACATACAGTTAAAGAAGGTAAACAGAACAAATCATGAGAATCATTAGATAAAACAAACGTTAGCAAAAACCACAATAGATGATTTAACAAACAAGAATAAAGAAATAGAAAAATAACCTAAAAGATCAAAGGAAGCGCGTTAACATGAAATGCATAGGGCTTGGATGATAAGTATTTGCAAATGCAATTTAGGAATGTTGTCTAGAGACAAGATGAAACTTAAATTGGTAGATAAGACAAAATACAACAATAAAATTTATCTTCCTGTTTGATATAATTAACACGAGAAGATCAAGAGTCATAACACAAGAATTGGTAGTCAATAACGAATGAAGTTCTGATACTGATAGTCTGCCGTATGATAACTTGAAGACTAGAATAGGCCTTATATTCATCAGTATTCATACAATGATGCCATCCTAAGCACACTTCACAGCTGCATCCAGACAGAGAAACAGACAACGCAAAGCTATCGTCTACGAGGTTATATTTTTCCCGCTCCATAAGCCGAATTTTTGAGATTTTTTCCAACGCACCCTATGTGCAACAACATTGAGATCCGTTACATTGTACTGATGTGGCACCTAATAAATGGTTTAAAATAACATATTTTATCAAAAGACCAATATACAAACTACAAAACTACCTAAGCCCCGCAGACCCACCTCCCATTGCATGCAGTCTCACCACCAGGTCCACTATCATCACACACTCTGCTAGCAATGCCACCCACCCGGCATCCCCTCACACCCAATTCCAGCCACCCTCGAACACCAGCTCCCCAACCCCTATGCTGGCAACCCTTCACCCCCTCAAACTAGGTCCGACCATCCGTAATGCCACACAGTCTTGCTGCCCCCACCCCTCGCCACTCCACACAGGCTCAACTGCCTTGCATGGCATCTCTGGAAAAGGTAAAAGATATGAGGAACAAGGGGCTACCACAATCTTCAACTGAAGTAAACACTTCATTTTTTTTTTTTTTAAGGTAAGAGAAGTACACACTTCATATCAAGCAGAACTTAAGGGAGACTCTGAAAATATGTACTAAGGTGTCATCTGCTTTCAGAAAAATGAAGTGACATGTAGAATGACATCCCAAATTGAAAAAGAATTAAGAAAGAAGGGGCCAATAAGTTCAAGATCACAGTTCATCTAGTGTTACTGCAAATATTCAACTTTAGGTCGTCACACTGAAACCAAGCAAAAAGATGGAACTAATGAAGAAACTCTCTCGATGACAGTTATCTTGCCTGATGCTTTCCTACCAGTTCAATTAATTTCCCAAAGTTGCCATGTCTTGTATTTGCATTCTCCCTGGTCCTTGTCTCATTGTACTTTCATATGCTGAAATGATACTACGTTGAAGATTACAACTAGCCCTCTATCTCTAGCATCTTAAAAGTATGATTTTACAAAATCAGATGGTGAAGTTAAAAGTAGTTGACCTTGGATTGCGGGTATGCTCTTGCCTTGGTCTGTATAGCATTAAAAACTACATGTCCTAACATGCAGGGGTGAGCTAGCCATCAAGTGATATGTAAGGGGTATTTTGTAACGGTCTTCAAAATTTTCACTAGAATACACGTTTAAATTTATCAATAGAGTATCAAAATGAAAAATTGGACGGCTATTCAAACAACTTTTTGCAAACAAAATGCTAACAAATAACTATATTCCCCCAAAAGACCCAATTTTGAACATCTCAAGCCATTATTTAACATCAGCAATACCTGTGACCACAATTAGTAATTTGATTTGTGGATCTAACCCCTCTACTTGCCATAATCTGACCTACCACTCCTCTTCACTCACCTACAGTAATGAAGTCCAGTGCATTCCAAGCATAGAAAATTACGTTAGAATCCTTATTCATTTTATTTTGACCGCACTTCTTTTCCATGGGTGACTAAATCCTTTGGTAAAACACTAATTACAAAGGTCCTGTATATGAGTCGATCTCCCCCCCCCCCCCCCCCCCCCCCCGCTCCAAAAAAAAAATTGTATCCAGTCCCTGCATCATTGGCTCATAGAAAGAACTATAACAGAATATATGAAAAGCTTGCGCTGGAAGATGAACAAAAAGGCTATCTGATAGATAATCAGATTTCTAGGAGAGATCTAGCACACAAGAATTTATGAAATGCCTGATAAGGATTAAGAAGCTAAGTACTTTATTGTTGAATGCCATCAATATATTCCCACTTCGTTGCACAGCATACCGTGACCCTGACAACCACATCAATGTGATTAATTGCTGGAAAGACAGCTTGTAAGCAGCAGCATAAGTGCTACACGCATATCTTCAAATACCGATCAGAAGATGGATGACAGATCCCAGTGAATGCCCAATACCAAAAGAAGGGAGATCATTTACCTGAAATTTGTCAATAACCGTAAAAGCAACGCAGAAAAATCTAAAAGCCACGTCATTTCTTCACAACAAAGTTTGGCACTCACTGTTTCATGCAGAAACCGAAGGCACCGATCAAATTTGAATTGCACTTCATCTGCAATGAGAAAATGATCGAATCCACTAGCATACGGCGTTGCAATCACCAAAATACCTCTATATAACCGACAATGAGCAGTCATCTCCTAAATTTGGTGAAATGCTTATACTAAGGAAAAAGATTATAATGACAGGATATTCAACATCTGTTTAATCAGAAAGAAGCACTTACTTTTCACAGAGACGTTCAAGAAATAGACGGTAGGTTAGCTGGGGTGCAGCTCCAACGAATATTCCTCCAATAAAATGTACAACAGACCATGGTTTCATATGCCTCGGCTCAAGTACCCAAGCACCCTGAAAATGTTGAATACCACAAAAGTTTACCAAGTGCATAACTACATAAGCAAATACAGATAAACAGAAAAAGTAGATGTGGACTCATTCCCTGCAAAGTTTGTAATATATGGACAAATGCAACGACATAGATTTCCTGTGATAACCTACTTCAGCCTCAAAGAAATATTCCTCCTAATTTTGTACTTCATTCTTCAACAAGCAATAACTACATCTATTATGGAAATAAGAAACAGCTGAGCCCCCATTACTCAACAATCAGATTAGCAGAGACAAAATCCAAAGAAAACCTTTAAACAAATTCTCCATTGTTATCACAAGACGTCCTATTTTTATCAAACCCAGGATCCCACATATCCAATCATCTTTGAGCCTTCCTGATTGCATATCGCATCTCCTACAGATGTCATCAGGCAAAATAGCATCACTTTAACGATGTTGCCCAATGACGCAGTGTCAATCTCACATTTATCCATGTCTTCAAACCCCATGACCTCTTTTTGCATAGCATGTACGTCCAATGTTTTGGATGGAGACTCTGAGAGAAGTACTTCCTAAGTACAAAAACAATAATCTAAAACTCGAAGAAAAAACCATGTGAATGTAATCATAGGTTGGGCTGTTCGCCCATTAAAGCGGTACGTGAGCTCGGTTCAGAACGTCGGGAGACAAAATGAGCACCTAGGAAAAAGAGGCCATCGGTCAAATCGTCTGCAGGTACATAAACTTTTTTCCGTGGTACTCAAATTGAATTTGTGAGAGCTCCTTCGGCTTGGCTACCTTTTTTTTTTAATAGAAACATTAAACTAAAAGCCCATACAAATGAGCACCTAGGAAGGAAACGGCTGCTAATACCCCGTAAGCTGAGGAGCAAAAGGAGGAATCCACCCGAGGAGGGGCTCGCGTTTGATTAGCTAGTTCAAATCATTGAATCATTTATTTCTCTTGAAATCTCTTCAATGTTTATTTTTACACACGTCATGGAACAGAAATTCAATTGTTAAATAATGTACCACTGTACCCAAGAAAAACTCACAGAAACGTTCTTCATTCTCAGAAATCCTATACAATGGATGTCTATGCATCAAATTTCTCGCATTGGAACACATGTAAATATTCTCTCTGAGATGCTAGACGACACAGAAAATGAATGAATTAAATGTGAATTCAGTGAAGCATGCTAAAAGAAGAGAGTTGGCAAAGATGGAGTGACATGTTAAGGGTCATTCCTCTAGTGGTTTTGGTGTTACTAAGCAGAATAGTTCTCATTGGGTGCAATGTCTTCGTGGAAGCCTCTATTTGGAATGGAGAGGCATCAGTTTCGTCAATGCAAAATTGAAATTTCATATAAAGTTTGCTTGAGTTGTTGGATTTGATGTAATGGTTAGGCTATCTAACCCCCCATGCGTGAGATCTTCAATTCGAGGCTCGTTTCCCCCTCCCCCAGTTGTTGAAGGCCCTTATTTGGGCAATGTTGTACTCCTTATCATAAACAACAACAACAACAACAACCCAGTGCCTCAAGAGCTCCTACATAAGTAGGGTTTGGGAGGGGTTGGGATGTACATAGCCTTACCCCTTCATGATGCAACCTTAAAGGGATGTTGTGTTTGAAAACCCCCAACCTGAGAAGCATGAAGGCATAAAGGCATAAAAGCATGAAAGCATAAGAGCAAAGACAAGGTACAAGGCAAGCAAAACAAAAACATAAAGCAACGAAAGGCAAATAATATGCAAATAGGCAAATAAACAAATAAATAAATAAGCAAGTAAAATAGGCAAATAAAACAGCCTCCAGCCATATCAAATAAGCCTGGGAACGCTAGTATTAGAAAGAATATGCTCTTTATTCTAAGCCGCTACCTCGGCTACCCCTGTGCTAGCCCTCCACTAAGCTCTATTTAAGGTCATCTCCTCCACTAAGCTACACCGGTTACTCCTTACTATAAGTGAAAAAGAATATAAAGTTTGCTAGAATTTGGACATTGAGCTCCTTTCTGTTTTATCCTTATGATTCTAAGGTCAACAGCAGCAGTCTATCTTAAGAGGTTTCTGTTTTGCATCTCCAACAGAAAAGGGTGTTGATCATAGTCACTCGTACCACACCATTGCCTTCAGACAAATATTATTTTCATTCCAACAGAGAAAAAGTCAAGCAGAAACTTGAGATTTTGTTTATGCTGTCCTGTTTCCTTCCAGCTCTTTTAGGGCCACGAAATATTGAGTACTTAAAGTGCAATGAAGAAGGTTATATTTTGAACAGTTTGAGGTGAGGGTTATAGTCTAATGTCCAAACGGAGGAAATCAAGAGAAATCTCGGCCTATTTCCTTTCCCTCTCCCCCTGGCACTCATTATCAAATATCTGTACGTCCATCCAAACAGAAAGGGAAAACTACTTTCTTGGTGAGGTGGGAGGGGAGAAAATGCACAATGGATGCTAGGTGCGCTCAACAAAAGAAAGAAATGGTAAACATTTAGAACTTTGAAGGAGTAAGTTTAGAGTTTCAGAAACGGAAACTTACCGTTGAAGTTGAAGCCTAGGGGCCTACATGAGCTGAAAACTTTTGGCAGGAAAGGAAGAGAGTGATGCGCTGGAAAAAGAGAAGGCCTTAGAAAACGACACACTGGCATTTAATTTTGGTAAACTTCAAGAAGAAGCAAAAGATAGACAAATGAATTGTTAATTGTCAATCTTCAAATAAACCACTAATTCTTTGATTATAGGTTCTGATGCAGAGGTAGAAAAATAATCTGAAACAAGAACCAAAGGATTGACTATAGGCACGAAAAAGCAAAAGAGTTGTCCACTATAGTTCGAAGTTTGACAGCTTCAAAAAACATGACATACCACAGACCGCAAGTGGACAACAGGTCAAGAATCCTAAAAGATCTGAGGGAGAATCTTTAAGCGTGCAAGGATTCCCAATCTGCAGGAAGGATGGGATGTGTTTATTATGATCCATACATGATCACACGGAAATATTCCCAGCATTGCAAGATCTGAAGCCACTAAAATATCCTGTTCTAAGTTAACAAGAGCCCAAATGAAGTCAAAGGGTAACAAACCTAAAAACAAATAAGGATAGTACAATTTATCATCATCATATGCATACAGGTTGAAATAACACTAGTAGCACAACACGCTCAATGAATGCAATTGGAAGCTTTGCACAAAATAAAAAACAGCAATGATCACTTAAGTATATCTCTTGATTCCCATAAAATGATTTATCATAAATCACATGCTTCAGTATCACACTAGAGAAAGAACAATGTTTAAGCTAGTGATTATACATTCTCCAGAAACAGAAAAAAACTCGCACCAATTACCAATTTCACTCAATATTCTTTCCTCTTCAGGACATTATCAATGTATAAATTTTCATTGATTGCCAATGAAAGAAAAATAAGGAAAAAAGAATCTAGTTCCAATGACCCTGGGAACAGCAATGGGCCAACCAAGAAAACCTGAAAGATAAATCATATTTACCAAGCAAAGGAGCTTTCGTCATCCAACAAGAAGAAAGGTTTTCTGATCGAAGCATGTAAAAGAAACACTGTTTAACAGCAGCTCTACCTAAACACTCAGCCCCTCCCCAAAAAGAAAGGAAGGATAACAAAGAAAGAAGAAGAAATAGAAAAGTACAGGAAACACAGCTGTAAGAGTGGAAGCAATGCTGATGGTTGTTTGCCACCCGGGTTAAAGTTCTTGCCATTCACACCCAAATATATCTCAGTTTCCTAAGAAAAGATGACTTGTTTTTCCAAAGAAGATGACTCAAATTAGGATTAGAGGTGTAAACAAACCGCATATTTGATGAAATACGCGTGTTTGAAATCAATTAGGCCTTGTTCATGTTCATTTTGGATGCTCGATAGAGCAAGCTTGATAACCTTAATGACCTGAGTTCAGATAGATGTGTACTAGACTCATCAATGTTCGCGAACAATTTAATAAAGGTGCATTAAGAACTCATTAAGGGTCAATTAACGGCTCATCAAGAACTCGTTAATGGCTCACTCGGAACTTGTTGATGACTTAGTATTAGCTCAATAATCGCTCAAATAGCTCAGCTTGACTCAATAGCAAGCTCGATGTGGTAGTAAGCTTGACTCGATAGTAAGCTTGGCTCAATAATGAGCTCAACTCGGCTAACAAGCTAAGTCGTGTCAAGTATCGAGCATACTAATATCTTATCAAACCAAGTTCCAATAAAGATTTAAAAGCCAAACAAGGGCTCAACTTAAGCTCAAGCTAATTCAATTTTATCAAGCTTGACCTTGAATTCGAACAAGGGAGTGCTCGACTTGTTTACACCCTTAATTAGGATTGCAATGGATTGTCAAATGGAATGGAATAAATGCACCTTTAAATATTAAGTTATATAATTAGTCGCTTAGGCTAGTTCTTCCAAATACTTTCCACATTTAAGGCTTTTCTAACTCATCCATATGCAAAAACATTTTGTACTTTGTGCAAAAGATAAAATGTGTCCGAACAAGGTAGCAGTACAACATTTTGTGCTTTGAACAAGCTTTTCTAACTAGTTTTCCTTTCCTTCTTCCTTTTTAAAGGGCATTACAGTGAAGAAATAACACACATTGAAACACGTAAACAAGGTAGCACCTCAACTTCAATCCAGTCGTTTGCTCCAACCCAACCACCTTGAGATTGCTTTACGATCTCTGTCAATAGACTGCAAGCGAAACATAAGACAGGAGACGCTGTTAGCTATTCCAACAACCCAATCTTAAGGATGCCAGCTATAAGAATTCTTTCATTTTTAGTTAAATAACAGCCAATAGAAGAGCTAACTACGGGAATCAAAGTACTACTAGACGAAGCATGAGAAATGAATATGAAGAATGGAAATCTAGCTCTGTGTCAGTTCAGTCGAATAATTCCGAAGCACATTTCCTTATTTTGGGTGATAAGAATGGATTCAGGAAACAAATTTAGTGCAGAAAGAATAATCTAAGAGGGCTGCATTGCGCCTTATTTTAACTGCTGCATTTACGATAAATATAGTAGATGAAGAATCATTTCATATCCTTTGTAGCAGCCATTTACTTTTCTCATTGAAAGGGGAAACAAAAATCTGTACAAGATCATGTTTGGCCATGCTGTGAAAATAATTGATTTTCAAGAATCACCTTTTCAGAATCAAAATTTTCAAATTACGAATGAGGGTAATCTTTGCCTCAAATTCTCAATTCTATTTCTACTTCTACTTCAAACGAAACGCTATTTTTTTTGGTTCTTTTTAAAACCACACATCAGTTTTTTTTTTTTTTTTTTTAAATTGGAACATCAACTTTTGTAATTATCAAAAAACACTTCTACATTGTGATGAAGCACTCTAGAAAACCCATGAAAATTCTTTTTTCAGTGAAAAACACTTTCTTCGTCAAAAAAGCATTAAGTAGGTCAATACAGGGGCTGCACATGCTTGGATATTTCTTATTCTCACGTATCATACCAGTGTTTATGCCGTATCTTAGAAGATTTGATTTAAATTTAGGAGTATTATGTAGAGGAAGGACTGACAATGCTAAACAATAATGGTTTCATGGAACGAAATAACGGCTAATGTGTAACATTATGTCCATCAGGCTAATGTATAACATTATGGCCGTCATATAATTGAAGTTAGCTTAGCCCTTAATTTCAACATCCCATGAACCATCACTGTATACCCACAAAACCATGTTTTCGTGGACCTAAATAACAGGTAATGTGTAACATAATGGCCGTCATATAATTGAAGTTAGCTTAGCCCTTAAGTTCAACATCTAGCGACACCCATGAACCATCACTGTATACCCACAAAACAATGTTTTTAACTCCAACACCACAAAAACCACAAATGGTTCTCTACTACTTGAATTTTGCAAGCTATGAGTTGCTCATTAGCCATTCAAATTTACTAACTCCAATGTTCTTCGTAAAGCATACTAAGTTGTGTCTATGAAGCCAATCTGTAAAGATTTCATGGAACTGTAGATGTATGTTAATGATTCAAATACCACAAATGCCCTATGCGCTATTGTGGATTTTCAAAAGGAGTACACCTGTACTACTACAACATCTAGGATCACGAGACAGCCCTATGTTGATAGGATACTGATAAAGGTGCAAACGAGGCATCAATAAACAGTGTTTTACGTTGTGGGGACACACTTTTTTTTGGGGAAAATCTGCACAAGGCCTACTTCCTTCTTTAGGTTTCCTGATGTTTTCAGTGACAAAAATCTCCTAACAAAAACACCCAAATTTGTTTGAGAGAGCAATTCTGATTTTTGTACACTTAAAGGACATGTTTCCTTCACTTAGGAGGGCAGTAGGAGATTTAGAACAATTAGGGGAAGCTTTCATCTGTCTGTTTGGGCTGCTTATCATTGTTTCCATTATTTTAATTTAGCGCTTAACAATTAGTTTAGCAGTTCATTGATTCATTTCAAGCCGGTCAGCACACTTCATTTCTCACAGATCCACATTTGTGTGCTTATGTAACAATTGAAATTCAAGATAAGTGTAATGGTTCGAAAGCTGGAACAACAGGAAATGTGATGGCTACAGTTGGTTTGATTTGAAGTCTACATATAAGGCTTTAAATCACGCACTTGATAAAGATTTTCAAAGTTCCATAAACATTCTCCACCACACTTTCATCTTCTTCTTAGTTTGGAAATTTCAAACAATAATTAGACCACTCAACTATTAATGTGTAGGGAAATTTTAGCTCACTAATTATGATTATGCTGTTAGTGTTAGTGTTAAGAGTATAATGTATAGTGGTTTAGGGTTAGATATATTGAGCCCATTGGGCCTCCCTTGTATGCGATGTATAGTGTATTCATAACTCTATAAATATGTTGATGATGTTGTGTCGGCCATGGAGTGGTGCTCAGGTTCCAAGAATGACACAAGAGGGAAGGAGGGAGGGAGGCGGCCACACTGGGGCAGCGCAAGAGAGCTAGGATTTTTTTTTTTTTTTTTTGTATTTTAGGGTTTTGGGGAAGGAGAAGAGGGAGGCTAGGGTTTGCCTTTACGAGAGAGCTCGACTTGGCTCTAATGCCATGAAAGAATGAGAAGCACACCTAGAATAGGAGCCCTCTTGTATATTTATAGAGTTATGAATACATTATACATAACATATAAGGAAGGCCCAATGGGCTCAATATATGTAACCCTAAACCACTATACATTATACTCTAACAAGCTGATGGGTAAAGGCCCATGAATAATTTAATGCTCTAACATGCCCCCTCACGCAAATGCCAATTGGGCTTGCAATGTTGATTTTGCACAGGCTCACCTCATACCTTGTGCTTAAATTGTTTTTAATATTGAAAGTGAGGGTGTTGAAATTCGAACTCGTGACCTCTTAGTCAACAAGGCTCTGATATCATGTCAAGGAACCATATAGTTTAATGCTTTAACAGTCAGCAATGAATTTATTCCCTTCCACCGAGGTGTTTGCTACCATTTGAAAGAATTGAGTGAACAACCTCTACAAATTGCAGTGGAATTGTTCAACCATCGGCATTCTTCCAGAGGAACCAGCATAGAAAAGCTCTTAAGAGTTTCAAAAAAAGTGATAACATGGGATGCAGCCATTTGGGATGACGACACCCGAATGGATGTAGGGATTGACTGATGTGTTTTGCACAGCTAATAAGCTGCATGGAACCAACTACTTAGTTTCTGAGAAAGAAAAATCTGGAAGCAAAAAGGACGTAAAATTTAAACCGTTTTGAAGGTTCATGACTTTGGTGTATTGTTACAGTCACCTTGGAAGCAAAGCTATATTAAGATGAATATGCTTGGATTTATCATTTAGTGACCTTACTTGAACGAGTCTGTGCACAAGCTCTCTTGTCTCTCAAAATGGTTTTGAGGCAGGAAAGGCGATTCAGCTAAAAATATCTTCCACATAAAGTAACACAGCCTAAGGCTAAGCTGTAGTTTCTCTAGCCGGTGGGAGCAAACAGACATGACACCCTGATTTGATTCGAGTAGTACAGGAAGCAAGGGAGGGGGGTATAAAAAGGGGATGATCGGGGAGGCACAAACCTCTCGATGTCGCGGTAGAGTTGTAGTCCAGATGGTTCAGTGGACCTATTACCGGAGGAGCTGTCGGGGTTGGAGTAGACTCGATAGCTGGAGCTGGAGCTGGAGCTGGAGCTGGAGCTGGAGGTGCGCTTCCTACGCCCACGATATTTGCTGACGGCGAAACTGGTGGGATTGGTCGAAACGTAACCGGGGAAGCCAAAACAAGTAGTACCATGATTCTGAGTCGAACCCAATAGAGAAGCAACTTGAAGCTGCGGCATCGATACCCACCTTGCCATTTTTCTCGCTGCGCTTTCTGCCCCCAATTCTCTCTCTTCCCCGTTTTCCGAATACAGAAGTTTGCTCACAAAAGAAATACCCTTTTTTTTTATCAGGAAAAGAAATACCTTTTTAAGGCAACCAAAGTAAAATTTTCATCTTCCAACAAAATTGTTATTATAGTTATTATTCTCCGTCAGTATATTATTACTTTAATAGTAATAATTTAACCTAACACGGTACCAACACGTAAGTATTGAAGACCATTAAAATTCTGAAGTTAAACATACTTGGACAAGAGTAATACCAAGATAGATGACCTCAGGAGAAATTCTCGTGTTGCACCCCTCAGGTTGGGGTTCTTGGAAACAGCCTCACCCTGAATGGGGGAAGGCTGTATACATCCACCCCCCAAGACCCTGCATAGGCGGGAGCTCTTGAAGCACTGCAAATGTTACTTTTTTATTTTAAATTTAAAAGAATAAATTACATATCAGTACTTTAAGATTTATTTTATTAATTTTTTAGTTTACAAAGTTTATAAAATAATTTTATAGTCTAAAAAGTTACATAAATTCAAAAAATAATCTAAATAATAATGTGTAGCGATGCAAAATAATCCTGTTTTTATTCTTTCATATCATTATTTAGACTATTTTATTAAATACACAAAATTTTTTAAAATAAAAAATTATTTTACGAAGTTTGTAAAGTAAAAAATTAATAAACTAAATTTTAGAATACTAATATATAATTTCTAATTTTAAAAAAATTAATGAAAGTGTGAAGTCATGAATGTAACACATTAAGGGGGATTAAAGTATAATATAAGATGGGTACAACGTTTGACCTTTTGTGATATGGGGACCAAACATGACAAAGTTGAAGGACATGTTGCCAGCATCACGAAGCCCTCCTCAGGAAGCAAATAGTCCAAAAATTATCTAAGTATCCTCTAAAACAACAACAGACATAGTGCCTCAAGTGCTCCTGTCTAAGTGGGGTCTAGGAGGTGGATATATGCAACCTTACCTTTTCAACGTGTAACCCTGTCGAGAGGCTGTTACCGAGGATCCTCAACCTTATAGGATTGGCAAACGAGGATTTCTTAGGAGGTAACCCATTCTGGCACTTCTCTCGCCCAAGCGTGTTTAATTTCGGAGTTCTAATGGGATCAGGTGTATTAGTGCTTGATAAATGAACTCTTAAGTTAGTATATAAATATTTTCCATCATAATTCCTTGTATTTTTTTTGGTAATCCATTGGGTTTTTAAAAACATTGATGTAGCTCGTATATAAATTATGTATCACATTAACATTTTATGGCGAAAATTGGATGGATCTTGACAAGAATTCACCAAGTTCTGATTATGGTACTTTAAAATTTAAAACCTTAAGATATCTCATTGTATATATTAAAGTTTCAGGATATGTAGGTGATTAATGCTTAAACCTTTCCCATTTTGTAATATAACTAAGTTTAACTATATATTTAAGATATAAAATACATAGAACATTTTCCTTACTAACTCTGCAATGATGTGGAAAGTTGATGGAGGGGGATTCTTTTAGCTTTTGGTGGGTTTGAAAGCCTGAAAGCCTTAAATCAGTTGGAAACTTTTTCTTTGTGCACCTTTAACCTTTACCTCCTGCGTTAAGGTTTAGAATGGATCTAATTGCATATGATATTGCACAGTAGTGCATGTGACTACTAAAGCAAAGAAAAAAAGGAAGCAAAAACAAGCAAACCCACCCACATTGGCTTATTCTGCTCTTGCAACATGATTCACCTCCCTTCCTTTTCTATATAAGCCTCCTGATATATGCTGTATTAATGTCTGAACTTGCATACATTCCCCTCATTTCATTGTCTTCCCTCAAAAGTTGCTGTCAGTACTGATTATCCTCCAATCAATATCTTCATCTCAACGTACGTATGTATCTTTCATCTCATATATATCAACAATTTCAATTAATTTGCAAGGATAAGATTTTGTAAACCATTTATTTAGTTTTACCGTTTCGATTACTCTCTTTTTAGCAACGTGAAATTGAATAGGAAATGAAGAAGAAAGCTTCCAGTCTTGTTAAAAATATCATCTCAGTAGTGACATCAATGGCAAAAGCGAAAATAATGGAAGTAAGAGCCAAAGCAGAAGCTATGAGAGCACGGCTTCTGGTGTTGTCATTGTTGAGGAGCAAAAAGCTATCCTTGGGCTCCCTCTCTCGCAAGATACATGCCCTGTTGGACAGGAAAGCGGATAGCGATGAGGACATTATAAGCACCGATGATGTTCTTGGAGATGAGAGCAAGGCCATCGTTCTCTACAGTCCCGATATGGCCAAGAAGAATTATCATCATAATAAGGATGATGATGCTGATGACAACGACAATGACAAATATCCTGATCTCACCCACTCCTTGTTTGCTGAGGAGGACATGGAGGAGCTAGATGATGATGTGGACGAACAAGGAACTGGATCCGTTATTGATTTAGTGAAGCATTCCAAGGAGCATGAAGGTGAAGATTTCATATTGGAAGATGAGATTGATCATGTCGCTGACTTATTCATCAAGAGATTTCGAAAACAAATCCGCTTGCAGAAGTTAGAGTCTTTCAAGCAATTTCAAGAAATGCTCCATAGAGGCACTTAGACAATTTTCTTTCTTATTGATATTTGGAGAAGGTAAGAGTTACTGTAGTGGGGGATGATAACGTCTGAATTCAAACTGATTCATTATTATGAGACTGGGTAGTACCAACCTCATGATCCTTTTTATAAATATAACATAGTTTTCCCATCCTTTTTTTCATGAAGAAAGTGTTTTGATGCATCATGTGGATTTCAATTGTTGCTCTTTGGTTTGAGCATATGGTTAATCGGGCTTTTTTTGTTTCTGCTCCTCAATCAAGCAATTCATTTTCCTTTCAGATCAATTGTATATAATATAACATGCATGAGAAAAACACTTAATGAAGTTTGATCTTGTACTGCATATGCATATTGTTCACGAATATCCAAAGAATCATTATACCGTAAGCACAAAACTTGCCCTTTTGCACATTGATATTGATCAAGGACATTTTATTTATTATTTATATCAAAATTTAACATATTCTTTTTTGGATGAATGAAATTTAGCAATTGTTATTTGTTTCCAGATAAATAACAAATATTGTTTTCTTTATCATAATAAAAATAAAACATGATTCAAATCATGTTTAACTTGAAAGAGGTGGACATTATAAATTCTTAACTAAACACACCAGTTACTAAATGGCTATTGTTTAATATAGGAAAATTTCAGTGAGATACAAAAATAAAAAAAGACAATATGGATAATAGTAATACATATTTCCAATATGTATAGCCTCCTAATTTGAGGCGACAAGGTATAATATCATTATTATATTTTTGTTTTACAAGGCAAGGAGTATAATAATGTCATAAGAAGGGCAACCAACATCATAAAGAGGGGGAAATGAGTTTCAAACCTAAAATATCATTCTTAAGAATATAAAAGTATGTTATATTATTATCAAAATTAAACAAAATGGATGTAGCATAACATCTAAAATAAGCCCTAATGACAATCACTAGGGGGGAAAAATTGCAGTCGTTAAAAATGGAATGTTGTGGACTCGAAATTGATTGGATGATCTCAAGCTCCTGAGGATTCAAGTGTCTCTGCACGCCGAGGACTGGAACACATAATTCAGTTAGGAAAGTATAATAGCCCGAATATTCGGTGTATCAAATTTACATATTATTGAACATGATTTGTACCAGTAAAAATAATTATTAAATTATGATTAATAATTATAGATAGTTATCTTAATGTATTACTATTGAACCATAAAGTTGAGTACAATACGGAAGCCCCTCTGCATTGTTCATGCGAATGTGGTCATGGTAGGAACAAGCCGGCATAATTGCTTCTTAAACTGAAGTTCAAATGATTCAAGTAGTAATGCTACCCATTTTTTCATTATTTGTTTAATTTGATTACCAATATCTGTGATAGAGTTAATATATTATGGGAATCTAGACAATTATCGACATTGTCTATCCATATGCATGATACAATATGGTATTTCATCAATCAAGTTATTTAAAATGAAAACATAAAACGTTGTTTTTATTTTTCATGTGGGGAGCATTTGGGACTCATACCTGGCAAGAATATCACCACGGATGGGATTAGGCATGGTTTGCCTACTTTCATCTTGAATGTTAGCCACTTTTCTCAAAAAAGATTTGCTTATAAACTTGTCTGCAGAGTTAACAACACGGGTAGGAGTATCCACCTCTGGAATCGTCTCCCTCTTCTTCTTGTTCACAGAGACTGATGGAGAATGGAAAAGTTGTTGCTTGGCTGTGTGTGCTCCAATAGTAGCTGCCACCGTTACCATTCCCATTACTATGTACACTGGCGCTAAATTTGCTCTCTTCATCCTACATATATAACGCCCCAAAATCATTTAATGTATGAATGTAAAAGATTCATTTTTAATACTCCATCCAATTTGTTGGATGCTTGCCTAAATCCTTTCCAAGTTAGCTAACGTCCAAGCAAATGACAAGCGCTGGATAGAAAATTAAAGCAAGGGGAGAGAAGGAAACAAGAACCTCAAACAAATGCATAAACATTTTCCTCTTTTCTCTTAGCTACTTTCAAAGTTTCACTACTAAGTTGATAATCACAACAGCATGCTAACATATTAATAGTAGCAAAAATGAAAAGAAGAGATTGACTAAAACTATTACCATGACTTGGAAGGAAGAGCATGAGAAGGCCCAGCTGTTGATGCAAATGATCTATTTCTTTGTTGTCTGTTAATGGATTCCCAAAGATTCTATGGACAATTTTTTCAATCAATTAAATGAAAATAAGTACGCGTATAATGGATAAACAACATTAAAATTTTCTATTTATTTACTAAATTTGATTGTTAAATCATCTTCAATTTGTAAAACACATAAAATAAGAAAAAATATGGTGTGAATAAATATAAAAAGATAGAAGGAACTAATACGAATATCTATAAGTTTGTGTGGATTAGGCCATTACCTTAAAAGCCATTTTCATGGGAGAATGAACAGTGAAAATAGAAGAATTGGTTATATATATAGTTCAATAAGCAAGACATATGGCAGGAAACGAGCTTATGTAGGAGTTAGGGAGAAAGGGCACCATCCATTTGCTAGGCATTGACCCCGTCATCTTCTCCTAAGATAAAGGACCATTCCAGTGGCTTGATGTTCTCAGTTGAAAGATTCCAATATGCATTTAGTTAATAATAATAATAGTAATAGTAATATTATTATTATTATTATTATTATTTATCATTATTAGTATTATTATACAACCTCAAAGTTAATACTAGTTGAGGAAAAATTTGGCCAACTCGTGGCTGGGAGTAGTTTCCCACCCCTGCCGAGTTGGTTAAACAAGGCCAGAAACGATTCTCACCACTCGCCGTGTTGGCTAACTCATAAACGAGAATAGTTTCCCACCACTCATTGAGTTAGCTAATCTGTAACTAGTAACGATTTCCCACCACCTGTTGAAATGGTTAGCTTATGGCTGGGAACGATTCCCCACCACTTGTAGAGTTGACTAACCCCTGGCTGGGAGTGGTTTTCTACCATCTGCCAAGTTGGCTAATTTTGGGAAAAGAACCGAGAGAGGGAAAGAGAGAAAGACCGTAACAGACAAGAAGAGAAGTTAGAGATTAAGATGAGAAAAGGAGAGAATTTTAAAAGAGAAGAGTTAGAGAAAGAGTGAGAGACGGTTGAGGGAGAAAGATAGAGTTTTTCATATATTTTTGGATGATTCCAAATGCAATAACTTACATGCCTTATATAGAAGGGAGGAGGGAACCACATGGCTCACAAGCTAACCCCCACTTCCAACAACTACATTAAATGCTAATGCTTACTTACAAACAACAACTTACCTAATCCTACCTACTACTAAGTTGGGTGGCTTATGTAACCGGTTTAAACAAGGAACCAGTACTCCCACATAACTAACCTATATTTCTTAATTAATATTATATTTTATATTACATATCTTGTACAAAAATAATAATAGCAAAAAAAAACTGATACATTGACATGGTGCATGACAATCCCCTCTTCTTCAAACAATCCTTGTCCTCAAGGATTAAAACTTGGAAATTGCTTGCCAATGAAAGTCCAATCTTCCCAAGTAGCTAGGTCTTCGGTCATATTCTTCCAGAGGACTTGAACTTGTTTGATCTTCCTCTTGTTGCGTGTCACGGTGCGCTGGTTGAGGATGGCTTGCGGTGTCACTTTGGGCTGATCATCCTTGTCACTTTGAGGAAGGTCATAGGTGATGCGCACGTTGTCTCCCACATTTTTCTTAAGTCTGGAAACATGGAAGACCGGATGGATCTTAGAGCCTGTGGGTAACTCGAGCCGGTATGCAACTTCCCCGATTCGGGCTTGGATGCGGTATGGTCCGTAGTAACGGGCAGCTAGCTTCAAGTTCCTTCGAAGAGCTACGGATGTTTTCCCGTAAGGTTGCAGCTTGAGAAAAACCCAGTCTCCCACTTCAAAGGTCCTTTTCAGTTCTTCTTTAGTCTGCTTGTTGTTTATAACGTTGATGTGCCTCCTTCAGATTTTCCTTGAGTAAATTGATCAAGTTATGTCTTTCGTTGGTGAAGTCTTCAACGTCCCCGGATGCGGAAATGCAAGGGATGTCAAGGGCAAGGACTCTCGGTTCATAGCCGCAGAGGGCAAGGAAGGGAGTGGCCTTAAAGGAGGAGTGATAGTGAGTGTTGTACCAAAATTCGGCTAAGGGAGGCCATTGGGACCATTGCTTTGGTTTGTGGAGGGGGCTCGGAGATAGCTTTCAAGGCACTAATTCACACGTTCGATCTGTCCATCCGATTGTGGGTGATAAGCACTAATCATCTTCAACTCGACTCCGGATAGGCGCATGAGTTCCTTCCAAAAGAGGTTTTGGAAGGAAGCATCTCGGTCTGAAATGATGCCTTAGGCAGCCCATGGAGACGGTAGACATGATCCAAGAACAATTGGACCACCTTGGTTGCGGTATATTGGTGAGCCAAAACCATGAAGTGTGCGTACTTGGTGAGTCTGTCAACAACCACCAAAATGAAGTCTTTTCCTCCTGACTTGGGCAGGCCTTATATGAAGTCCAAACTAATGCTTTCCCATGCTTGGTTGGGCACGGGTAGAGGTTGTAGGAGCCCCGAGTTGGCCACGTTCTCATGCTTGGTGCGTTGGCAAGTGTCACACCTCTCCACCCATTCACAAACATTTTTCTTGAGGTTGGGCCAATAGAACATGCGTTTGACCCTCATTAAAGTGCTAAGAGTGCCCGAGTGACCCCCCATGGGAGATTCATGAAGTGCTTGAAGTACCTTGTCTCTCATTCCTCCTTCCCCCACATAAAGCCTCCCCTTGTATTTGAGGAGGCCTCCTTCAAACGAGTAAGGCCTATTGCTTGTTGGATCGAGGATGAGTTGCTCAATCAACTTGGCAGTGTGGGCCTTGTTTTCGTAGCATTGAGCGAGCTCGTGCACCCAAAGAGGAACCCAGGTGGTCATGAGGGCATAAGCGGCATTGGCCTCTTCTTCATCACACCTTGAAAGCGCGTCAGCGGCTCTGTTCTCAGGTCCCTTGCGGTATTGGATGCTATAACGAAGGCTCATCAACTTTGACATCCCCTTGATTTACAATTGCTTAGTAACTCTTTGCTCTAGAAGGTCCATCAAATAATGCCTCCACTTCTCAACAGCCGTGAGTACCGCGAGAAGCTCCTTCTTATAGAACAAAAGCCCAAGATGGCGTGGGCTAAGGGTCTTGCTAAGGTAGGCAAGGGGTCTGCCTTCTTGTGAGAAAACCGCACCAATCCCTCTTCGGCAAGCATCGGTTTCCAGGACGAAAGGCTTGGAGAAATCCGGAAGTGCAAGGACCGGGGCTGTTGTCATGGCCTCTTTCAAGGCCTCAAATGCTCGTTTGGCTTCCTCGTTCCAATGGAATCCCTCTTTTTTGAGGAGGTTGGTCAATGGCTTGCTCAAGGTCCCGTATCCACGTATAAACTTCTAGTAGTACCCGATGAGTCCTAAGAACCCACGAAGGCCCTTGACACTTGTTGGTCTTGGCCACTTCTTTATTGCCTCGATCTTGCCTTCATCGGTTGCAACTCCTTCCTTTGAGATCACATATCCCAAATATTCGACCCGGTCTTGGCCGAAAGTACATTTGCTTTGTTTGGCATAGAAGCGGTGCATGCGCAAGATCTCAAGCACCTTGGTCAAGTGCACAAGATGCGCTAGAAGGTCTGGGCTATAGACCAAGATATCATCGAAGAACACGAGCTCAAACTTGTGGAGGTACAGTCCAAAGACTTCATTCATGAGGGCTTGGAAGGATGTGGGAGCATTGGTGAGCCCGAAAGGCATAACACGGAACTCGTAGTGTCCTTAGTGGGTCCTGAAGGCGGTCTTGTGCTGATCTTCCTCACAAACTCGGATTTGGTGATAACCGGCCCGGAGATCAATTTTGGAGAAAATTGTGGCACCTTTGAGCTCATCAAGTGAATCATCGATTACCGGTATCAGAAACTTGTCCTTCACTGTGATTTTGTTTAATTGACGATAATCCACACAAAATCGGTATGACCCATCTTTCTTACAGACCAAAAGCACCTGTGAGGCAAACGGACTGCGGCTCAGCTGGATTATGGAAGCCTCTAGCATCTCCTTGACTTGTTGCTCGATTTCATTCTTTTGTCCGTGAGGGCATCGGTAGGGCCGAATGTTCACGGGTTTGGCATCGGGCAAGGTCGGTATGCGGTGGTCATGGGATCGAGGAGGAGGAAGGGACCTTGGAACGTCAAAGACATCTTGATATCGGCTTAGGATGTGCTCAATCTTCGGATGGACAAGAGCATTAGGAACCTCCACGGTGGTGGCCGTAAAGAGATGGCCCATTACATGACCGACCTTGTTGAAGAACTTGATTAGGGCCTTGCCCGAAATGGATTGCAAGGAAGCTCTCTCGGATGTGCCTTGTAATCGAACTTCCTTCCCATCCTTGAAGCATGCGAATTTTAGGTTGGTGAAGTCGAATGTCACAGGCCCGTAGTGTTGGAGCCAATCTACCCCAAGGACCATGTCACTGCCCCGGAGTTCAAGCATCATCAAGTCATCAATGAATGTCGTGCCTTGGACCTTCCATCTTACCCCCGGACACTCCTGATAGCTAACAAGGCTTTCCCCGTTAGCCACGGTCACGGTCATGACAATGGTGGGCACGGTTTCGAGTTGAAGTTCTCGAACCACACGAGCATCGAGGAAGCTGCTTGTGGACCCACTATCAATCAAGGTGTTTACCTCACGTTTCTTGATCTGCCCCTTCAACCTCAAAGTGTTATGCGTGATCCGACCCGAGAGTGCATGGAGAGAAATTTCCATGGCCCCGTTTTCTTCCCCTTCGGGTTCCTCTTCAAACTTAGCTTCTTCTCCCGGTTCCTTATTCTCAGCTTCTTCACCCTCCATGCTTTGCAACTGTTTTGTCTTACAAACATGCCCCGGAAAGTACCTTTCATGGAACTTGTAGCATTGGCCGGGCTCTCGCTTAGGTGCCCTAGACCCGGTATTGGAGCTGGCACCCGATCGGGTTTCGCCAGGCTTGGACACAGAACCGTGGGACTGAGTCGATCCCTGGAACAAGACCGTGGGTGCTGTCCGGTTGCTTGAAGCTGGCTTGGCATTGAAGCAGGGCCGTGCGGTTGGCTTGCTCCTGGTAGAGTGTTTGATTTCGGCTATGGCTACCTCTTGGAGTTTGGCTTGTTCAAAAGCCATATTGAGATCGGTGGGGCGGCTAGCCTTGACGGAGGCTCGTAAAGCGGGTTTGAGCCGGCTAATGAAACTCGAGACGAAGTATGCCTCGCTTAAAATCGGGTGGTGTATCAACTTCCAGCTTTTCAATTCTTCGAACCTCATGACGTATTCTTCTACTGGTCCATTTTGAGCCATTTTACTAAACTCCTCCATGACATCTTGAAGTGAACGATCACCAAAATGTTTGCGAAGTTTATCCATGAAGAACTGCCATGGCATTTTAGGATGTCTAGGTTCAAGAGCATGATACCACACATCCCATGGTAGTGAAGATGTCTCGATGCATACTCTATCCATTCGTTCTCCGGAACCTGATACCAACGGAAGTACTTAAGGCATTTTCGAATCCAAGCTCTCTGATGCGAACCTTCAAACTTCGAAATTTCAAGCCTTGGCGTGTGGTTGGACCATGTGCGGTTGCTTCCGTTGCTTCGGCTATAGTCTCCTTCTTCCATGATTCGGGGTGGGCCACGGTTGGTCCTGGGCTCCGAAGATCGTGCGGGTGGTGGTAAAATTCCATCCCCTGTCCAGGGATAGTTCCCGGATCCCCCTTGTGCGGTGAATTCGTGGCCACCCACGGGTGGTGCCATAGGTTCAACTTCGGGTCTCTTTTCTTGGGCTTTCACCAACCCACTAATAGCTTCGGATAGGGTCCTAATTTCCACCCCCATATTCTCCATGGTGGCTTTCAATTCGGTGCTAGTTTGGGTTTGTTGCTCAACAAGGTCCTCCAAACGGTCCAACCTTCCTTCAACAACGTCAATCCACTCGTTGGGTTCGGTATTTCCAGATGCCGACATACTTCTTGTGATGGCTAGCTTATTAGATCATAAGATGGCTCTGATACCACTTTATCACGAACCTAAGTCCATTACTTGGATAATTTTGGGAAAAGAACCGAGAGACGGAAAGAGAGTAGGAGACAAGAAGAGAAGTTAGAGATTAGGATGAGAAAAGGAGAGAATATTAGAAGAGAAGAGTTAGAGACAGAGAGAGAGAAGGTTGAGGGAGAAAGATAGAGTTTTTCATATAGTTTTGGATGATTCCAAATACAACAACTTACATGCCTTATATAGAAGGGAGGAGGGAACCACATAGCTCACAAGCTAGCCCCCACTTCCAACAATTACATTAAATGCTAATGCTTAGTTACAAGCAACAGCTTACCTAATCCTACCTACTACTAAGTTAGGTGGCTTAAGTAACCGGTTTAAACAAGCAACCGGTACTCCCACATAACTAACCTATATTTCTTAATTGATATTATATTTTACATTATATATCTAGTACAAAAATAATAATAGCAAAAAAAAAAAACTGATACATTGACACGGTGTGTAACAACTCATGGCTGGGAATGGTTTCTCATTGTCTGTTGAGCACACTAGCCCTTTCCCGAGGAACGAAACACAATATACTGGTTCTACCTTTCATATAAGCTTCTTCTATGATGCAGAACGAAAGTGCAAACTCGATATTAAACACATTAAATCGAAAAACTCAGAATCCATCGAAAATTTAGAGAGAAATCTAGAGTTTTTTGTGTTTAAGAAGATTGGAACAAGATGACGAGCAATGGTTAGTGACTATTCATAAGAAAAGCTAAGAAAATCCCTAAAATGCAAAATTATAAAAGTGCCACTAGATTAGTTGCAAAACAAGATGTATTTTAGAGGCCAAATGTGAACAAAATGAGCATTTGTTGGTGACAATTAGTTCCCTTTGCATAATTCAACCTGAGAGTTTCATATTAATATATTATGGCTCTTGAGTTCGAAAAGGGGTGCACTGCTTAACTCAGCCCGTGAACACTATTCAGAATGAAATGCCAAATCTGTCCATGTTGTTGGACGGGACTCTACTTGGATATAAAGAGAACGAGGAGAGTCCAGCCCAATGGTTCATAATAACGTCACCCCCACGCAGTGAGTCAACCGAAGGTAGTGGTGTGGAGGAGCGTTCTCTCACCTGGGAAAAGAGACAACGCCCAGCAGGATTCCGACAATAGGAGCACCTCGATCTTTCTCTCTCTAAAATCATCGTTGTTTCCTCCCCCGGATTGTTGTTCTATGTTGCCGCCGGAGCTCCAACCTCGGTCCCATCGTCCCTACATTTCATCATCAGTGAGCGTTCCTACCTTCTCAAGTCCCTTCAATGGAGGCTACTCCCCTGACCGAAACCCTAACCCTAACCCTAACCCTAGTCTCAATTCCTCCACCAACAGCTTATACAGCAGCCCCAGCAGTAGCACTCGATCTCTCATGAATTCCCGCTACTCCCCCTCTTCCTTCATTCATAACACCAGGATCGCCATCGCCCTCGTGCCCTGTGCTGCTTTCCTACTTGACCTCGGCGGCACTCCTGTTGTCGCCACTCTCACCCTCGGCCTCATGTGCTCTTACATCCTCGATTCTCTCAATTTTAAGCCAGGCGCCTTCTTCGGGGTGTGGTTCTCCCTCATTGCTGCTCAGATTGCCTTCTTCTTCAGCTCCTCCATTTTCTCTACCTTCCATTCCCTTCCTCTAGCTTTGCTTGCTTCCTTTTTATGCGGTGAGGCCAACTTCTTGATAGGTGTATGGTCCTCTCTTCAGTTTAAGTGGATTCAGATTGAAAACCCTTCCATTGTCCTCGCCCTCGAGCGTCTCCTTTTCGCCTGCGTCCCTCTTGCTGCGGCTTCTCTTTTCACCTGGGCTGCCGTTGCCGCTGTGGGTATGGCTAATGCTGCTTATTATCTCATGGTTTTTAACTGTTTCTTCTTCTGGCTCTACTCCGTCCCTCGCATTTCCTCGTTCAGGTCCAAGCAAGAAGCTGGTGGTTACCACGGTGGAGAAGTACCCGAGGACATGTTCATTCTCGCCCCCCTTGAGACTTGTATCCACACTCTCAATTTGCTCTTCTCCCCATCGCTACTCCACATTGCTTCTCACTACTCCGTCCTATTTACCTCTGCTGCCTCTGTTTCTGATTTGCTCCTCCTTTTCTTCCTTCCATTCCTGTTTCTGCTATATGCGTCTACTAGGAATGCTCTTTGGTGGTTGACCAAACATCCTAGTCAGTTGCAGAATATCCGCATTGTCAATGGGTCAGTTGCTCTGTTTATTGTTGTCATCTGCTTGGAGATCAGGGTGATTTTTCATTCATTTGGCCGGTATATTCAGCTCCCGCCACCATTTAGTTACCTTTTAGTGACCATCACAATGCTCGGAAGTGCTGCAGCTACTGCTGCTTATGCCCTTGGTATGATTGCCGATGCTTTCAGCTCTATGGCTTTTACGTTTTTGGCTGTAGTAGCTAGTGCAGCTGGTGCAATTGTTGTGGGCGTCCCGGTTTTGGTATGTATTCGTATTTGTTTCTTACCTTGCTCTACGTCCGCACGCTAAAATAGTGTGAATAATAAGAAGATTTATTATTGTTACAATTAATAACTGACAAGAGAGCTTGGATTTGAAAAGACCCTCTGAAAATTTATCCAGTGAGTTGAGTGGAAATATTTAGCTGGCAGTGCTAGTGATCAGTACAATTGCAAACTCTGTATCATGTGAAGACTGTTCATGGTTTTCTAGACGACTTGGAACTAAATTTGTTGCCACTCCTAGCATATTTCTTAGTATTTTTCTCTGTCACTGAAAGCCCAGTGTCTTGTACCTTTTGAGCACATCTGCTTTTTCCTTCAGTATTTGGAGATGACTGTTTGTGGCTCGCGTTCATGCCAAGATCAAAGTTGCTGCTCAGTTTGTTATACATATAAAAGTAGCTGTTTTGAGTTTGGCTTAAGAACATATTCTGACGATGGATCAATTAATGGAAAGGGTGAGATCATGCTAGTTAATTCATCTGGGATGATACTGTTTTTGTCTGTATTATGTACTTCCTGTCTTTGTTGAGGCATTTTCTTTGTTGATTATGAAATGAAGTATTTTGGGAGTTGAGAATTGCTGAGATGGAAATTATTTATGATAAGGGTTACCAAGCGTTGGGACACTATTACTCAGACACGAGTTTATCAATATGCAGTTGAGGAGATTTAATTTTTTTTATTGTCAAGAACCAAGTGAAACATTTGAAAAGAATAGTAGCTGGGATAAGTTGGCGCCAACATAAAACTATGTTGGGGTTGTGTTTGAGATGTTGAGTCCAGATATGTATGATTTTATATTCTTCCAATCAGCTTTGTGAGCATATCACTGTTACATGTGCAGATAACATATTAGTATGCTATGCCATTGAGGAGATGTATCATTATTAAAGTGAATTCAGGAATAGGATGTTGATTCTCTTCCAATGGAAATGGGCTGATAGGGGAATCGCATTTGTAATTAGACTGGGAGATCAAGTCCCACATGCTTGGTGAACAAAGGCAACAATTTTCGGACACCCTCGTTTGATGGGCAAGGTACAATGAGTGACTTGATTGGGGCGGCCTTGGGGAAACTGCAACGCTGACGGGCCTCTGTTAGCTGTCATGCAAGCGATATAGACCATATCTTTCTCCAACAATATTAGAAAATAAGAAAGGTGTGATTATGAGTATGGAGTTTCTATCTTGGGTAGCTAATACTTTTTCTTTTCCACTTCAGGAACACAATTATCATTGGCATGTTGTGATCATATAATAGTGTGCTCAGATGTTGATGGATTCTCAAGAAATTTGCATGAGCAGCCATGGTAATGCTGCTTACCTTTGTAGGAATCCAACTTATGCTACTAGTGCGGATTCTTTAGCTTTAGTCCCATCCATGTTGCCTTTTCTGGGTTCTAGTATGGATGCCTTCTTTGAGGAGATGTTCGGTAACTCTCAATCAGTATCTAAATCTCATTTGCTGGCTGACTTATAGAATGGGTGTAAAGTGGTGTGAGAACTAGTTTAGATAGTGGAGAATAAGATGAGGCAATCTCTAAGAGTGTGCAGCTCTTATGAGTGGCTTTGAGAGAGAAGCAATTGAGTTGTTTAAGCTAATTTTCAGATGAGAGTTCAGGAATGTGCGAGAAACAAGCTTGAAGCACAAGGAAAAGCTAGAGTAAAGAGAAGCCAAGACCTTTTGAGGAGGGATTACGAGCTTAAGATGCTACAGTTTGGTGTTAGTTATGGTGGGAACAAGAGTGTGTAGGTTCAGGAAGGCTGTAGCCTCTAGTCCAAGGACGCCCGGTGTCTATGATACTTTTGTGGAATGTTCGTGGTCTGAATGGTGTTAGTGAAGGGATGTTTTTAAGTCAGATCTCAGAGATTGGAGGGGTGATTTGATTTGTTAAGAAACAAAGTTCCTATCAGACTTTTAATACTGTGTTTGGGCACTTTGGTGATGGTGAAATCTCACTTTTATTTTTTCTTTCTTTATGAGGCTTAAGAGGGTTTAATTCATTTAGGTGGAACAAGAACTTGTTGGTTATTCTCGTCTTCACTTGGTTCTTCCTTTGGTAATTGTTTCAAGAAATGATTGTAAAAAAATTTTTTCGTGGCCTTTTTGGATTTTTTTTTAAAATTGAAAAAAAGAAAAATCATTAGGAGAGAAAGAATGTATAAAGAATTAAGGACAAGATGTCCTCAAAATTCAACCAAAAAAACCAAATGAAATGCAACTAATAACACAAAGCCCTCCAATCCCTCTACAAATTAATTAAGGCTATATCAACAAAGGCCCCAAAGCTTTTTAAAAAAAAAATTCGCAGCCTTTTTGGATATTTATAATCCTCAAACAAGGGAAGAGAAATTGTTGATGTGGGTTTAGTCGTGTAGCTTTGAATATGAGTAGAGTGTCGTAAGAGTTATCAATAAGATTGCTTTTGCTAATGAAAAAGTCTACAATGGTTCTTTATATTCTATTATGGTGCTGAAGAATTTGTTAAAACTTTGAAGATTGGACCTTTTTTCATAGGTGGGGATTTCACGTGATCTAGGATTGTCACTTTCTTCCTAGTGCTTGTTCTACTATGATTGATCTAAAATTTGTTTGTCGTCCTTAATATTTAAATGAGTCTCAAATGGCCCACATCACAATTCAAGGTTATATGTCCATCCCTCAATTCACGAGTAATGTCAGTGGTAGGTGGGGTTGGTGGTGACGGTGACGGTGACAGCGAGGATGTTGGTGATAGTAGGCAGTGGCAATGGTTGGGGGATGGTGGGGATGGTAGTGGCCGATGGGATTGGATGCGTGGTGGTTTGTAATATAACAATTTTCTTGTTTTGAAGATTACTTTTTGTTGCTTCTTCTTTTCTATTTTAATTATGTAATGGAGGAAGGAATTACAAATAAATTTGCTTTATTTTCATCTTCCTGAAAACAAAAGAATACCCCAAAAAAAAAAAAAAAAAAAAAGGTTATACTGAACACACCCTTACATTTTCAGGAATATGTTATGAGTTTCCTAGTGCTAACTCTCATTTCTATGTCAGTTGAATTGTTTCTTTGCTTAGACTATAGAGCTATGCGTTAAAGAAAATCTTTCATGTGGCTTGAGGAAGAGGGCTTCGCCATGAGTGCTAGGGTTATAGAGCTTTCGTAGTTTTATAGTCGCATTTGAACTAAAAACTCTTGGAAAAGAGCTTAAGAGGTAAACAAATAGGCGTCTTGTCTCATTAGGGTAAAACTAGTGGAAATATATTGGCGAGATTTTCTTAGAAGCCAAGGTTTTCTGTGGCAAAGAGAGAAAAGGAAGTGTGTTCAAAGGTAAACTAACCCCTTGCATTAAATCAAAGCCCAAAAGTTCCATGCGTTTTGTGAATCATATCGTGGAGCAAAGGGATGAATCTATTAGATCGTTGACCAATCTTTTGAGCCTTATTTATCTTTTTGATAAGTAGGAGGCCTCTTTGGGCTTAGTTGAGAAAGTGAAAGTTGTTAAGAAGGTTGCTCTAAGCAGCTCACTAAAGTGATTATAATGGACAAGATCCCTTGGGGTAGAAGGCTCAAGCTCTTTGGCTGGAAATGGAAGGGATAGAAATTTCGTTCTTCCAAAGTGGTGCAGACGCAAAAAGATTTCTCAAAGGAATCGGGATTACTGAGGTCATTATAGTGAAAAAGAACTCTTGAGGTAGAAGGCTCAAGCACTTTGGCTCAAACAGAGAGGGATAGAATAAGTACAATCCGTCCAGAACTTCAATGTTGACCTATTTGAGGAGGAGCATGGAAGGTCTTTATTGGACATCTCTATCTATGTTTCAGCATATATCTTGTGGTTGAAGCTACCTTTTCAAAAAGAAAATATGAGAGTATTCTATGCTTGCAATAAGGATAAAGCTTCGGGTCCTGATGGTATGGCCATGGACTTTGTCTGGTCTAATTGAGTAGTGCTGCAGTGCACATCCTTATTATGCTTAGAGTTTTACTCTTCAAGGAAGTTTGTTTGTAGCCTCATTGCCCTTGTTCTATAAAAAGTAGGGGCTTCAAATATCATGGATTTTTATCGGATCAATATGGTTGGTCTTATCTGCTAAATGTTATGTTGAGTAAACTTGTTTTATCTCTTGTTTCTCCTTCAGCCAAGGAAGCGGTGGATCTGTCTCTAAAGAGAGGTGGTGGTATTCTTGGTTGGATATAGGGAGCCTCCTAATTACATATTGCTACCTGATTGGAGAGAGATATAGAGCCAAGTTCATTTGGGAGGCAGTCAAAACTTGCATGAGTGGAAGTGTTTATCCAAGTAAGGGAGGCTTATTCTTACAACAGTGTTCTCTAACTTGTTAGTTCACAAAGACTGTTCAAGAATGTTGCTGGGATGCTCCCTTTCCCCTATTTGACTACGTGGTAGAGACGGATAAGGAGTGTCATATGGAACGGAACGTGAAATCGATTTGAACACGTTAAAAATCGAAAGAATGACTCGGAACCAAAAGAGAGAAAAAAACTAGGGTTTTATATTGTGTATTTCGAGACTAATAGATCTCGAATCGTTAGGCTGATCTAGCTGTGGATAGATAGTCTAACGTTCTTCTTAGCTTTTTTTTTTAAAAAAAGAAAACAACTAGCTAGAGAGTATTTATATGCAAAACAAAAAAAAAGGAAAGGAACATACCCAGTGCCTCAAGGGCTCCCGCCTACGCAGGGTCTGGGGGGGCGAATGTACGCAGTCTTTCCCCTTGAGAGTGTTAACCTGAAGAGAGGCTGTTTCCCAGTGCCCGCAACCTGAGGGTGAGGACTTCCCAGGAGGTCACCCATCCTGGTACTACTCTCGCCCAAGCACGCTTAACTTCGGAGTTCTAATGGGATCCGGTGACGGCGTGTTGGTGCCCTCTTTGGTATTTATATGCAAAACAAAGAAACCTTAAAAATGCGAAATTACGAAAATGCCACTAAGCTATCCACAATACATAAAAGTTGCCCAAAAACACATTTAGAGGCCGAATTTGGAGAAAATATGCGGGGCCTAGCAGCAAAGCTGTTGGGTTTGCAAAGTTTGATCCGAGAGCTTCGATTTGACGGGAAATTCGCCCTATAACTCCGTATGAATGAAAAGTTATGGTCATTTGAAATTGATAGTGCAAATTAGTGTTTATGTCCCTCATGTTTGGGATTCTGGCGGTATAATTACTCATAAACTTTTCAGCTACTCGTCTTATATCAAGGGGTAAGGGTAATAGGGGTAAACCCGTACCCTTATTTGATCTCTTTAGGAACTTGCCTTCCATTTTTTAGGTAATGACGTTATAAGAAGCAAATTGGGCGTGGATCCAATTGAGGATAAATTGAGGGAGCAACGTTTGCTGTGGTTTGGACGTGTTAGGAGGAGACCAACCACTGCTCCTGTCAGGAGATGTGAACAACTCCATACTACATATGGGAGGAGGGAGAGGGGCAGGCAGAAGAAGAGTTGGAGCGAAACGATTCGACATGAGTTCACCCACCTCAACCTAAATGAGGAGATGACCCTGGATAGAGCGGAGCGAAGTCCTAGCATAGGTATAGCCGATATAGCGGTTTAGGAGAGAGGAGCGCATCTAAGATAGTACTAGCGCCCTTAGGCGTATATGTATGCCTATTTGGTTATATTTGTTGGTGTTGTTCTGCCGCTGTGTAGCTTTATTGCTATCACTGCTTCATGCTTTCTATATGCTGTTGTTTTTTGCGTATATTCTCCCCACCCCCCAAAACACCCCCAAAAAGACCCCGCTTATGCAGGAACCCTTGAGGCACTGGGTCTGTGGTTGTAAGACCCAGTGTCCCTCTTGTGAGGAGGAACTTTGGCTTTATTTCAAGAAAGGGTTTATGTTAGGAAAATTCAATAAAACGGGTACATCGATCACAACAACTTCAAAGCGTGTAGTGAACCACTTTATTGCAATAGTATTTCAACTTTATTGAAATTGTTTCGGGGATACAATGAAACAAAAAATATAATGTGAGAATGAGCGTGAAGATGGAGATTTCCAAGATGGAAGAAGTAGAGAATTATATGATTTTCTCAAGTATTTTTCAAGTGCTTTTAATTTGATTTGATGGGGGCTTTATATAGATGAATAAATGTCTTTTGGAAAGAGACACTACCCTTCCAAAATGCCCAAAACCTCTTCCCAAATGTCACAAAAAACTGCGCCAAAAAAAGGGCCAAAGCTGCCTTGTGTCCACACATAGCTTCAGTCTATGGGTTATCGGGTTTTTGTAAGATTTTGTGTAGCTATGTATCAACACACAATATCCATAGGGCATTTCTGTAATATTTGTATCGACACATACCAAGTATGCATCGACGACACACACCATACTCGAGCCTTAGCACTTCCAGTTTGAAAATAAATCAGCAGTCTAGATGTTAAAAGCTCTCTTCTTTATAAGTTAAGCCTGCTTTGTCAGGGGCTTAGCACTCTCAGGATGAACCTTTTCAAAATTGTTCCTTTTCTTTTCCAAGTTTGGCTAAAAGAGGCATTGGTGTGCCCCTTAGATGTAGAAGAATACTGCTCTCGGTCTCTATAGGCTTATTACTTGGGATAATGGAATAATGTGGAGATGTGCTTTTTCCTGCAATTCGTTCTCTGTGCATTCTCGGACTTCTGTGTTGGTTGTTTGCCAAAGGGGAATGAGGCATTTTACCCCTTTTTTTGGAGGAACTCCACCAGGAGATAATGCCAATGACTTTTGGAAGGTTTGCTAGCAATGTTTTGGCCAGAGGATATGATGTCAATGCAAAGGTGGAAGAGTGGTTCCTTTGCAGTCACATCACCTTATGGGGCCTATCTGTACTGGCAAAAGATTATGACCATTAATGTCGTAAAGAATCTGATCATATGCATCTTATGCATTTATATTGGGGACGCATCTTCAGTCACATTTTATACATTGTCCTTCTATAGAAGCCCGCTTTTGGTGGTCAATTTGGTTCCATCTCTTCAATGAAACCTTTCAAACATAACAATGTACCCTTGGTGGGGAGTGGCAATAAGAAAATGGCGCATGTACCCCATTTCCCTTGTTACAAGTGCTTTGGAAGGAAAGAAATTAGAGACTTTGGATGTGTGGCAGAAATTGAAATCTTTTGGTTCTCTTTTTTTCTTTTTATGTGCCCAAGAGGGGTTTCCTTAATGCTAACGTGCATTTCTTCCCTATCAAGGGAAAACTACCGAAGAGAAGGAAAATAAAGAAATAGAATTTATGAATCACCTCAACTTTGTGTTCTGATCCGTACCAGACAATGTTTTTCTAAGTCTTAGGGAAGTTGGGACTTGGGGGGTCATTAACAAAAAAGCTCAGGACAATTTGATGGGTGTAACTGATGCAACACGTAATGGAAAATAAAGGAAACGGAAGGTTCAACAGCCTTCTTTTAAATTCTTATTACGAAAATAATTAAGAACAAAGAGAAATAAAGAGTCTAATTAAATTCTCACCTGAGAACTAGAAAGAACACATAAACAATGATAAAAATCTCTAAAACAATTGAACTAACTAAAATCCTAAGTCTTCCTCTTGCTTAAATAGAAGAGCTAATTCATATAAACTAAAAGACTTAAAAATTAAAAGATAAATACAAAAACTACTCTTAATTATCTAAAACAACTAATTATCTAAACAACTAGTAATTATCTCCTAGTCTAATAACTAAATAACCTAATAGATGTCAATCTCCTCATATCTTTATCCAGCTGCATCTTCTATCAACTTGCCAAGTAACTCATCTCGCCAAGAACCCGATCCGCCAAGATACGGGCTGCATCATTAACATTAACAAAGATTTCTTTTATTTTCAAAGTAATGAAAATGCCGTGTTTCTTTTGTAGATGCATGCCAAACAGAAAAGAAAAAGGCAAATTAATGGGATTGAATCGCATGTCACATGCATACTGAATATCGTGCTCCTTTTTCCTGTTTATACATAATGGCTAACTCACTTCTTTGTTTGCAGCTTCTACCACTGCCTTCAATCTCTGGTTTCTATCTCGCTCGTTTTTTCATAAGAAGGTCTCTACCATCATATTTTACATTTGTTGTTGTCGGGAGCCCGATGGTTATGTGGTTTGTGATGCATAATTTCTGGGATCTCAATGTATGGCTAGCGGGAATGTCTCTGAAGTCTTTCTGTAAGTTCATAGTTGCAGGTGTTTTCCTGGCCATGTGTATCCCTGGCTTGGCTGTTTACCCGCAGAAACTTAAATTCTTGACTGAAGTTGCTTTGATTGGCCATGCTCTGCTGCTCTGCTACATTGAGAACAAGTTTTTCAACTACAGCAGTATATACTATTATGGTTTAGAGGATGATGTGATGTACCCAAGTTACATGGTTATCATGACAACTTTCATGGGTCTGGCTCTTGTCAGGAGACTGGTTGTTGATAACAGAATTGGACCAAAGGCCGTCTGGATTTTGATTTGTCTTTATAGTTCAAAGCTACCCATGCTATTTATCTCATCAAAGTCTGTAATATGGGTGTCAGCAATTCTGTTATTAACAGTTTCACCGCCACTGCTTCTTTACAAGTACTTTCTCAATTCATGCTCATTTTTCTTGACATATATTTGAAGATTTGTTTTTTGCTGCTGGAGTTATCGAACAATATCTGATTGGACCTTGCAGGAATAAGTCTAAATCTTCCCCGAAAATGAAGCCTTGGCAAGGATATGCTCATGCATTTGTGGTTGCTTTGGCTGTCTGGTTTTGCCGTGAAACCATTTTTGAAGGTCTTCAGTGGTGGTATGGGAGGCCTCCATCTGACGGACTGCTTTTGGGTTCCTGCATTGTTTTGACCGGATTGGCTTGTATTCCTATAGTAGCTCTCCATTTCTCCCACATTCAGGTATTCATGCTTCCTTTGTCTGATGTCCATTCTCATTCGTTCAGTATTTATTTATTTGTTTTTTTGTCTATTCCTGTATACTGGTATTATTTACAGGTTCCTTTTTTTCCTTTTCGTTCTTTTTCTTTTTCTTTTTTGAGCAAATTATAATAAGACCTCTTGAACTTTCTCATTGATCACAAGTGACCCCCTCTACTTTTAATTGACCACAACACACCTCTGCACTTTTAATTTCATAAAGTAACCCCCCTAAACTATATTATTATATACAATTCATCCCCTTAAGTTTTAATTTGACCCCCAAACTTTTAATATTTTAAATTAAAATATTCTATCAAAAATTTCCCCCCTCCCCCTTTTGCCCACTTCACTGTCATGCAGGCAATCCTCATTTCCCACACCTTCTCATCTTCTACATCTTCTCAGTGCATCGAAACCCTAACACTAAATCTCCATTTTTACCCACCAACATTTTCCCCTCGTACCATTTTTTTCTTCTTGAGTTTAATATGTATGTAATCGAAAGTACCTTGCCCTTTTTTTTCCTGTATTTTAGGTACAATTTTTCAACACTAAGTTTTTTATTGTAAACTAACAAGTCAAAAGTATGTTCAATGTTTCAAATGTTACATGTTTTTCCAACCTTGCTTGAGATTCATGGGTTTATAGGGAGAAAACATAGCTTTTGGAAAAGAAAGCGAAGGGGAGGGGGCTTTATAATGAAGGATGAAGAATGCAAAGAAAAGGAAAAAGAGAGAGAGTAAGTAATAGGAGGAGATAGAAAGTAGTATTACAATACTAAATATAATATAAGAGAATTTATCACTTAGGTATCATGAGGTTTGAACTTTTATGATCTAGGTACTATGAATTTTTAATATATGACATTTTAATATATACAGTGAGGTACCTTGACATCTTAATAGGAGGTGTGCTGTATGTGGTAACAAAGTTCAAGGGATAAGTTGGGTATTTAGTATCATAGTTTAGGCGGTTATTTTATAAATTAAAAGTGTAGGGTGTGAGTTGTATTTCATTGTAAAGTTTAGAAGATGAGTTGTGCATAATAACATAGTTGTGGCCTTGTGACTCTTATGCACGATGTTTGACAAAAACTGAAAATTTCTCAGATTGTTGGCATTGGATGATTTTCAATATGCTGAATAGGCTTTATTTTTACTCCTGTAAATGGTGGATCATTACAGATCTTTGCATACTTTTTCTTATTGCCTGAATTTGGACAAAGATCTGAGTTTCTGTTTGGGTGACTGGAAGAGTACAGTAAGATGATTAATAGCATTGTGACAGAAAGTGAACTCATTAGTGCTAACTACCATGACCAGTTGCCTCAAACCAACTATGATGCCACTCTGGTTAACTTACCTAGATTTTTCCAATATGTCTCAGATGACGCTGAATTTACTTTTATTTCCTGTTCTATTTCCTTTAGAACATTTGTTTCTATAGTTTCCTTGGAGCTGCTGTTGGTTGTTGAAGTGTGTTTACAGGGAAAGCACGAGCAGAGAATCTGCAGAAATAGTTCCTGTTTGTGCCATCAGCGTGGTACTCATTTTTGGACCGGGTGTGATACCCTGTCTAATTAAATTGAGGATGTAAGTTTCGAAGATGAAACTTTTATTTAAAGGGGTGAGGATGTAATATCCTATCTAACTAAACTGAAGATGTAAGTTTCGAGGACGAAACTTCATGTAGGGGGTGAGGATGTAATACCCGGTATAATTAAATTGGACTATGTATTATAGTTTATGAAACCCGGTTTAATTAAATTGGGTTAGATATTATAATACAGTTATAACTCATTATTATTATAAGTGGGTTAATAAATAAAATAATGGGCTAATTTTAGAAAGGGCCAGTTAGTAACATTAGGGTTATATAAATTTGTATATATAGAAGAGGAGAAGGGTTAAACCCTGGTTTTCTCCTCTCTTTCCCCCTCTTCTAACCAACTCTTTCTCTCTAGCATCAATTGCCAATCCCAATTCCTCACTTTTGATAGATTTTCGAAGCTAATTCATAATAGAAGTTTGAATATTGGATTAGAAGATAGTGAAGGTAAGTATACCACTTCCCCTACTTGTTTGTGAAATATGAAATTGTTTTATATGATTTGATGTATAAGACTTACATTTGAACGATTTATTAGTTTGTTAAAGTAGGTTCGGGCATGTATTTGATTGACTGCATGATTACTACTCTACGATTTGAATTATATTGATTTATACATTGATTTGATGTTGGAATATGTGAATTTTCGAAAGAATTTGTACTTGTGATAATGTGAAAGAAATTATTGTAAACTTGTGATTTGAACTGAAAAGCATGTTGATCAAAAAAAAAAAGAAAAAAAACATTAAAAGGTTTTTATGGGAAGAGCTCACGGATAAATATGTGACCCTTAGGGGTCTGTCGCGGGAATAATACCGGCACGTAGTCTCCGATTGATTTGTCAGTATAGATACTACGTTGACCCTGATGGGTCTATCGACTTAGAATCGATTCGAATGTGAAAAATGTGAATTTCGATCTGTGACCCTATCGCGGAATAATACCGGCCATAGTTTCCGATTGATCTGTGAGTTTTTCCAAGGAGCTCCTGTGAAATAAATTAAAGTGGTGATTTGTGCTTCTTGTAACATGAAATTTTGAAGATCAATTTCGTTTTAAATAATATGCCTAATCCGGGTAGGGTGTGGTGTACTTACTGAGCATATTGTTTGCTCACCCAATTCCTTTACTTTCTAGATTAGTAGCTCATGGCATTCTTTGAAGGACGAGGAAGATAGAGCGACTTCCTATTTCGAGAATTAGTTTTAAATTGTTAGTTTAAGTATTAAATATTTCCGTAGCGGGATATTATGGACTATTTGAGATATTCTAAATTTTGATATTTGTACTATTGGTTTTAAATTGTTAGTTTGGATATTGTTTGTTATTGGATCTATTATGTACTATTGAAACTTATATGTAAATTAAGGAATTATGAATTGGAAGTTTCCCGGCTTCGTACTATGATGAGAGGATTCATTAGAGTATGGCTGTGTAGCACCCTTTTTGACTTAAGCCTATTTGGTATAATGTTTGGAAGCGTTACACCGGGGAACTGTTCTCTTTCTCTTCCTTCCTGCCCTTTTTTTTTTTTGTCTTGCACTGTGTGAGTGTGATGGCTGTAGTAGTATTTGAAAAGTTCTGTTGAGGAAGAGGCTTTTGGAGACGTTGAGAAAGTAGTCCAAAGTCGTTGATGCATATATTTGAACATAAATTGTATCACTTTATAATTTTCTGGTAAAAAGATTGATATAACTGAGACTTTTTTCATTGCACCCTTTGCAGTCTTCTAAGAGGTGCTTGCTACTAGTGGTGGCGACGGGACTGCTGTTTGTCTTTTTGCAGCCGCCGATCCCGTTGTCATGGGCATATCACTCCGACCTTATGAAGGTAGCTCATCAGTCTGGAGATGACATATCCATCTATGGTCTCATTGCATCAAAGCCTACATGGCCTTCGTGGCTCCTCATTGCAGCTATCATGCTCACACTGGCTTCAGTGATCTCTGTGATTCCGATTAAGTACATTGTGGAGTTGAGAACATTATATGCCATTGCTGTTGGGGTTGCTCTAGGTGTTTATGTATCTTTCGAGTACTTCCTTCAGGCTGCAATCTTGCAAGTCCTAATTGTTATAACTATGGTCTGCACCTCCATATTTGTGGTTTTTACTCATTTTCCATCAGCCTCGAGCACCAAACTCTTGCCATGGGTTTTTGCCCTTCTTGTTGCACTCTTCCCTGTGACATACTTACTGGAAGGCCACGTAAGAATACAGGGCCTTGGAGATGGTGGATATATCACAGATGAAGATAGGAGACTAACTGCTTTATTGGCTGTTGAGGGAGCGAGGACATCTCTCCTGGGCCTGTATGCTGCCATCTTTATGCTTGTTGCTCTGGAAATAAAGTTTGAGCTGGCTTCACTGATGCGGGAAAAGGCTTTTGAACGTGGCGGTAGTAGACATAGTCTGGCTAGTCAAAGCAGTGCCACAAGCTTCCCTGCCAAAATGAGATTTTTGCAGCAGCGGAGAGCTTCAAGTGGACCAACATTTACGATCAAGAGGATGACTGCTGAGTGGGCCTGGATGCCAGCAGTGGGTAATGTTGCTACTGTCATTTGCTTTGTTATATGCCTAATCTTGAATGTGAAACTTACAGGTGGCTCGAACCGTGCAATATTCTTGTTGGCGCCTATCTTGCTGTTACTCAACCAGGATTCTGATTTTGTTGCTGGGTTTGGTGATAAGCAGCGGTACTTCCCTGTAACTGCTGCTATTTCAGCTTATTTAGTCTTGGCTGCAGTATTTAACATCTGGGAAGAAGTTTGGCATGGAAACGCTGGTTGGGGTCTGGAAATCGGTGGTCCAGATTGGTTTTTTGCAGTCAAGAATGTGGCTTTGCTAATTCTGACATGCCCAAGTCACATTGTTTTCAATCAGTTTGTGTGGAGCCAAACAAAGCTGAAAGACTCAGCAGCACTGCTGCCATTACCCCTCAATCTTCCAGCAGTTATAATAACGGATGTGATCAAGATAAAAATATTGGGCCTGCTGGGAATTATTTATTCTCTTGCCCAATATCTAATATCCAGGCAGCAATACCTATCTGGACTGAAGTACATTTAGATCTACACATTAAATTTTCAGGTCTGTTTTTGGCCCACTTGTTTTATCTGTAAATGCATAAGCTGGTGCTGGTTCTTGATCGATGTTTATTAGCTTGGAACTTTTTACCAGCAGTTGAGCCCTTGTGAATGCTTGATCTTGAAAAGCCTCTGTTTCAGTGGGGCCTCAATGGATGTCCACAACATATTTTGGAGACGTTCTAACCGACTTGGTGGCGTTTAGAGAGAGGCAGACCACTGACCTGGCCTTTGCCTAGCATAATCAACAGCATTAATTGTTTTGGATGATGATCAGAGTGCCTTAAGTCTGATTTGCGGCTTTTGCTTTTGTGTTTTCTCCTTTCCTTTGCCTCCGTTGCTTTAGAGTGCAAGTCTTTAGTGAATATGTTATTGATTACTTTCGGAATTTATTAACTTGTAGACCTTTTATTAGCTGTATGTAGACGGGTGACTTTAGAGCGTTCTCTAAATTGGAATCTTGCTCTATCCTTTCAGATCAAAAGAAATAGTGGATGTAAACTTCGTTTTAAGTATGATGGGATGACAAGAAAAATGTAGAAAGACAAAGAAAGGCAGACTTGCCCAATGCTTGTAATGGTCTGATTGGATGCCATTACTCTAGTGCATCAAAAACTTGTGAGAGTAATGCTGCTCCTATCCATGTTTCTAGACTATTCTTCTAAACCATCACTTATAACCAAAACATACCATCTCTAAAAAATTGAATTACTTAATGGATTCTGGGCTACAGTTATTGTTTTATTAGGACTATGGTTGATTGAACTATATAAATGAAATAGTTATACGACATTTGTATACAGTTTTATGAGCAAGTAGATGTGGTCCGTTTCCTCGTGAATTTGGCGTTGAGGTGCCCTTGGTTTTTAAACCTTATTTTAGGAGTACGTGTCTTACATGTATTCTCCCTTCAAATGGTACGAAACGTGTTAATTCATCCCTTGTATTGATAAACATAAGTTACCTACCTAATTATACGTTCGACATTCTATTACATGCTAGTTTGGGATACATGCTTATCCTTGATAACAATAAATACATAAATTTTCTAATCTACATGATTAAACATAATTTAAGGTATCTCATATTAACATAGATTATGCAACATGTACATAGCAATAGCAATGTACAATACAAATAATTAATATAACATAACTATATTAATTTGTTGAATATTTTGGAAGCTGATTGAACCAATTGCTTAAATGAACTCTGTATTTTAATGTATTAAGTGTCAATTTAAAATTATGCTCGTTTTAAAAGTGGAAAGCCCAAGGGAAGTAGGATAGAGCTTACTTTGGCTCACTCTGTGAGAGTGTGATAATATATATAGCTCGAGTTATTTGTACAATTGGTCTCTTATCTTTTTAAATTTAATTAAATTAGTTCATAATCTTTTTTTTTTTTTGTTCAAATTGACTCCTTAACCTTTTAAATTTGCTTAAATTAATTCCCCATTTTTTCGTTTGTTTCTAATGATCTTTCGTATTTTATTTTATGATAAAATTAACCCCCCATATCTTAGGTAAAAAAAAAAAATGAGGAACTAATTTTGTAATAAAATAAAATATGAGAGATTATTTTAAATAAAAGATAAGATAAGAGATTAATTTTAATAAATTTAAAAAATAAAAAATTAATTTAAATAAAATAAAAAATGAAGAAGTAATAAATAACTGGTACAGTAGATAAAGCTGAACGTGCTTGGTACTACTAACTGGCTAGTAGCCAGTACGTTACAGCAAGTGAAGCCAACAAGGATTAATCACGGGACTATATATATCAGGAGGAATCTGAGCTCCGTCTCTTCCCTGCTCGGCTCATACCTACAATAATAGCAGGTCTCTTCTCTTTTCTTCTCACCATCTTCGACTTTTGAGGTGCATCCCTACTCTTATATAATTTGTTATTTTGGATGCTCTACATCTAATTGATTTAATTTTTGTTATTTGGATTTGTGAATCGGCGGAATGGCTGTTCTAGGTTTTCTTACTCTTAATACTTTGATGGATTTGTTTTTGCCAGCTGTTCATTTTCGTGGATGCTCTAGATCTAATGGATTTGATTTTGCTACTTGGAATTGTGAATCGGCGGAATGGCTGTTCCTAGGTTTTCTTACTCTTGATAGTTTGATGGCTTTGTCAATATCCCATTTTGATGGGTTTGTTTTTGCCAGTTGTTCATTTTAGTGGATGCTTTAGATCTAATGGATTTGATTTTGCTATTTGGATTTGTGAATCGGTGGAATGGGTGTTCTAGGTTTTCTTACTCTTGGCTCTGTCAATATCCATTGCATTTTGGCTTTTACTTGCGTTTCTTGCTGCTGCATGTGACCCTCTTCGCCAGTTTATTTTTCTGATCCCCTTGCTTTTGCTCTTTCCCATTTTGACTTTGATTTTCCTGTTTCCAGTCCCGATCGAAGCTTCGATTCATTGCTTACTCTGAATCCTCCAATTTCAGCAATGGAGGTGGAGGCGGAGGCGGTAGACAGCAAGCAGAAGATGATGAGCGTGGGATTGCTCATCGTTGCGACTCTGGTAGTGGCCAAACTCATCTCAGCTCTGATAATCCCAGCCAGATCCAGAAAGCGGCTGCCACCGGTGGTGAAGGCATGGCCGCCAGCCATCGGAGGGCTCCTGCGTTTCCTGAAAGGGCCCATGGTGATGCTGCATCAGGAGTACCCTAAGCATGGGGGAGTATTCACCTTGAATATAGGGCACAAGAAGATCACCTTCTTGATAGGGCCGGAGGTGTCGGCCCATTTCTTCAAGGCCTCAGAGTCAGATCTGAGTCAGCAGGAGGTGTACCGCTTCAATGTGCCCACCTTTGGGCCCGGGGTGGTGTTCGATGTTGACTATTCCATTCGACAGGAGCAGTTCCGCTTCTTCACCGAGGCTCTTAGGGTTAACAAGTTGAAGGCTTATGTGGATCAAATGATTCTTGAAGCCGAGGTTTCCCTTTCCTTCTTTTCTTCCCCCTGCTTTGCGTTCTATTTGCATTGCATTGTTCCTCGTCTTTGCATTTCTATCCTCAGGAGGAAACTGCTGACATGATTAACATTCTCGTTTCACCATGTGTCTGCGCTTGAATTCCATTTATTGTTGATATAAAATGCTTAGCATTATAGAAGAATATGTTACTCACCATATGTTCCTAGGGGACTACTCACCAATGCCCTTTCTAGCAGGGGTGTGAATGATTCAGTTATTTGGTAAATTCCTTGTGTTTAAGATTATTAAGGATCATTCATGTTTGTTAACAGGCCTGACAAGTAAATCAGGCAAGCTTGAGGAAACTCAATAATGAGCCAACACCAAACATGGGATACTCGACTCATTAAACTTTATGAATTGTATGTTAACGGCTCATCAAAAGCTCATTAAAGGTTCTATAAGAACTTAATTAAACCTTTTTAGTGGCTCAATTAGCTTGATAACGAATCAATAATAGGTCGTTAGTAGCCCAAATATCTCGTTAAATCATCAAAAATTTAGAGTGTGAAGTGCAGTTAGATCCTACAACCATTCGGTACAAAACCATAGCTAATTAGTAACTGAACAGCAAGCTCGACTCGGCTCAGGTCAGTTAACTTAATGAGTCAAGTCAAGCCCTATATTTATAATGCTAGTATCTTATCAATTTTGAAAGCTTAAGGCTTAGCTCTGACGCAAGCTCATTAGAACTTAACGAGCTCGAGTTGGAATTAGGAGGTGCTTAGTTTCCAACTCAGCTTGTTTACGCCCCTGTTTTTCACCCTTTATCTTATCTGCAACTCTTTGCATGGCTGAATCGTATTCTTGTGATTAGTTTACTAGCTGATTCGAATGATGTCCAAGGATTAGCATTCTCTTTCGGGGCTGTTAGAATTTCTATCACGTAGTGTATGACCGTCTATGAGTTGTCAGACTGTGAACATCAAAATTGCCCTGCAAGACTAAATCCCTTTAAACATCATTAGTTTATGCTTAGATCTGAACAACAGTTAGTCACTTGTAAAGTTACGATGCTCACGATTAATGACAGTACTCTCGGTTCTGTAATTTGGGTAAAAAGGCCTGTAAAAACCTGAACTTTGAGCTCTTTCCTCGTCGATGATTATTTACAGAGCCACCATAGAAACTGCTACCGAATTATTTGTTTACATTAGTCTTCGTATCCTGTAATTTGCAGGACTTTTTCTCAAAATGGGGAGATAGTGGGGAGGTAGACTTGAAGTATGAGCTGGAGCATCTTATCATCTTGACAGCAAGTAGATGCCTGTTGGGTCGTGAAGTCCGTGACAAGCTCTTTGATGACGTCTCCGCTCTCTTCCATGACCTTGATAATGGAATGCAGCCTATTAGCGTTATTTTCCCATACTTGCCCATCCCAGCTCATCGCCATCGTGATAGAGCTCGTAAGAGGCTTGCAGAGATTTTCACCAGCATTATTGCTTCTCGTAAAGCCTCTGGCAAGTCTGAGCAAGACATGCTTCAATGCTTTATTGACTCAAAATACAAGGATGGTCGTCCCACAACTGAAGGAGAGGTCACCGGTCTGCTCATTGCCGCTCTATTTGCTGGCCAGCATACAAGTTCCATTACTTCTACGTGGACAGGAGCTTACCTTCTACGTTACAAGCCATACCTGTCAGCTGCTTTGGATGAGCAGAAGAGCTTAATGAAGAAGCACGGGGAGAAAGTTGATCATGATATTCTATCAGAGATGGAAGTCTTGTATCGGTGTATCAAGGAGGCGTTGAGGCTGCACCCGCCTCTGATAATGCTGCTACGCCAATCGCACACTGATTTTAGCGTGACAACTCGTGAGGGGAAAGAATATGATATTCCAAAGGGTCATATTGTGGCGGCGTCACCAGCATTTGCCAACCGCCTCCCGTATATATACAAGGACCCAGACATGTATGATCCTGAAAGATTCGCCCCAGGGAGGGATGAAGACAAGTTAGCAGGTCAGTTCTCTTACATATCATTCGGAGGGGGTAGGCATGGTTGCCTGGGGGAGCCATTCGCATATCTGCAGATAAAGGCGATTTGGAGCCATTTGCTGAGAAATTTTGACCTGGAATTGATTTCACCTTTCCCGGAGATTGATTGGAATGCCATGGTGGTGGGTGTAAAAGGAAAGGTCATGGTGCGGTACAAGCGCAGGAAACTTTCCATCGAGTAATGAAATGTGATGGCTTCTGGGCTCTATAAATGCACATCACCGTTCTGTGCTTTGTTATGGTCGATCCTTGTTGAGTGTATTTTGCTGTTGCTTTTGAGCTTGTGAAGACTTGTTTTCGCAATAGAATTACAAGTGTCTTGGATCTTGTACTGTGTTCTCTTTTCAGCTCACTGGCTAGTTATCATCTTTGAACTTGTTTCCCTTGAAATCTATTCTCTTGCAAGACAGGGGCAGGTTAAGCAATCAGTGCGCTCACTGTTTCATATATTACCAGGCAAACACACTAAATGGGTTGATGGCCAGTTCAAAATGTTTGTATCCACTGATACTCTCAACTACTTTGTAAACATACAACGTGCACCCACATCACTACCATCTTGTGCACACACGCCCACATCGTATCATATATATATATAGAGGGCGCGGGAGAGGGAGAGGGAGAGGGAGAGGGAGGAACAAATACAGCATAATATGTACACTTGGTATAGTGGCATGTACAACACATTCACAAGTAATGCAAAATTTTCAAAAGAAAAAGGCGGATCTTCTGCAGTGAGATGTAGAACGTTCATGTCTAGCACCTCAAAGTCTCCTGTTTTCTTCAACGGAGTAACAACCAGCAGTAGCTTTCCTGGCTGAAATGTGATCTTGTCGGTTGATGCAAGTGTATATATATGAAAGCTTGTCACGACCAGTTACTTGGCTGTCACAAAAACCAAGATTAACCTCAATAACAAACTATGGTGAATCACAGATAGGGAGAAAATTCAACTTGTTAGAATCTTGAGGAGTTCAATGTCAAATAAAAGAGTCTTGTCTATCAATCCTTGATTCCTCAGCACAAAATCCAATGCTCGTTGGCCCTGTTAACACAAGAGAATGACATCATCCCACGGGAACCTGGAAACACTACCCCAAAAACCAAAATCAAGCCATGTTACCGAAAATGTCATTGGCCTAGGTCCCTTCTTGTTGAAGTCATTGTCAGGATAACCCAACTCTGGGGGCACTATAATCCTACAACACGCAAGGAAGTTTCCCGTTAGTAGTGATAATCCATACAGATACAATATCTAAAATACAATTTGGATAAATCTTGGATTTCAGAAGAAACCCATCAGAACTTGTAAATTTAGGTTTGTGTATGGTTGGGTATGGAATCATTCTTTCATGAGGCTAAATTGTGAGTAAAACCATTGCATTGCCTAATTCAGAGGGAAGAGACCATATTAATTATTTTTCTGCAAGCATGGTCTGGGATGCTCAGCATGCAACCCCTCGTGTCCAAAAGGTCTTAATATGATTTGATTGTCCCATTCCACATGCGTTTGGCTTTGAAAATCTAGTAAAACGACAGAAGCTAGACACCTACCACACACGCTGCTCCAAATATATTACATTGTCAAAAGTTTTCAGTGAATTCTCAAAGAATAAATGCTGCCAGAGGGCAGTAGCCGGCACCATACCTTCTAATACCACCAAGAGCCATGCCTGTGACAGCTTCCTCAAAAGCCGGAATGACCTAAATCAAGGTGCAGGCCATGCCCACAAATCTCCATCAGATGTTTTTACATTCCAAAGTTAAGCAAAGAAAAGGTGCGAAATGACCACTAACAAGTACCAATTATTTTTCTTTTACATAATTCCCATTAAGATAACAGGGAACAGAGCATCATCATAATCAACTGCAGTACATGACGTCCAACATGCTAGCCACACACACACCGAGCAAATAAATAAGCAAGCACAAGAGATAAACGAGTGGAGTGCAAAAGAGAGATTCAGGCGCGAAAACATCATGACCTAGGGGCTTAGTTTAACAAGTTTGGCAAGAGATGTTTTATAGAAGGAATGCTATCAGCTGGGGGGGTGGTGGTTGGGGGGAGGCATGCTATCAAACTCTTCTATAATTTTCACAACACCAAATGGATTAGAACTTCTGCAATCTGAAGTGTGTTTCTTTACCTCTTGTGATCCTATTTTAAATTTGAAGAAATCTTTGTCATCACCCTGCACATTTATAATTCATGAAAAGTTGGGGTTACTCAAATTGCATAAATGGATTGGGAATGAGAGCATGTAGTAGGGTATACCTCAAAGGAACCACCCTTTGTCTTGTTTCGAGCTTCAAATATACGCCCGTAATATCCTATGGTGTAACCATCCCAATCAACCTGGAATTTGATCACGACATGTAATAAAAACTACGGAAGAACCAGCTAGACAAATGAAATAGGTAGCCCCTGGTTCCTGATTACAGTGCGAGAAAAGAAACATTGTAGCATCTAAAGTGAAACCTGACTATAACAACAACAACCAACCCAGTGCCTCAAGGACTCCCGCATATGCATGGTCCCCCCGGGGGGAAGGATGTACGCAGCCTTACCCCTTCAAGGTAAGGGAGGCTGTGTTCGAGAACCTCCAACTTGAGAAGAAGAGAGGCATACAGACATACAAGCATGAAACATGAAGTATTATAGCATAAAAGCATAAAACCATAGAGCATAAGAGCAAGAGCAAGAACAGCGGCCCAAAGCAAGCATAGAGGAAGCAAGCAGCAGCAATAGGCGGTATGACAACAAACATTTTGCGTAAGACAAACAAGCAGACATATAAGCCTAAGGGTACTAGTGCTAGCCAAAATAAGCTCCACTATCCTACACCCTACACCGCTAAATCGGCTACCCTTATGCTACCCCTTCATTGGGCTCTATCTAAGGCCATCTCCTCCTGTAGGTTTAGGTGAGTGAGATCTTGTCGAATTGTCTCCATCCATCTCTTCTTTGGCCTGCCTCTTCCTCTCCTCCCGATCGTAGCATGGAGCTATTCGCATCTTCTGACAGGGGCATTGGTCAGCCTCCCCTTAACATGCCCAAACCACCACACGTTGCTCCCTCAATTTATCTTCGATTGGGGCCACGTCCATTTTGCCTCTTATGACGTCATTCCCGATCATATCCTTCCTTGTGTGTCCACACATCCTCCGCAACATCCTCATCTCCGCCACCTTCAGCTTCTGTGTATGAAGGCATTTCGATGGCCAACACTCCATACCATAGGACATAGCCGGTCTCACTACTGTCTTATAGTATTTTCCTTTAACTTTATGGGGAACTTTCTATCGCACAGTATAGCAGAGGCCAACCTCCGTTTATGCCAGCCTATTTTAATGCGGTTGTTGACATCCTTGTCAACTACGCTGTCCTATTATACTATAGAATCCAAGTATCTAAAACACTCCTATTTTAAAGGGGTCGTTCTAAACAAGTTATAGACTATCATCGTTAATTTGTCAGTAAAAGGGGTTGTTCCAAGCTGAAATTTCTTTCTTAGTTGCACTATTTTATCAGAAAATCTCCAAACTTTTGATGTACTGCCTGGTGCAGTCAGGACCATTCAGCAGCAAGGCATAAAGGTTGCTTTTTGATAAACTTAACGGGAAGCACTATAAATGAAGCAAATAATGTGGCAAAACTACTGTGCAAAAGATGGTCTTCAAGCCAATCTAAAGGGAAGGACCAAGATGGCTTTATTTTCTCTTAACAGTCTTCTGGAGAACCTCTCTTTCCGGGCAACTAAAAGAAGATACGAAGAAGCTCAAAGCAAAAACGTCTGTAGAGAGAAGCTTATTTTGTTTAATTAACAAGTTAAAGCAACTATTGGTGAATCCATAGTAAATTAGTATACTCACCACAACAGTCTGCCCCATCTTAGGTGTAGGACCAGATCCCACTCTCAGGTCCTGCATTGTCATATCAAGCTCTGGGGTCGTCAGAAAAGAACGATAATGTAAAGGTAAAATGTGAAGGGTATAAGGACTTGACAACCTTGAACTGAAGACCAGACTCCGTTTCAATGTAGTCAGGGTAACGCATCTTGGTCTTGCCATAATCTTTTCCCCTAAGCGCTGGCACTGCAGTTTTTGATTAATGCAGATTCAGTGACCAATGGAACCAGCCAAAGTATGTGACAGACTCACAGAGGCGCATATACAGCAGTGAGATCTAAGGAGAAGGGTTTACTGTCTGTAAACTTAGAAGAGGATGAGTCCGCTGTTGCGGAGGAGACATCAGAGACGTTCAAGAGCGACCCTGAAGTCATCAACCCAATGAATGAGATGCATACTTGTCTTCGTTTAGATAGCTGCACTTTACAAGAGCTCTCCCTGCTTCCGCGTGCATCAATGTTTCTAGTAGAAGCAGAAATTTCAAATGGCCGCCAACGTTCTGCAACCAAGCATAGATTTTGATTTACAAAAGAGAAACAACAAACTGGAAAACTTCAGGAAAAGGGGGTGGGGGAGGTGAAGAGAGAGAGAGAGAGAGAGATCTAACAACCATGTAGTGCGGGCAGAAGGAGAGCAGAAGATTCTCGAGAATTATGAGAAAAGGAATTAGGGTTCAATCTTCTGAGCCATCTCTGAAATAACAGCGAGCAAATTCAGGAAATAGCATCAAATTATGCAAATATGAGGACCCATCATTACTCTCATATACAGGGCTGCTAGCAGGTGGGGAATTTTCAGTTAGGAAATGACAAGAAAGAAGAGTTTGAAGAAAAGAAATGGCGTACCCATTGAGAATAAGGATCTCCTCTATGTAAAGAACCGCATTTAACTGGAATTGGATATCCAGTAGCTGATAATGTTGCCATCTCCTCCTCTTCAGCAAAGGGAGAGCGAGAGAGAGAGAGAGAGAACAGCAGTAGGCCGCTTCCCGGCAAAGACAACGACCACCACCCATGCCAATGTCCCCCCATTTCATTAGATGATATCCGTTAGTCAAGTGTACATAGAAATTATTTTAAATTTTAAATATAAATGCATATAATGAAATAGGTTTTAAATTATAAAAAAAATTAATTATTTAAATATTATTTTTCATAAGTTTATATTTTAGAATGTAATGATATAGTTAAATTGAATATCTAAACTGCACCTTCGAATCATCTAAATACAATTATTTTTAGGTTATCCTTGCCAATGGATTCAAAAGTTTTTGGTCTAGTTGAGCGATGTTGAAGGATATTTAAGTGATTTTCAATTATAGGTATTGATGTAATTGTAATGTTACTCACTGTTAATCCACAGATCTTGTGTTCAAAGCTCATTATTTATTGTAGCAAGCCTTATCAACGTTTAAAAAAAAATCCTAATTCATAGTGAGTAATCTACACCTCCTTTCCTTGGCTTGATATGCCTTGCACACTTGTTCAGAGTGTCGTATAAATCAGGATGCAGTTATCTCGAATAGGAACCAAGCTTCACAAAGGCGCAACAATGACTGATCATAATGTACTGAAGTTCAGAATGTCCACATCTCGCATCCAAATAGATGGGGCAAAGCACAATATTAACATAATCTACTGTTCTAAAATAAATGTTTCGTATTGATTTGTCATCTTCAATCATTCTCATACTTGCATCTTAATATACTACACCAACTTCCTCAAAATATGTTTAAATTCTCAGTACCCTTTCAAACCAACAAGCAAACCTGAATTGCTTAGCAAAAGAAAAAGGCAAACATGACCAGAAAAAGAAGGTAATGGAAGAATGGAGCAAAGGAACACCAACAGTAAAAATTACATAAAAACCAGCAAATACATCCATGCAACATATTATACCTAATAGCACCTTTCCTCTTTCCGTTCCTTTTTCTTTTTACTTGACAACCCCACAATAATCTAAAAACTCAAGACTACAGACTGCCTTTAAGATCCACTTTATTTGTTCTAACCCAACAATGCACGATTTCTGTACTAACTTAGTACTTTTCAGGAAAAGGGTAATACACCAAAACGCAAAGCACAATTTATTGGGATTGTCCAAAAGCAGCAGAGCATTCATGAAGCACCAACGGGGTAGCACTCACTTGGTGACTTTGAGGGAGTAGGCCTTCTTCTCAAGAGTGTCGAGCAGGCTGTCAAAGCTCTTCTTGAAAGAATCCACCCCCTCCACTTCTAGCTGATCCCCGACCTGGCTCCAATCTATCCCTAACTTCTCAAGCGCACTGTATACGCCTTCTGCCTCTGATACATTTGCATCAATTGTCCTCGACACTGTGCCGTGATCAATGTATGCTTGCAATGCTTGATCTGGCATGGTTGAGACCTGCAAATATAGCATATTTCAAAGTCAGCAACATTTTTTTCAGCCATTTATAGACATTTCCTCAGCATCAAGAGAAACAACTCGTCGGAACAATCTGAGAAAGGGATGCATTTACTCACAGTGTCTGGTCCAATCAGGGGGTCCACATATAGAGTATCTGGGTAGGCTGGGTTCTTGACACTGGTTGAAGCCCACAACAGCCTCTGCTTCTTGGCACCCCTTTTGACCAAGGCCTCCCATCTTGGACCAGAGAATTTCTTCTGATAGAGTTTGTATGCCAAAGTTGCTTGAGCCACAGCAGCCTACAGTCACAAATCAGTCGCACTGATTATAATCAATATCTTGACATGATATGTAAACAAGAATAATGACACTACCTTTCCACGTAGATTAAGGGCTTCAGGGGTTCCTATCTTCTCGAGCATCTTGTCAATAAGAGTGTCCACTCTGCTCACAAAGAAGGAAGCCACACTAGTAACCCTTGAAAGGTCACTGAGCCCAGAGGCCTCTAGACCATCCAAGTAAGCATCGATTACAGCCTCATATCTGGAGAGAGAGAATATCAGCTGCGCATATGCATAAAGGGGAGAGGACCCATGGTTAGCCAGCTACTAGAATCAAACAAAAAATAACATAAACAATAATTGTCAAATTTAAGCACCCTTATTTATCTCTCCACATCAGAGTCAATGAAACAGCAGCCAAGCATTGACGATAATTTCACAAAGCAGTATCAAACGAATATAAATTGCACTCTAAAACCTGTTGCATGACTACGAAATGAAACTATCCAAACTATCCGCAGAATCCTTTCTCTATTTTAACTTGATATTAATTAATCAACTAATTCTGCAGACTTGTAGCCAACCACCACTTCACGGGAATCTCGTAAGTGATGGATGAAACCACAGGCCAAGGAACCACCTGAGATCAATGCGCTTTGCTTGCAATGCAGAATGAATGGTCGGACCATGTGTATACTAAGATTAAAAGGCGCTCCATCAAGTTCTCCAGGGAGCATCAATACAGCCATAAGCCAGATTGCAATGAGGCCATTTCTGAACTTCCAAGGGAACAAGGCTATGAACATGGTGCAGCATAAATCTAATTGCAATAATTTTTTTTCCAACCTATCATGTGAATTGTGGCACTGAACATAAATCTATGGCTGATATTGCATGCAAGCATCACAATATTGGAGAAATGAGATTGGTCCGATGACATTAAAACAATATCCCAATAGCTGTTGATGTATTTTCAAAATATTCGTTGTATAAAATGGATATATGTGTGTTAAATATTGTTTATATGTATATAAGATGCATTTGAGATTGTCCCGATACTTGTATGAGTGATTAGAGCATCATTGGGAGTATGTGTCGACACATGGGTCATATGTGTCGACACAAAATCCTATAGAACGCAGGGGAGATAGCTGTGTGTCGACACACATGGCCCGTGTGTCGACACACAGCCCGTTTCGGGTGCGCACAGAGGAACCTGTGTGTCGACACACAGAAATTGTGTGTCGACACACAGGCTTACAGTGAGCCAGTGTGTCGACCTGTGTGTCGACAGTATCGACACACAGCTTCGACACACAGGTCGGTTTTGACGGTTTTCTGCGCGGTTTCTTCCCAGTTCTTTTATATATTGATGCTCTTGGTTTTGGGACGTTTTTACAGAAGAGAATAGACCAGAGTTTCTCCCCTCTCATCAATAAGAAGAAAACATATAAATTGAAGTGGAATTTCACAAGAAAGAAATTTGAAGAACATCTTATGGTTCTTATGTTCTATGTGAGTTTATCAAAGGGTGAGTTCTCTAAATCAACCAATCTCTAGACATCTTTATCAATCTCTTCCCATACACTTCTTCACTCCATATTTTGGTAGTTGTTGTATCCCCGAGGATATTTCGTATACCGAAATAAACCTTAAGGATAGTGATTACACGCCTCAACACCTGAGATCGTTTGGATACCCGGTTGCAAGGTTTTTGCAAGTATTTTCTGAATTTTTCCTAACAATCTTAAGGTTTAAAATTGGTTTGGGTTATGGCTTCATCACTAAGGGAAATGACATCCAATTTTGTGAAATTGGACCGGTTTGATGGGGGAAATTTCCGACGGTGGCAGAGGAAGATGCATTTTCTCATAACAACGCTGAATGTGGTGTATGTCCTGAATACACCGTCTCCATCCCCCGTTTCTGAGGAGGAAGAAACGCTGGCCAAGCAAAGGGCAAGACTGAAGTGGGAAAACGATGATTATATTTGTAGAGGGCACATCTTGAATGGGATGACCGATGCCTTGTTTGACATTTACTCTAACATGTCAACCGCGAAGGAACTATGGGACGCACTTGAGGCTCGTTACATGGCCGAGGATGCAACACGCAAAAAATTCCTGGTTAGTCAATTTAATAATTATAAGATGATTGTTGGTCGTCCTGTCATGGAGCAATTCCATGAAATAGAACGTATTTTAAATAATTTTAAACAACATAACATGAATATGGACGACACAATCGTTGTTTCTTCCTTAATTGACAAACTTCCTCCCTCTTGGAAAGATGTAAGGAAAAATTTAAAACATAAGAAGGAGGATATGTCAATTGAGGAACTCGCTAACCATTTACGTATTGAGGAAGGTTACAGGGTGCAAGATGACAACAAAGAACGCCCGGGTGATGTTGGTAAAATCAACATCGCAGAGGAAGGCCAATCTAGTAAGGGACCAAAGAGAACCGGACACTTCCAAAAGAACAATAAGCACAAGAGGCCGAAAGTTGTTTGTTGGGAGTGTCAGAAGCCCGGTCATATGCGAAAAGACTGTTATCGCCGTAAAAAGAACAAAGGCAAGGGGCTTGACCATCGCACTAAAAATTCGAACGAGAGGTTCGTGGCGATGATTTCGGAAGTCAATCTAATCGAGAGTGATAATTCTTGGTGGATTGACTCGGGGGCCACGAAGCATGTATGTAAGGATAGGGGGTTCTTCTCCACTTTTGAGCCCATGGACAACGGAACTGAGTTGTTCATGGGAAATGGGGCGTCGGTACCGGTTAAAGAGAAGGGGAAAATTGACTTACTTTTCACATCCGGAAAAACCCTTACTTTAACCGATGTATGCTTCGCTCCTGATGTTAAGAAGAATCTTGTATCGGGTGGCCTGTTGAATAGGTTTGGGTTCAAGTTGGTCTTCGAGGCCGACAAGTTTATTTTGTCAAAGGGTGGTGTATTTGTTGGGAAAGGATACCTATGTAATGGTATGTTTAAACTAAATGTTAATAATAAGAACGTTGATTCTGTTTATGTGCTTGATTCGTCGTTTTTATGGCATTATAGACTAGGTCATGTGAATTTTCGTAGATTACATGAAATGGATAATTCTTCGTTGATTCCTCACATAGATAAAGTTGTTGACAAATGCAAGACTTGTATGCTAACAAAAATAACGAAATCTCCATTTCCTTCTGTGCAAAGAGAGACTAATCTACTTGATCTAGTCCATAGTGACTTATGTGACTTCAAGCGAACACCGAGTTTGGGTGGAAAGAATTACTTTGTTACATTTATCGATGATTATTCAAGATTTTGTTATGTTTATTTGATAAGTAACAAAGACGACTCGCTTGATAGGTTTAAAGCATATAAAGCAGAATCTGAATTACACTGTGAAACCTTCCTCAAGCGTTTAAGGTCGGATCGTGGTGGCGAATACTACGATCCTAAATATTTTGAATCCACAGGAATCATACATGAAATAACTGCACCTTATACGCCACAACAAAATGGCGTGGCTGAGAGGAAAAACCGGACTCTAACTGAGATGGTTAATTCCATGTTATCTTATTCCGGTCTCAGTGATGGATTTTGGGGTGAGGCTATGTTAACGGCCTGTCACATATTAAACAGAGTTCCAAACAAGAGAAATAAAATAACTCCATATGAGTTGTGGAACAAACGAGCCCCTAATGTAGATTATCTAAAAGTGTGGGGGTGTAGGGCAGTTGTTAGAGTCCCTGAACCTAAACGGAAAAAATTAGGTGAAAGAGGCATTGATTGCATCTTTGTGGGTTATGCGTCTCATAGTAAGGCATATCGGTTCTATATTGTTGAACCTAATGATTATATCAACGTGAATACGATAGTAGAATCGAGAGATGCAATATTTGATGAGAATCGGTTTACTTCAATCCCTAGACCGAGGGATTATGTACCGGTTGAGATTGACACGCAAGTGTCTAATGACGTTGTTCGTCATGAGAGGGAGAATGTCCCTGATAGAGCTCTAGAACTCCGAAGGAGTAAGAGAGCAAGGAAGGAGAAATCCTTCGGTTCGGACTTCTACACGTATTTGGTAGAAGGTTCGAGGAACGATGTGGACCAAGTGGTTCCATATTGTTGCGTCATGGAAGCTGATCCCATGACGTTTGATAAGGCGATGAGGTCTCATGATGTCTCGTTTTGGAAAGAGGCTATAAACGATGAAATGGATTCCATTTTAGGTAATAATACCTGGATTCTTGAGGATCTTCCACGAGGAAGTAAACCCATCGGGTGCAAATGGATCTTCAAAAAGAAGATGAAAGTCGATGGATCGATTGACAAATTTAAAGCCCGATTGGTGGCTAAAGGATTCACCCAAAGACATGGACTGGATTACTTTGATACCTATGCCCCAGTGGCAAGGATATCGACGATAAGGGTACTTATTGCTCTTGCCTCCATTTTTAAACTAGTGATACACCAAATGGATGTCAAAACGGCATTCCTGAATGGTGAGCTAGAGGAGGAAGTATACATGGAACAACCAGAAGGGTTTGTTGTTCCGGGCCAAGAGAGAAAAGTGTGTAAACTCATACGTTCTCTGTATGGACTGAAACAAGCTCCGAAGCAATGGCACCAAAAATTTGATCAGGTTGTATTGAACAACGGATTCGTTATAAACGAATCAGATAAATGTGTCCATAGCAAGTTTGATAATGGCAAAGGGGTCATTATATGTTTGTATGTCGATGACATGCTGATTTTCGGTTCTGATATGGAGTAAGTAGAGAGAACTAAACTGTTTCTCTCTGAAAACTTTGCTATGAAAGACATGGGTGAGGCGGAGGTGATCCTCGGTATCAGAATTGTAAGGAATGGTAATTCCATTTCCTTGACTCAGTCTCACTATATCGAAAAGGTGTTGAAAAGGTTCCATTTCTTTGACTGTGCACCGATTTCCACACCGATGGATCCTAGTGTGAAATTAGAACCGAATGAGGGTGCTCCAGTGGCACAATTGGAGTACGCTCGAGCTATTGGCTGTCTCATGTATGCCATGACAAGCACTAGGCCTGATATTGCCTTTGCTGTTGGAAAGCTGAGCAGGTATACCAGCAAACCGAGTAAGTTGCACTGGAATGCAGTGCACCGGGTACTGAAGTACCTAAAGAAGACTATGGATTATGGTCTCAATTATGTTGGGTATCCTCCTACTTTGGAAGGATATACTGATGCAAGTTGGATCTCCGATGTGGAGGATCATGCATCCACGAGTGGATGGGTATACCTGTTTGGTGGGGGTGCGGTTTCTTGGGGTTCCAAGAAACAAACTTGCATATCTGACTCTACAATGGCGGCGGAGTTTATAGCTCTTGCTTCTGCGGCTAAAGAAGCCGAGTGGTTAAAGGATCTCTTGTATGAGATACCTTTGTGGCCGAAGCCGATTTCTCCTATTTCTATCCATTGTGATAGTCAGGCTACGCTTTCTAAAGCATACAGTGAAGTGTATAATGGAAAGTCCAGACACATTGGTGTGAGACATAGTATGGTGAGACACTTTATTCGGGAGGGTGTTATCACTGTGGATTTCGTGAGAACCTGTCAGAAACTAGCGGATCCGTTTACTAAAGGCCTGGCTAGAGATTTGGTTTTGAAAACAAATGAAGGGATGGGGTTGAAACCTGTCATAATTAGTCGCCCATGATAGGCCCTCAACTCGACGTCTAGTATGACGCTAGGTCTCGAGTTCAATGAGAGAGACTTGTCATCTGTGTGACTGCAAGCACTAAATGAGTTAGTTTCCATCCCGAGTGTGAAGTGCTTGATACCTGCGTTAGTGATTATAAAAGGATGAGCAAATGCTCTTAATGGACCTGGTTTTAGAACTTATTGAATGTCGTATCGTAGGGGCATGATCAATGAGGTCCACCTTAGTGAGTGTTGAAGTTTGGCCGCTTCAAAGGGGTGATTTTTGACAAGGGTTTGGCCCTAAAACACTCACGAAGGGTACAGGACACAAGGCCATAAATGTGTCGATCTGGGAGGTGTAGGGAGTGTACGGGGAGTACGCCTTGTGCGTGATTAGATTGTCGGTTAGTCAAATGGGTTGTATGGTTCAAAGCTTGGACTACCATTTTCGATCCGATTAACTGTATGGTCTTTTCACTAGCTGGGGGTTCAATCGTGAGACACCCTCGTTGATGCACAATAAGGCCTCCTTTAAACGAGATGTCACTTTGAGATTGGTTGTATTTTGAAAATGGTGGGGGATTGTTGATATATTTTCAAAATATTCGTTGTATAAAATGGATATATGTGTGTTAAATATTGTTTATATGTATATAAGATGCATTTGAGATTGTCCCGATGCTTGTATGAGTGATTAGAGCATCATTGGGAGTATGTGTCGACACATGGGTCATATGTGTCGACACAAAATCCTATAGAACGCAGGGGAGATAGCTGTGTGTCGACACACATGGTCCGTGTGTCGACACACAGCCCGTTTCGGGTGCGCACAGAGGAACCTGTGTGTCGACACACAGGCTTACAGTGAGCCAGTGTGTCGACCTGTGTGTCGACAGTATCGACACACAGGCTTACAGAAAGCTGTGTGTCGATACTGTGTGTCGACACACAGCTTCGACACACAGGTCGGTTTTGACGGTTTTCTGCGCGGTTTCTTCCCAGTTCTTTTATATATTGATGCTCTTGGTTTTGGGACGTTTTTACAGAAGAGAATAGACCAGAGTTTCTCCCCTCTCATCAATAAGAAGAAAACATATAAATTGAAGTGGAATTTCACAAGAAAGAAATTTGAAGAACATCTTATGGTTCTTGTGTTCTATGTGAGTTTATCAAAGGGTGAGTTCTCTAAATCAACCAATCTCTAGACATCTTTATCAATCTCTTCCCATACACTTCTTCACTCCATATTTTGGTAGTTGTTGTATCCCCGAGGATATTTCGTATACCGAAATAAACCTTAAGGATAGTGATTACACGCCTCAACACCTGAGATCGTTTGGATACCCGGTTGCAAGGTTTTTGCAAGTATTTTCTGAATTTTTCCTAACAATAGCTCAGACTGGATTCAAAGAATCTGACAGAAACTATGATGAAGCACCTCTGGAGGAACTTGCACGGCCCTCATGAAGGCTGGATCCATAGAACACTCGGCTCCTCTTAGAGCAAGCATTTGTATGTGTATTACTCATTTTGTCTCCTACATTGACCCAACAATAATTACATAAGTAAAACAAGGACGCATTATGCGGACTTACAGTCACATTCACGCTTATCCCATTCGCAATAGTTTCCTGGATGGAAGGGATGCAAGGAGCGGTTGCAGGGATCTTAATGTAAACATTGGAACGGTTCACAACTTTGTGCAGCCACTTAGCAGCTTCCACTGTACCTTTGGTGTCATCAGCAAGTCTAGGAGAAACTTCAACAGAAACATAGCCATCACCTCCATCTGTTTGATCATATATTTGCTCAAAAAGCCGACATGCATCTTGGATGTCCTTAATCACCAGTTCCCAGTAAGCACTTTCAATATCTTTTCCTGATTTGATGAGATCACTGCATGATACACAGAATGAAGCAGTTGTTATACACTTACATAGAACAGCTCATTGCAAGGAGAGTTTGAAGCTTTGGTGAGGCAATAAGCTGGTTCAACAAGTAAATTGCCTCGTTCATTTGGGAAAAGCTAAGTACAATGTGAATACCATACAGACAGCTTGTGCAAGCAGAATATTTTAGCAACGGAGAACAGGATAGCTACAACGGAGAACAGGATAGCTAGAATGGAGAAGTAAAGCACCAAAATACCTGAATTGCTCATTGTAGGCATCTGAAGTTGATATTGCTTTCTGGAAAATCTGATATTATTAAATATTGATCAGCATCATACACGCAAAGTGCAGACATACTACGAAAATATAGGTAAAAATAGTACGGAAAATATAATATACCGCAGGATTACTGGTAACACCTCTAACACCACTTGCAATCAGAGGAAGCAAATCAGTGACCGGTCGGCAAAGATTATCGTACCAGGGACTCTGCCCTTGTTTCTCATAAAGGTCATGAAGGGTAGTTCTCTTCAGAGGACTTCCGTTTCCAGAAGATTGAGAACACCTGACACTTTTAAGAAACTCATGTCATGTACCAGCCCCGAAAAACCAATGAATAAAAGAAGTTGCTAGCTCCAATCAACAAAACTGAGGAAGAATTCAAAACAGTCTACACGATCGACCTGGTAATCCAAGACAAATATGAAGACTGTGTAGTCTGTGTTTCAGGTGAGGGGAGGGGTCAAGGTGGAATTTGTTTTACAAGACAGATCTGATAGGACGAATGAACAGGTTATTTATTTACTATTATTTTTTTTTATGTGATACAAGAACATGTAATACATATACCATTAAATTTAGCCAGCGGGTTCATTCTAAGCTTTGAATTGTAATCCCTTTCAATTCGACATAAAAATAGATTTTATCTTATATAGCCGCATCATGATACATAAAAGCCCTCCCTTTCCGGGATTTGAATTTTTCCAATAAGGTGCAATAAGCCAAATTCCAATACGATAAGCTATCGGACAAAAACAAAAACACATAGATCAAGGTATCGGAAAAAAGAACCAAAAATATCCGGAAAAAATAGAGCTTTGTAGCTGAATACTTGAGTTGCCAGCTAAAGAACAACAAGTCCTTTAAAAAAAAACATGCTTAGAGGTCAATGGAACGGCTTTTAAGTTAGAAAAGAAGAATAAAGAGTAAATGATGATGCAAAAAGGAGTCGAAGATGATGAGATGAAGTGAAAACTTACAGCAAAGAAGGGCGGGATGAGGGAAGGGAAGCCAAAGATAAGCGAGAAGAGGAAAGTGTAGAGGCGAAGAAGGAGCTGCGGGTGTTAGTCAAGTTAACCACCAACCTTGGCTGAGGCTGCGTTGAAGATGGAGAGGCCGCAGCAACCATGGGATTGGTAAGCTTAGGGATTGTCGCCATCACAGATCTCCGGCAAGGACGACGGCGTTAACAACACAAGAGGATGGGACAAAATGCTGATCTTAGGGTTTTATTTGTATTGATCTGGTTGGGGATGATGACGATGGTGGCTTGATAATGATCACAGATATCAACCCCAACTACACTAGTATAATATAATAAACAACGTGTTACCTACCCCCTGCTGTTCAATTAATATTCATTTTAAAGAGAATAATTTATTATTTTTAAGGTAAATTTATAAATCTCTTTACATGTGGCTCATATTAATAACAATTTTGCTTTAACAATAACAGTTCCTCAATTAACATTTTTATAACTTGGTTGAATTGCTTCCCATGGTGTACTTATGCAAAGGATAGTAATGGATTAAAAAAATTAATACATGAGTCGTTTATATCACACACTAAATAAATAGTTGAAAAATATGATTTCTCAAATATTGTCTTCCAATAATTTTTGGAAATGTCTTGTTAAAACTCGACATTATTTTGGCTCATATAGCACTTAATATTAAATTTTTTCATATATTAACTCCAATTATGTACTATATTTTCTAGATTACACTTATTATATTCCTGAATTTATGAATAGCCTATATTTATAATTAAAATAAGTAGGATCATTGATACATGATCATTATTTATTCATCGTAGGTAGGACTTTAAAGAGGCTATCTATAAATTAAAGTTTGTGCTGAAAGAACACCAAAATAGGTTAATGCATGTCCAAGCGTGAATTTAGTACATCTCTTTGTATTAAGTTTTGGACATTTAAATTTATCATCTTTGTGGAAATCCAACTATGTATTTTATCTATAGTTGTTGATTTTAAACATATAGATTAGCGGATCTAATAACACGATTGGAGAGTGTTCAAATTCCTAATAATATTGAATGTCAGCACCTCGAATGTGATAATTAGAACGATTATAATAGTGCTAGTTTGTTTAATATACTGAAAATGGAGAAGAAGAAAACAAGGGTAGAGCTATTGGCTTGGCTTTAGCAAAACGCATGATTTGGTGGAACATCAGCATCAGTAAAAGTCAAAATCAAGGCTTTCAAATACAAAAGAAATGCAAGAATACAGCAAGATAGCGAGAGTTGCTTTAGATTTTGGGTGGCTGTTTGAGATATTTAAGGTGGGTAAATTGGCCCTTTCTCATCACCCGAAAGCCATCTAACCCACCCTCCCCAACTCATTTTGACTCTTATTTGAGCTGCGGCCTTTGTCAAGTTATGGGGGACCCTTGCCCCCACCCACCATTTTATTTTCCAATGTCTGGTATGGTCACTGAATATATTCAAATGTACTGTACTTTACCAACCGAAATTTAGAAGAAACATAAATGAATTAGAGTGCAGAAATAATAATATTGTACCCCAATATGTTTTAAATGTACATATCAAGCTTCCACAAAATTTAGAGCTACTCCTTTCCAAAACAAAATAATAGAAAGAAATGCTATGTGATGCACAATATGAATTGGCACCCTGCCCCACAGCATCGGTACGAAATGAATCAATACTCTATCAACACAATAAGCATGTTCAAGTTATAATACAAACAAACACTCACTCTATTGTGAATCTTCAGTGTTGGGATATTTTAATGTCGTATATAAGGAGGGTCTGGCGAGGATAGAGGGAAACAACATGTACCTTTCCATCTATACTGATTCCCGCTAGCCTAGGGATATACAAAAACACCAACCCAATCCTCCTTAGCTAATGTTTCTGACATTTGGGGATAGCAAATGGGTTCAATAAAGGAAGTCACCAGGGCTTGAGGTCCCCAACGGGTCCTGCGGTCCAGTTAAGCAGTTTCTGACCAGGCTTCAGGTATGTGCTCTTCCCATGGGGTAACTTGCGAGCAAGTCCATTCAGTATCTGATGAAAAGCATCCCCAGGTAGGGCTGGCTGTGGGAACAACATTGCCCTTTTCATGTATGGGTTTGCCAGCAACCTCTGCTTCCTCAGTATTACCTCTGTTGGTATGGATGTCAGGATGGTGTCCAGTTTGGGGACATCCTCCTCCGCCACAAACACCCCGATTTCCTCCCAAGGGATGGCATCTGCAAATGGTAGGACGATGTCGTCCGCTATCACCACAGGGATGCACCCAAACACCACGGCTTCCACAAGGCGCGGACTCCACGGAGCCCACCCTAAGGGACACAAGCAAAACACCGCACGCTGCATGTCTTCATAGTAGGTCGTTGGGTGGTCCGTTGAGATGTCAAACAGGGGATTGTTTTTGAAGTTCTCCCAAACTGACGCTCTTGCTCCTCTATGGATTCAATCACAGCCATGGAACACACCAAATACACTTTTTTAGTATTAGCACAGAAGTAATAGTACAAAGATATCAACAAACATTATCATGCAGATGCGGCCATTAGTCTTTTTGTCTCTTTGGTCTAGCATACACTGTACTATGAAGTTTTTAGGAGCTGAAACTAGCTTTCTACAGATAAATAAAAGGAAATCCTATTACAATTAATGCAGGTTGAATGTTTGTTCATAGGCCCCAAGAAAAGGCCTCTACCTACACCACTACCTTAGATGAAGTCGGATGCTGATGGTTTATGCAAAAGAAGAAAAAGGGGGCAGGGTTCCAATATCTCGTGCAGTTTCTTAATGGCTAAAAGTTCAAGAGGCCATAGAAGCTTTTGAGCAGGGTGAATAAAGCACAAAGAAAAATCTCTAATGGTAACCAGAACAATGATCTGGTTAAACAATGAGAATCAACGGCTGGCAATAAATGCTAGCAATAAGAAGACAATGAGTGAGAGGGCATGTAGTTGCATATAGTCTGATCCCTTTCAAGTGCAAGCAAAGTCACACGGGCTTACACAACCAAATTTCGTCAGTAAAATTGTTTCCAGAACCAAAGGCCAGACTCACCTTGCATAGTAGCCACCTTCTGGGTCGTTATTCACATCATAAAATAAACCACGGAAGTAAACAAAGATGGAGCGTGGAGTGTCCGGAGGGATAAAATGGACCTCGATTTTCTGTGGAGGAGCATATGGAGGAATAGTGATTGAGCCGTCCTTCAAGCATACATGATTCCGTTGCCCAAATGTCTGGACCAATGTTGCACGATGGAGTAATGAAAGGATTCCCCGTTCAATGGCTTTTTCTTCCTGCAGACGTCAATGGATGAAAAAGTTAGGGACGCCCGCAAGGGTGAAACTATACAAAAACCAGCATTATCCAAACATCCCAGTCTCAAACAATAACTACAGCTGAATGTAGGGATACACAACAACTGTCTTCTGAGGAATTCCTTATTGGTTAGCACTAATAAAAGCTCCTATACAGAACAATGAGTCCCATTGCAATGCCGAGACATCAATACGTGTGATGACCAACCCGAAAACAGACAAACACCCACAATAGACTGGATAGAACACCTGATTTAATGTTGAAAATAAACAAGCTATTCATGAAGGCACAGAGAATAGAGACAACAAAAGAAGACTGACAGAAGAGTGGCTAGACAACTAGACAAAGAGCACCGGTAGACCTTTCGTAATGTCATTTGCACAAGGACAGGACAGGACTCCATTAGATTGCCCTGAAAATCCATCCACAAAATTTCCCTATGAAGAAGCAAGAGAGTAACAGAAAACAGATCTTACTTGATAGTGAAAGCAGGCTCCAAAGTCATGAGGCACCACAAAGAAGTGATCAGCTCCTTCTGTTCGGTTCCAATAGGGCCAGTTGGTAGAGATTAGTTGTATTGCACTTCTCATCATCCTTGGCGACTTGAATGGTAAGGGCAAGCCATTCGGGGTAAGGTCACAAGTTGTGTATACAGGTGTATAAAACCAATCCGCTTCCTCAGGATTCAGGGTCCGCACAGGGCTAGAAAGAAGAAAGCGGTGCATGAATATCTCAGCAGCAAACATATGGGTCAGACATCTAGGATCCTTTTGCAATATCTTTCTGTTGTATTTGCTAGGAAGATCATAAACATAAACTTTAAGCCTTCCGACAGGATTGTCTTCCAAGACATCACCAGCACTTCCTGCAATTATTTAAACCCAAAAACAGGAAAGTGAAAGCCATGAGCAAGATTCGAATGCCCAAATAGCCATTGTATTTTTTATGTGATGTCCTGCTTTAAGAATAGTTGAAGAAAAACTAATACCGTAAGAAAAGGGGGAGGGAGGAGAGTCCAGAGAGACGTTGATGGTGGCCAAACAGTTAACAGGCTTATACCCACACTGATAAGGCATTCAAATTACAGGAAGCATCACAGTTAATGCATCAATGTTCAAGATGAAGTGATTTTAATTTTGATGGAGTTGTAACTTCATGATGACACCTAGAATCATTATTGAGTCTGTAGCTTCTATACTATGCTTGAAACAAAAAGATCGTCCAGAAATCATGCATTTAAACACGGTGGATAGGAACCCCAGAGCACATGAAGACATCAATGACTGCAAACAATAGCAAATCAGATGCAAGCAGGTCTATGACTAGATGAATGCATATGCGCAGATGTAGCAAGCAAAACCTATAAACTGAAATCAAAGTAAAAGGCAAGAATGATTCAAAATGTTAGGAGGTAACACTCTGTCATGGCAATTTTGCTAATAAGGGTTCTTAATCAAGTTCATTCCACTGGCATTGAGGTGGAGGGCGGGGCAAGGCAAGTAAGAGGGCTGCCTCCCCTGAATTGTACCTGTACCCAATTTCGAATTCATAACACCCGCCTCGTTATCTGCCATGGGTATGAAGTGAATACTCATACTCGCCCCAATGGTTATAAACTTATACTCATACCCTCTCCACTATTGTGGATGTCCGATGGGTATCCATTACGTACTTTAATTTGTGCACCCAATGGTTCTCCATATCCACCCCTATATAATTACTATAGCGTTGCCCTTTGTTATCCAATTATATTTTGTCACATTATTTGATAGACAAATTGAGGATTTCTATTTTTAAATTAATTAAATACAAATTGGATTGTTGACACAATATAGACGGGTTGAGTATGGGGCTGTCAGGGAGGGTACAACATCATATTGATGCTTGCTCCACAGCGGAGGCAGATGTTTCTTTGTGTATCTTACCCGTATCTGCTACTCGCCCGACTTGCATCTATAGCCGAAGGTAATGGGTTTTATCCACCCGATTGGCATCCCTATATTGGTCAATACTTCAAGCTTTGAAGTAAAGCAATTTGTTTCCATAGGAAAAGCTCCAACTATCATGTCCACCTGAAGTGCAACTTTCAAGAAATGTAAATAAATAAATTGAAGTCATCATAACCTCACCATTTCATGGAAATTCAGTATGCACATTACTGATTGTAAAATGCGTAGTGCTACTCCTACATCACACCATGGCGAGTAAAACACCCCAAAAAAGAGATGGTGTTTAACACTCCAAAATTAAGTGTTTATCAGCAACTCGTTCAGCCATATAGGGCAATGCACGCAATGAGGCTGTGTTAGAAATGCCGCGCATATAATTGCACAGCTTATGAATCTGCAAAATCAAATACAAGTAATAGAAAGAAGTCCTATGACAAGGGAAGCGTCCTGCTACAGAATCAAGTCAAAGGGAATTGAGACGATTCACATCCCACATGGAACGGATTAGTGAGCTACCAGACCCAGATGCAAAAATATTTAAGCCAATTGATCTAATCAAAACCGAAGTTCGAAACTGACCTGAAATCCGCTCAGTAGGCACGGAGTGGTCAAGGCCGTTGGTCCGGATCGTCGATGCGAGACCACAAAACAAAAGAATAACGAAGACCCACATCGACATTAGATGCCTATGGAACAAAGCAACCGATCGAAGATGGATATAGGGATAGAGAGAGAAAGAAGGGAAAGAGCTATATACAAATTAGAGCCTAAAAACAATAAAATAGCAGTTAAGATGTCGCCTGGGGGTGGTAGGGAGCTTTCTTGGACAGCGCGATCCGCCTTCCCCTGCCCGCAATAAACAATTCGAGAAACGAAGTCGACTTAATTTTCAATTGCTACTGAGAGAGATTAAGAGGATTGAATTGGAGGAGAAGGCAGTAGGTAGCGTAAGTAGAGCACTTGTAGTAGTTGTCAGCGGCGATGATATGTACAGCTAATCCTCCATGTCAGGAAGTGATTGCTATATTTCTTCTGCATTTCTGATAGCATGTCCATTTCTCTAACTGCTTGCTAATCACGCTATCCTTTTGATGACTACTAACTAGTAAATGAGGACTTAATGACTTAAATATATATCTACTATTTTATGCCTTATGGCTTTTTTAAAATGACAGATTATACGTATTTCTTATTTTTAAATAACATGTGAAAATTTTAATTTACTCAAATAAGAATGCATTGTCAGCATGTACTCGTTTAAAGAAAGGGTTGGTCTAACACCGATAGCCACCCCACTGACGACCACCTACCTCCGATGCCGGAGAATAAATTCACGTGCAGAGCTCGTGCGTGGGAGTTGGGTTTCCTTAGATGGGCTGCTGGAAAGAGTATGTGCTACCCTTTTAACGTGGCCCATAATCGAAATACATCATCCTCCCGCAAAATTACAATGGTCTCTGCACTGCGCTGACAGTTACAGTGTGGCCCACTGCCCAAATCTCAAAACACTTTCCCTCTCCCTGGGCCCAGTTTTCAGCCCAACTAGCATCCTCTGCTGCTCCACTTTTAATAATAATTACAAAGCCAAGTTTTTTTGGTATTAATTTGGAAAAACAAGTACAAATACAATCGTTATGAACATAATTATTATAATATAGATGAAGGTGTACTTCTCATTTGTTATAACATGAACATATACATATATATATATATATATATATATACATGTTATTCATTAACATATTAGTTTAAAAATTTCATCTACGAGTTAGAAATGAGCCATTGTCCAAAATAACACAAAAATAAAAAATATTTTCTCAAATGGCATTCATGTCATCATTTTTTTATTTTTTTATTTTCTACACATTTATAAATTTTTAAACTTTTAATATTTTATGTATTATAATAAATAAATTAAACTATATTATTTATTAAATTTTATATAAAATTATTTGTAGACGCATTCATTCTAAATATTTAACAAATAATTTATTTTAATTTATTTGTTGTGATTAAGAAAGTATTATAAATTTAAAAAATTATAAATATAAAGGAACGTACCCAGTGCCTCAGGGGCTCCCGCCTGCGCAGGGTCTGGGGGGGCGGATGTACGCAGCCTTCCCCCTTCAGGGTGTTAATTTGAAGAGATGATGTTTCCCAGTGCCTCCAACCTGAGGGTGAGGACTTCCCAGGAGGTCACCCATCCTGATACTACTCTCGCCCAAGCACGCTTAACTTCGGAGTTCTAATAGGATCCGGTGACAGCGTGTTGGTGCCCTCTTTGGTTAAAAAATTTTAAATATATTAAAAATAAAATAAAAAAGTAAAAAAGTAAAAATAAAAAATAAAAAATAAAAAAGTTAAATAATGACATGGATGTCATTTTGGAAAATATTTTTCTTAAAAAGCTAGTTTAAAAAATATTTTTTTATCCTTTTGTTATTTTGGGCATTGGCTCGTTAGAAAGAGGAAAGATTACATAGAAAGCCTCAAAAGGATAATGTCTATTGAAGTTTTAGTAAAGTAGCTTACATCATTATTACAAGAATTATTAATTATCCAATTTGCACACTTAATATTATTAAATTTTAAAAACTAATATTATTTAAAAATTAATATCTTTTTGTTGATATAATCATAAATAGGGAAATTAAATACAAAATTAGATATTTTAAAATTTCGTAGGGTTCTAAATCAGATCTATAGAGTTAATATATTTAATAATATCCTCAATATAAATTTAAATAAAATTTTATTAATATCACATTTCTTGCACCTCTAATATAAAATCTTTATGAGTTTTAAATAAATGTTTATAATAGTACTATAATTCAAGTTGGTTATATATTGAACTAGTTTTGTTCCTGTGTGATGCGCGACAGATATTTATTGGTCAATATATTTTTATACGTGTGGTTTTTTGCGTTGAAAAAACCCTGGCCTTTTTTCCCCCCAGAAATTGTCATAGTCTAGTGAAAAATATAAAATTTCCAAAGTAGGACAAATCAGTTATGTAACTTGCTAAGTTAAATCGTTAACTAAGTTTTCTTACCTGGCAGATGCTTTTGTATTCTTTGTTTCTCAAGTCTTACTTGTATAGTTAGAGAAGCAAGAGCTCAAGCTATTAACAGGTCAAATCTCCTATGTAATATTGTTGCCTAAAATAGAATTTGTCGTGCATTTGTTGATGAGTGATGTGTTATGTACATATTACTAATGAATGCCATAAATATGTCATATATGGAATTCACTATTGGATTCTACATATAAACGATAGAATTGGTAATACACACAAAATATTTAAGTGTAAATATAGATGTAGTTTGCTTATATCCAAACATTTTTTACTAAAGTTTAACATATAACATAACGTAAAGTAAACTGGGATTTTTTACTGGCCACAAAGTAAACATAAGGTGGAAGTTGTTACCGTTTAGATAATAAGTTCAATGCTGAACGGTTTCTCCACTATTGAAGGGGAATGAAATTTTTTTAACTTTCTTATTAGAGGGTGGGTGGGAGCTTTAGAGAAATTTTGATAAGCATGAGAAATTTAAAAAGTGGATTAATGCTTCTTTTGAGTTTGGAGGTTTTGGGGATTGTGAGACTTTATTATAATGTAAGTAGAGAGTTGGATAATATATTTTATGAAGATGTTAATGTCAAAACTAATTTTACTATTATTAAAACATTGAAATTAAAATTGATAAAATTATCTTTCTTTAAATGATATTTTCTCATGTAATTTATATAATTTACTAATTACGATAAACATGTAAGAATGTGAGGATTAAAAAAAGGAAAAATTTAAGAATTTAGAATTTGGTAAATTTGGGTTTGACTGAAGTATATTAACTATTATTTAAGTGCGGAAAAAATATTGAATTACATTACTTTTATTTGGGTTTAATTATTTTTGGGGGTTGTACATTGTAATGATTGCAATGGTGCTATGCATTAATTGTGATACAACCAAGCATTGAATTACATTAAAAATTAGAAATGTAGAATTTGTGGACTGTATTTTTTTAGTTCAATTCTCGGCATTTTAATTATTAATTCCCAGAAAAGGGTTTTAGAAATCATTATGTTTTCAATTGTGTAATCTGCAAATAAATATAGTTTGAGGTTTTTCATTTTTAGAACCTGTGACTTTTAGTTTGAAGCAAACATTTAAAATTTTAAATAAATATTTTTATATATCTGCACCCGCCTTATACCAGTGTTGGGTACAGAGCCGGTACACCTAACCTATACGCACTACTCGCTCCACTTATAGACACTCATCTGCCAATTCAGTATCTTTTAAAATCAATCCTTCAAAATTCAACGTTTCATATTCTAATCATTAAAAATATAGTTCAAGCATTAAAAATTCTCTTTAATTTTTTCATTTTTTTTGACAAAAGTAAAATAAGAAAAAAAAAATTAAAAAGATAAGGGTAAGTTTGTGAGGATTGAAAAAAAAAAAAAAGAAATTAAAATGATAAGGATAAGTATGTGAGAATGGAAAAAAAGAAAAAAAAAATCTAAAAATTTAGAATTTGGGTTTATATTATATAATTTTTAGGTATTTTCTTCTCGTCCATTTTAAGTGAGAAGTCATCATTTACTTTAAATAACATTTTTCAGTTCAAATAAAGAAAATAAAAAGTAAATGAAATTTAATCATAATATAATTTTAGCATTTGTATTCAATTAATTTTAGAGGGTTGTACATTGTAAGGATTTAGATAAGGATGGATAAGCATGCTTCTAGTTTTAAGTGTCCAATTTGAATACTACTATTATAAAGATAAAAATTAGTCCACTAAAATTATGGTTTAATTGAATTGGATTTATTTATTTTAATAATTAAAGTATGGGTTTTCTCATATAATTTATATAATTTACTAATTACGATATCTTAATATAATATTCATTGTGATACAACCAAGCATTGAATTATATTAAAAATTAGAAACGTAGAATTTATGGACTGTATTTTTTAGTTTGAGCCTTTTCGTTTTTAGAACCTGTGACTTTTAGTTTGAAGCAAACATTTAAAATTTTAAATAAATATTTTTATATATCCGTACCCGCCTTATACCAGTGTTGGGTACAGAGCCGGTACACCAAACCCATACGCACTACCCGCTCCACTTATAGACACTCGCCTGCCAATTCAGTATCAATTCAGTATCTTTTAAAATCAACCCTTCAAAATTCAACGTTTTATATTCTAATTATTAAAAATAGAGTTCAAGCATTAAAAATTATTTTTAATTTGTCCATTTTTCTTGGCAAAAGTAAAATAAGAAAAAAAATTAAAAAGATAACGATAAGTTTGTGAGGATTGAAAAAAAAAAAAAAAGAAATTAAAAGGATAAGGATAAGTAAGTGAGAATTGAAATAAAAAATAAAAATAATATGTTATAATATATGTTGGTGTATTGTCTTCATTCATCTATGAAATTATTATTATTATTATTATTATTATTATTATTATTATTATTTTGGTTATGGAAGGTTTACTTGATTTTTTTTTATGGACTAAATACAAAAAGTCTTAATTCGAAATTATTGAAGGTGTAATCGGTACCCTATTCTCGGATTACACAAGAAAAGTATTAAAATAATAATATATTGCCCTAATATTTTCTTTATTATCTTTGGTTCTCGGGGGCCAATTTTTTTTAGAACCCTTATTATTTTTTTATAGGTTAAATACGAAAAGTCTTAAATTGAAAATATGTTTTCCTTTTTAATTTTTGGAACTTTAATGAATTAAGTTTTTTCGTACCTTAGTTTTATTGTATAATGCGTAGATCTTATAAATTCAAGTCAAAATTATATACCTCATCGGGTCAAAATAAATCATTTCTTTCAGTAGGCACGCGAAATGTGGCATTTCGTGGACTAAATACGAAAGCTCTTTTTTTTTTTTAGTTGTCGGAGGTCTAACTCACTCCCTGTTCTTGGATTACATAAGAAAAGTCTTAAATAAAAAAGTTTACTGCTTTATGCATGAATATATGTTTGGCATAGGGCGCTAGGATTTTTATCAAAATAACCCAACTATAAATTTTCTAAGCCAAAAATAATCAAACTCAAAGAATTCGATTTTATAAGATTTTAAATTTTCTTTAATTTGTTCATTTTTCTTGGCAAAAGTAAAATAAGAAAAAAAGAAATTAAAAAGATAAGGATAAGTTTGTGAGGATTGAAAAAAAAAAAAAAAGAAATTAAAAGGATAAAGATAAATAAGTGAGGATTGAAAAAAATAAAAAAAAAAATCTAAAAATTTAGAATTTGGGGTGGGAAGGGTATATAATTTTTATGTATTTCCTTTTCATCCATTTTAAGTGAGAAGTCATCATTTACTTTAAATGACATTTTTCAGTTCTCATAAAGAAAATAAAAGGTAAATAGAATAAACTCATAATATAATTTTAGCATTTGTATTCAATTAATTTTAGAGGGTTGAACATTATAAGGATTTAGATAAGGATGGATAAGCATACTTTCAATTTTAAGTGTCCAATTTGAAAACTACTATTATAAAGATAAAAATTAGTCCATTGAAATTGTGGTTTAATTGAATTGGATTTATTTATTTTATTAATTAGAGTACGGGTTTTCTTATATAATTTATATAATTTACTAATTACGATATCTTAATATAATATTCATTGTTAAAAATTAGAAATGTAGAATTTATGAACTGTATTTAAATAAATATTTTTATATATCCGTACCCGCCTTATACCAGTGTTGGGTACAGAGCCGGTACACCTAACCCATACGCACTACCCGCTCCACTTATAGACACTCACCTGCCAATTCAGCATTAATTCAGTATCTTTTAAAATTAATCCTTCAAAATTCAACGTTTTATATTCTAATCATTAAAAATAGAGTTCAAGCATTAAAAATTCTCTTTAATTTGTTCATTTTTCTTGGCAAAAGTAAAATAAGAAAAAATAAATAAAAAGATAAGGATAAGTTTATGAGGATTGAAAAAAAAAATTAAAAGGATAAGGATTAGTAAGTGAGGATTGAAAAAATAAAAAATAAAAAAAAACCTAAAAATTTAGAATTTGGGGTGGGAAGGGTATATAATTTTTGTGTATTTTCTTCTCGTTCATTTTAAGTGAGAAGTCATCATTTATTTTAAATAATATTTTTTAGTTCAAATAAAGAAAATAAAAGGTAAATAAGATATACTCATAATATAATTTTAGCATTTGTATTCAATTAATTTTAGAGCGTTGTACATTGTAAGGATTTACATAAGGATAGATAAGCATGCTTTCAGTTTTAAGTGTCCAATTTGAATACTACTATATGGTTTAATTGAATTGGATTTATTTATTTTAATAATTAGAGTATGAATTTTCTCATGTAATTTATATAATTTACTAATTACGATATCTTAATATAATATTCATTGGTTCATTTTGTATATAGTTAATCCTAAAGTTAAAAAATATGCTTTTGAATTCAATAATCCAAATTATTTACCAATGTTATACGCACATTAGGGTAATGAGGTAGGTATACAGGAGGTACGCCATACCCACTCGCTCCATTGTCATCCCTTTGATAAGTTGAGATATAGTTGGGTTACTTTTAGATTAATTATTGTTGTTTAATTTACAAATAAATAACAATTGTTAACGTTTAATATACAAATTAATTAGGTGATCAAAAAAAAATTTAAGAAAAAAGGGAAATAAAAAGGTAAATATGTAAGAATTAGGATTGAAAAAAAATTAAGGAAAAAGAAAAAAATTAAAGAAAAATGGATTAGGTGAAAAAGATAATTAAAGAAAAAGAAAAAAATCTCAAAATTTAGTATTTGGGGTGGGAAGGGTTTTTGGGGGGGGTGGAACTTCTCTATATGTATATAGATAGACTAGTTTTGTTCTCGTGCGATGCACGAAAGGTATTTATTTATTACTGTATTTTATAGCCCTGAATTTTTGCATCGAACTAATATCTTGTTTGATTAATTGTCCATAATTTTGTTAAGTTTTCATAATATTTATAGTAGTACTGTAAAAAGGTTTCAATAAAAAAATATGACAAAATATATTGCCTATTTTAAATATTTCATAGGGAATTTGTTTTTCCTTTTTTCTTTTATGAATTTTTTCTTTTATAGATTAAATACAAAAAGTCTTAAATAAATTTTTTTTTATTTTGATTCTTGGATATTTATTTTTTTCTTTCTATGGAGTAAATATAAGAAACTATCCAACTTAAGTTAATAACCAAAAAATAACCCAACTTTATTTAATCTACTGAATTGGTAATTAAGTGTGGCGTATGGTATGATGCTCCGGTTTATTTTTATTAAAAAGTTGAAGTTGGTATTTTTTCGGTTAGGTAATGAATTTGGATAATTTTTTTATAGAAAAGTTACAGCTGTGTTTGGGGAGGGTACGGGTATAAGTAGCCCCGAACTTATAATTTCATCCTTAATACCTCTAAACTATTAGTGAAAATCAATTTTATTACCCTAATTTTTAATTTAATCAAAGATGATAGAAAGTACTAAAGAAAAATATTAACTTACCTATATAATTGCAATTAATTCAGATTTGCTCCGTCGAAAAGGATGTTGGTTCATGATGAAAATATTTTGGTCAATTGCTTCCCTGGTAATTTTTTTTTTAAAACATTAATTTCTCTTTGTAATGGCACAAATAAATCAAATACTAAAATAAATATAATTTTTGATTGAAAAATATAAAGTAAACCATATTTTAGACTCTTCTAGAGGTATTTTTCTAACCTAAGATTCAAAAGTTTTCTAAATTGCCCACGATGCCTCCAGTATCTCATATATCTTCAATGTTCGCCAACCTCATTTACATGTGAATCTCTCCATAATGTAACATTTAACTTGATATTTTGAGTACATCAAGCAAAGTCGTAATAGATTAATTTTGTTATAGTACAAATACCATAAAGACCTTTCGAATTGTACCATTAATCAAAATCGAAGTGGCCCTAAACTCATAATTTTATCCTTAATGCCTCTAAAATATTAGTGAAAATCACTCTAACTCGCCTCATTTTTAATTTAATCAAAGATGATATAAACTACTAAAGAAAAAATTATCGTACCAATATAATTGCAATTAATTGAGATTTGCTCCATGGAAAAGGAAGTGGATTCATGATGAAAATATTTTTGTCAATTGTTCCTTGATGACCCAAATATTTGGTTGCGAAGTATGATGCATGTATAGAATTTTGAACATTTGCTTGGTTATAAATATCAAGAAAATGATGTATATCTTTATGTGATGAACCTAAAGGGTATTGAGTCAATTTCAGTGAGAAAAATATTAGTAAACCGTAAAAGTCTTAAATAAAAAATATAACTAATGTATTTCCTATTTTAAGTCTTCAACAGAAAATTTATTTTCCCTTTTTTCTTTTGTGGATATTTTTTCTTTATGGATTAAACACAGAAAGTCTTAAATTAAAATTTTATTTATTTTTAGTTCGTGTTATTTAATAAAAAATTATACAAAATAATAGGGTAACAAAATTATTTTATTAATTTTTCTTCAAAAACCAAAAATAAGAAGGAAAAAAAGGGGGATAAAAAGGCTATTTAAGAATAGAATTGAAAAAAGAAAAATAAGAAAAAAGAAAAAAATATAAGAAAGTATTAAAGAAATATACAATATAATTTATTATGAAAAAATATAAAGTAAACTATATTTTAGACTCTTCTAGAGGCTTTTTCCTAACCTAAGATTCAAAAATTTTTTAAATTGCCCACGATGCCTCCGGTATCTCATACATCTTCAATGTTAGCCAACCACAATTACATGTGAATCTTTCCATATTGTAATATTTAACTTGATATAGTACACCAAGCAAAGTCATAATAGATTAATTTTGTTATAGTACAAATACCATAAAGACCTCTCGAATTATACCATTAATCAAAATTAAAGTGGCCCTGAACTCATAATTTCATCCTTAATGCCTCTAAACTATTAGTAAAAATCACTCTAACTCGCCATATTTTTAATTTAATAAAAGATGGTATAAACTTTTGAAGAAAAATATTAACGTACCAATATAATTGTAATTAATTGAGATTTGCTCCATGGAAAAAGATGTGAGTTCAGGATGAAAATATTTTGTCAATTGCTTCCTTGATGACCCAAACATTTATTTGCGAAGTATGATGTATGTGTAGAATTTTGAACATTTGCTTGGTTATAAATATCAAGAAAATAATGTATATCTTTATATGGCGAACTTAAAGGGTATTGAGTCAATTTCAGTGAGAAAACTAATAGTATACCATAAAATTCTTAAATAAAAAATATGACTAATGTATTTCATATTTTAAGTCGTCAACAGAAAATTTATTTTCCCTATTTTCTTTTGTAGATTTTTTTTCTTTATGGATTAAATACAGAAAGTCTTAAATTAAAATTTTATTTATTTTTAGTTCATGTTATTTAATAAAAAAATATACAAAATAATTGGATGACGAAATTATTTTATTAATTTTTCTTCGAAAACCAAAAAGAAGAAAAAAAAAAAAGGGAGCTAAAAAGGGTTTTTTTTTTTTTGGTCATTACGGGGGGGGGGGGGGGGGATGCAGAGCGTCGATGGTGGGTTGGGGGGCTGGCCTAACAGGCACCCCACCATTATGACCCACTCTCACTTGGTGATAAAAAGGGTATTTAAGAGAAGAATTGAAAAAAAAAAAGAAAAAAAAAATATAAGAAATTATTGAAAAAAATATGACTAAAAGTATTTCTTATTTTAAGTTTTGAACAGGAATTTTATTTTTTGTTTTTTGACTTTTCATATCTCATCGGGTTAAGATAAATCTTTCCTTACAGTAGCGACGCGAAATGTCACATTTCATGGACTAATTATAAAAGGTCTTAAATTTGTTTATTTATTTATTGTTTTAGCGGGTAGCCACCCCGTTTGGGGAGGGTACCGGTATAAGTGGATACCTGTTCTGGCCCGCTCCATACTCGCCTAGCTTTATTTTGTATATAGTTAACCTTGAAAGTGAAAAATACGTGTTTAAATTTAATAATCCCAATTATTTATCAACGTTATAAAATAAATATTTTTTTTTAAAAACAGTATTAAATAACTAATAAGAGCGGATATAGATAATCGTTCTATATGCACATTAAGGGAGTAAGGGCCAGGTAATGATTACTGGCGGGCAATAAGGCGGGTAGGGGTACGGGTCTGTATCCGCTGGAAGTGTATGGGTATGCACTTCGTACCCTAATGCGTAAATCTTATAAATTAAAGTCAAACTTCACATACCTCACCTGGTATAGATAATCATACCCGTCCCATTGTCATCCCTTTGATACATTGAGATATAGTTGTGCTATTTTTAGATTAATTGTTATTTTTTAATCTACAAATAAAATACCAAAAAAGTAAAATAAGAAAAAAGGAAAAAAACAAAATAAGAAAAAGGGCAAATGTAATTAAAAAAAAAGATTGGAATTAGGAAACTTTTAATAAAAAAGGAAAATTATGAAAAAAAAGAATTGGAGATTTGGGAGCTTTTGGAGAGGGGGACAACTTCTCTATATATATATAGTATAGATACTAGTTTCGTTCCTGTGCGATACACGAAAGATATTTATTTATTACTGTATTTTATAGCCCTAAATTTTTGCGTCAAACTAATATCTTATTTGATTAATTGTCCATAATTTTGTTAAGTTTTCATAATATTCATAGTAGTAACCGTAAAAAGGTTTCAATAAAAAAATATGACAAAATATATTACCTATTTTAAGTATTTCATAGGGAATTTATTTTTCCTTTTTTCTTTTATGAATTTTTTCTTTTATAGATTAAATACAGAAAGTCTTAAATAAATTTTTTTTTTATTTTCATTCTTGGATATTTATTTTTTTTCTTTCTATGGAATAAACATGAGAAACTATCCAACTTGAGTTAATAACCAAAAAATAACCCAACTTTATTTAATCTACTGAATTGGTAATTAAGAGTGGCGCATGGTATGATGCTCCGGTTTATTTTTGTTGAAAAGTTGAAGTTGGGTATTTTTTCGGTTAGAAAATGAAGTTGGATAATTTTTTTATAGAGAACTTACAGTTGTGTTTGGAGAGGGTACGGGTATAAGTGGCCCCGAACTTATAATTTCATCCTTAATATCTCTAAACTATTAGTGAAAATCAATTTTATTACCCTAATTTTTAATTTAATCAAAGATGATACAAAGTACTAAAGAAAAATATTAACTTACCTATATAATTGCAATTAATTCAGATTTGCTCCGGGAAAAAGGATGTTGGTTCATGATGAAAACATTTTGGTCAATTGCTTCCTTGATAATTTTTTTTTAAAACATTAATTTCTCTCTGTAATGGCACAAATAAATCAAATACTAAAATAAATATAATTTTTGATTGAACAATATAAAGTAAACCATATTTTAGACTCTTCTAGAGGCATTTTTCTAACCTAAGATTCAAAAGCTTTCTAAATTACCCACGATGCCTCCGGTATCTCATATATCTTCAATGTTCGCCAACCACATTTACATGTGAATCTCTCCATAATGTAACATTTAACTTGATATTTTGAGTACATCAAGCAAAGTCGTAATAGATTAAATTTGTTATAGTACAAATACCATAAAGACCTTTCGAATTGTACCATTAATCAAAATCAAAGTGGCCATGAACTCATAATTTTATCCTTAATGCCTCTAAACTATTAGTGAAAATCACTCTAACTCGTCTCATTTTTAATTTAATCAAAGATGCTATAAACTACTAAAGAAAAAATTAACGTACCAATATAATTGCAATTAATTGAGATTTGCTCCATGGAAAAGGAAGTGGGTTCATGATAAAAATATGTTTGCCAATTGTTCCTTGATGAACCAAACATTTGGTTGCGAAGTATGATGCATGTATAGAATTTTGAACATTTGCTTAGTTATAAATATCAAAAAAATGATGTATATCTTTATGTGGTGAACCTAAAGAGTATTTAGTCAATTTCAGTGAAAAAACTATTAGTATACCGTAAAAGTCTTAAAGAAAAATATAACTAATGTATTTCCTATTTTAAGTCTTCAACAGAAAATTTATTTTTCCTTTTTTCTTTTGTGGATATTTTTTCTTTATGGATTAAACACATAAAGTCTTAAATTAAAATTTTATTTATTTTTAGTTCGTGTTATTTAATAAAAAATTATACAAAATAATAGGATAATAAAATTATTTTATTAATTTTTCTTCAAAAACCAAAAATAAGAAGAAAAAAAAGGGAGATAAAAAGGGTATTTAAGAATAGAATTGAAAAAAAAAAATAAAAATAAATAAAAAATATAAGAAAGTATTAAAGAAATATACAATATAATTTATTATGAAAAAATATAAAGTAAATCATATTTTAGACTCTTCTAGAGGCCTTTTTCGAACCTAAGATTCAAAAATTTTCTAAATTGCCCACGATGCTTCCGGTATCTCATACATCTTTAATGTTCGCCAACCACAATTACATGTGAATCTCTCCATATTGTAACATTTAACTTGATATAGTACACCAAGCAAAGTCATAATAGATTAATTTTGTTATAATACAAATACCATAAAGACCTCTCGAATTATACCATTAATCAAAATTAAAGTGGCCCTGAACTCATAATTTCATCCTTAATGCCTCTAAACTATTAGTGAAAATCACTCTAACTCGCTTCATTTTTAATTTAATAAAAGATGGTATAAACTTTTAAAGAAAAATATTACCGTACCAATATAATTGTAATTAATTGAGATTTGCTCTATGGAAAATGATGTGGGTTCAGGATGAAAATATTTTGTCAATTGCTTCCTTGATGACCCAAACATTTGTTTGCGAAGTATGACGCATGTGTAGAATTTTGAACATTTGCTTGGTTATAAATATCAAGAAAATGATGTATATCTTTATATGGCGAACTTAAAGGGTATTGAGTCAATTTCAGTGAGAAAACTAATAGTATACCATAAAATTCTTAAATAAAAAATATGACTATTGTATTTCATATTTTAAGTCGTCAACAGGAAATTTATTTTCCCTATTTTCTTTTGTGGATTTTTTTTCTTTATGGATTAAATACAGAAAGTCTTAAATTAAAATTTTATTTATTTTATTTATTTTTAGTTCATGTTATTTAATAAAAAAATATACAAAATAATTGGGTGATGAAATTATTTTATTAATTTTTCTTCGAAAACCAAAAAGAAGAAAAAAGGGAGATAAAAATGGTTTTTTTTTTTGGTCATTACGGGGGGGGGGGGGGGGGGGATGCCGAGCGTCGATAGTGGGTTGGGGGGCTGGCCTAACAGGCACCCCACCATTATGACCCACCCTCACTTGGTGATAAAAAGGGTATTTAAGTGTAGAATTAAAAAAAGAAAAAAAAAGAAAAATATAAGAAAGTATTAAAAAAAATATGACTAAAAGTATTTCCTATTTTAAGTTTTGAACAGGAATTTTATTTTTCATTTTTTAACTTTTCATATCTCATTGGGTTAAGATAAATCCTTCCTTGCAGTAGCCACACGAAATGTCGCATTTCATGGACTAATTATAAAAGGTTTTAAATTTGTTTATTTATTTATTATTTTAGCGGGTAGCCACCCCATTTGGGGAGGGTACCGGTATAAGTGGATACCTGTCCTGGCCCGCTCCATACTCGCCTATCTTTATTTTGTATATAGTTAACCTTGAAAGTGAAAAATACGTGTTTAAATTTAATAATCCCAATTATTTATCAATGTTATAAAATAAATATTTTTTTTAAAAAACAGTATTAAATAACTAATAAGAGCGGATATAGATAATCGTTCTATATGCACATTAAGTAAGTAAGGGCCAGGTAATGATTACTCGCGGGCAATGAGGCAGGTAGGGGTCCGGGTCTGTATCCGCTGGGAGTGTATGGGTATGCACTTCGTACCATAATGCATAAATCTTATAAATTAAAGTCAAACTTCACATACCTCACCGGGAATAGATAATCATAACCGTCCCGTTGTCATCCCTTTGATACGTTGAGATATAGTTGTACTATTTTTAGATTAATTGTTATTTTTTAATCTACAAATAAATACTAAAAAAGTAAAATAAGAAAAAAAAGGAAAAAAATAAAATAAGAAAAAGGGCAAATGTAATTAAAAAAAAAGATTGGGATTATGAAACTTTTAAGAAAAAAGGAAAATTATGAAAAAAAAGAATTGGAGATTTGGGGGCTTTTGGGGAGGGGGACAACTTCTCTATATATATATATTATAGACTAGGTTCATTTCCGTGTGATGCACGGACGGTATTTATTAGTCACTTTTTTTTTATATCCGTGATTTTTTGCATCGAACTAACATCTTATTTGATCTGCTGTCTATAATTTTGTTCAATTTACATAATTCACATAGTAGTAACTGTAAACATTTTAACAAAAAATAAGACAAACTATATTTTCTATTTTAAATCTTTCACAGGGACTTTATTTGTTCTTTTTTTTTACAAATTTTTTTTTATGAATTAAATACAAAAAGTCTTAAATTAAAAATTTATTATTATTATTATTATTTTTTGGTTATAGGAAGTTTACTTGATTTTCTTTTATGGACTAAATACAAAACGTGTTATTTCAAAATTGTTGAACGTGTAACCGGTACCCTATTTTCGGATTACATAAGAGAAGTACTAAAATAATAATATATTGCCCTAATATTTTTATTATTATTTTCGGTTCTTAGGGGCCTTTTTTAGAACCTTTTTTATTTTTGTATAGATTAAATACTAAAAGTCTTAAATTAAAAATATGTTTTCCTTTTTAATTTTTGGAACTTTAATTAATTAAGTTTTTTCGTACCTTAGTTTTGTTGTATAATGCGTAAATCTTATAAACCAAAGTCAAAATTATATACCTCACAGAGTTAAAATAAATCCTTTCTTGTAGTAGGCACGCAAAATGTCGCACTTCGTGGACTAAATATGAAAACTCTTTATTTTTTTTTGAGTTGTAGGAGGTCTAACCCGCGCCCTGTTCTTGGATTACATAAGAAAAGTCTAAAATAAAAAATGTACTACTTTATGCACGAATATACGTTTGGCACAATGCGTTAGGGTTTTTTATCAAAATAACCCAACTATAACTTTTCTAACTCAAAAATAATCAAACTCAAATAATTTAATTTTAAAAGATATTGAAATGGTGGTTCAGTCTGGCGCATGGAAAAATGCTCTGGTTTATTTTGATAAAAAAGCTGGTGGTGGGTAATTTTTTGACTAAGAGATATTGGGATGACAATAGGCTCAACCTGATAGGAGCGGGTATAGATAACTGTTCTGTACGCACATCAAAGAGGTACGGGGTGGATAATGGATACTCACAGGTAATGAGGCGGGTAGGGGTACGGGTCAGTCACTGGTGGGGCGGGTACGGGTATGCAATTCATACCCATGGCGGGCCATGGGCTGCGTACCGGAATAGGATTTGGGTGGCGGGTGAGGTTATTTTTGTTGTGTAGTACGTAGATCTTATAAACTAAAGTCAAACGGGGTGGGTACGGGTATAAATGGTGACCCGTCCCGCCGTGCTCCATACCCACCCCGCCTGGCCTCATACCCATCATACCCGACTCATTTTGTACATAGTTAACCTTGAAATTTAAAAAATAGGGGTTTAAATTTAATAATCCAAATTATTTATCAATGTTAAAAAAAATTTGTTTTTAAAAATAGTATTAAACAAATAATATGAGCGGGTATAGATAATCATTTTGTACGTACATTAGGATAATGAAGTGGTTACGGGTATAGGATTTGGGTGGCGGGTACTGGTATGGAGAAGGCACCCAGCACCCGCCTTGGCCCATTGCCATCCATTGAGATATAGTTGAGATACTTTTATATTAATTGTTGTTGGGTATACACTTCATACAGGTGGCGGGTAATGGAGCGGGTACGGGTATAAGATTTGGGTGGCGGTTACGTTTAGTTTATTGTCTAATGCGTAGATCTTATAAATCAAATTGAAACAGGGCGGCTTGGGTATAAATGGGGACCAGCCTAGCCACGCTTCATACTTGCCCCGCCTCACCCCGTACCCATCGTAATCGGTTAATTTTGTATATAGTTAACCTTGAAATAAAAAAAATATGTGATTAATTCAAGAATCAAAATTAAGGATTATGTTTTAATGAATTAAGTTTTGTTGTATCTTAGTTTTATTATTGAATACGTAGATTTTATAAACTAAAATCAAACTTTACACACCTCGTACCCACCATACGCGTTTTATTTTGTACATAGTTAACCTTTAAATTAAGAAATAAGTGTTTAAATTTAATAATCCAAAATCTTTATCAATATTATAAAAGAAATAATTTGTTTTTAAAAATAGTATTAAATAACTAATAGGAGTGGATATAGATAATCGTTCTGTACACATATTAAGGAAGCACAGGGCAGGTAATGGATATCCGCTAGTAATGAGGCGGGTAGGGGTAGGGCCTGTAACTGCCGGGGTGGTGTCACGAACCTAAACCCGTGACTTGAATAATTTTTGGAGATAGAGAGAGGGAGAGAGAAGTAGAAAATTTAGAAGAGAATTAGAGATAAGTTAGAGGAAGAGAAGAGAATTGTATTAGAAGTGAGAAGTAGAGAATTAAGAAAAGAGTTAGAGGAAGAAAAGAAGTTAGAAATTAGAGGTTAGAGGAGGAGGAGAAGTTAGAGAAAGGAAAGAGAAATTTAAAAGTAGAGAGGGGAGAAATGAGGGAACAGCTAGAGAGCAAGAAAAAGGGGGAGATAATTTGAATTTTTTCACTTCATTTCTTCATGCCCAAAATACAAGATTCAAGTGGTATTTATAGAAGTTGAGGGAGGCTCCCTACTAACCCTTCCCTCCTAATTACAATTCAAATTTAAAACTTAAACTAATTTAAACTAAACCCTTTGCCTCCTAAACACCCCCCCAACCGGCTCCCTCCTAAACCCATTTCAAATTCAAAATTTAAACTAATTAATTTTATAATATTTTTTATTACATAGCCGATACAAAAATAATAAAAGCAAAAAATAGCCGTTTGGCTCTTTGGCTTGTTAGAGTCACGGCTAGGGTCGTGACAGGTGGGTAAGGATATGCACTTCATACCCATGGCCGGTAATGGGCTGAGTACAGGTATAGGCTTTGGGTGGCGAGTGCAGTTAGTTTTGTTGTCTAGTGTGTAGATCTTATAAACCAAAGTCAAACGGGCCAGGTATGGGTATAAGCGGGGAGCCGCCCTGCGACGCTCCATACCCGGCCCATCCAACTTCATACCCACCATACCCTGTTGATTTTGTGGCAATGAGGCGGTTGAAACCCTCTACTCGTGGGTAGGCGCCCCGTTTGGGACGAGTACAGGTATAAGTGGAGACCTGCCTTGCTCTGCTCCATAACCACTTCGCCTCACCTCATACCTACCTTACGCGCTTTATTTTATACATAGTTAACTTCAAATTAAAAAATATGTATTTAAATTTAATAATCTAAATTATTTATCAATGTTATAAAAGAGATAATTTGTTTTTAAAATAGTATTAAATAACTAATAGGAGTGGGTATAGATAATCTCATTTACCAATGGTTAATAAAATAATTTATTTTGTAAAGTAGTATTAAATAACTAATATGAGCAGGTATAGATAATTATTTTATACGCACATTAGGGCAATGGGGTAGGTACGGATATAGGATTTGGGTGGCAGGTGCGGATGTGGAGGAGGCACCCCGTACCCGACTTGCCCCACCCCACCCCATTACCCTCCCTTTGATACGTTGAGACATAGTTCGATTACTTTTAGATTAATTATTGTTGGGTATCCACTTCATACCCGTGACAGGTAATGGGGTGGGTATGGGTGCAGGATTCGGGTGGTGGGTACCGTTAGTTATGTTGTCTAATGCTTAAATCTTATAAACCAAAGTTAAAGAGGGCAGGCTCGGGTATAAGTGAGGACCCACCCAGCCATGCTCCATACTCGCCCCGGCCCACCTCATGCCCACCAATAGTTCATTTTGTATATAGTTAATTCTAAAGTTAAAAAATATGCCTTTGAATTCAATAATCCAAATTATTTACTAATGTTATACGCACATTAGAGTAATGGGGCAGGTATATAGGAGGCACGCCATACCCACCCGCTCCATTGCCATCCCTTTGATAAGTTGAGATATAGTTGGGCTACATTTAGATTAATTATTATTGTTTAATTTACAAATAAATAACAATTGTTGATGTTTAATATACAAATTAATTAGGTGATCAAAAAAAAAAATTTAAGAAAAAAGGTAAATATGTAAGAATTAGGATTGAAAAAGAATTAAGGAAAAAGAAAAAAAATTAAAGAAAAAGGGATTATGTGAAAAAGGTAATTAAAGAAAAAGGAAAAATCTCAAAATTTAGTATTTGGGGTGGGAAGGGTTTTTAGGGGGGGTAGAACTTCTCTATATGTATATAGATAGATAGACTAGTTTTGTTCCCGTGCGATGCACGGCAGGTATTTACTGGTCAATATATTTTTATGTGTGGTTTTTTGCCTTAAAAAAACACTGGCCTTTTTTTCCCCCCTCTCCTGCCATAGTATAGTGAAAAATACAAAATTCCCAAAGTAGGGCAAATAAGTTATGTAACTTGCTGAGTTAAATCGTTAACTAAGTTTTCTTACCTGGTAGATGCTTTTGTGTTCTTTGTTTCTCAAGTCTTACTTGTGTAGTTAGAGAAGCAGGAGCTCAAACTATTAACAGGTCAAATCTTCTATGTAATGTTGTTGCCTAAAATAGAACTTGTCGTGCATTTGTTAATGAGTGTTATGTTATGTACATATTGCTAATGAATGCCATAAATATGTCATATATGGAATTCACTATTGGATTCTACATATAAAAGATATAATTGGTAATACACACAAAATATTTAAGTGTAAATATGGATGTAGTTTGCTTATAACCAAATATTTTTTACTAAAGTTTAACATATAACATAACATAAAGTAAACCGGGGTTTTTTACTGGCCACAAAGTAAACATAAGGTGGAAGTTGTTACCGTTTAGATAATACGTTCAATACTGAGCGGCTTCTCCATTATTAAAGGGGAATGAAATTTTTTGAACTTTCTTATTAGAGGGTGGGTGGGAGCTTTAGTGAAATTTTGATAAGCATGAGAAATTTAAAAAGTGGATTAATGCTTCTTTTGAGTTTGGAGGTTTTGGGAATTGAGAGACTTTATTATAATGTAAGTAGAGATTTAGATAATATATTTTATGATTTTACTATTATTAAAACATTGAAATTGAAATTGATAAAATTGTCTTTCTTTAAATGATATTTTCTCATGTAATTTATATAATTTACTAATTACGAAACATGTAAGAATGTGAGGATTAAAAAAAGAAAAAATCTAAGAATTTAGACTTTGGTAAATTTGGGTTTAACTGAAGTACATTAACTATTGTTTAAGTGCGAAAAAAATATCGAATTACATTACTTTTATTTGGGTTCAATTAATCTTGGGGGTTATACAGTGTAATGATTGCCATGGTGCTATGCATTAATTGTGATACAACTAAGCATTGAATTACATTAAAAATTAGAAATGTAGAATTTGTGGACTGTATTTGTTTAGTTCAATTCTCGGCATTTTAATTATTAATTCCCAAAAAAGAGTTTTAGAAATCATTATGCTTTCAATTGTGTAATCTGTAAATAAATATAGTTTGAAGTTTTTCATTTTTAGAACCTGTGACTTTTAGTTTGAAGCAAACATTTGAAATTTTATATAAATATTTTTATATATTCGCACCCGCCTTATACCAGTGTTGGGTACAGAGCCAGTATACCTAATCCATACGCACTACCTGCTCTACTTATAGACACTCACCTGCCAATTCAATATCAATTCAGTATCTTTTAAAATTAACCCTCCAAAATTCAACATTTCATATTCTAATTATTAAAAATATAGTTCAAGCATTAAAAATTCTCTTTAATTTTTTTATTTTTCTTGACAAAAGTAAAATAAGAAAAAAAGAAATTAAAAAGATAAGGATAAGTTTGTGAGGATTGAAAAAAAAAAAAAAAGAAAGTAAAATGATAAGGATAAGTATGTGAGGATGAAAAAAAAGAAAAAAAAATCTAAAAATTTAGAATTTGGGTTTATATTATATAATTTTTAGGTATGTTCTTCTCGTCCATTTTAAGTGAGAAGTCATCATTTATTTTAAATGATATTTTTCAGTTCAAATAAAAAAAATAAAAGGTAAATAAAATATACTCATAATATAATTTTAGCATTTGTATTCAATTAATTTTAGAGGGTTATACATTGTAAGGATTTAGATAAGGATGGATAAGCATGTTTCAAGTTTTAAGTGTTAAATTTGAATACTACTATTATAAAGATAAAAATTAGTCCATTGAAATTATGGTTTAATTGAATTGGATTTATTTATTTTAATAATTAGAGTTTGGATTTTCTCATGTAATTTATATAATTTACTAATTACGATACTTAATATAATATTTATTGTGATACAACCAAGTATTGAATTATATTAAAAATTAGAAATGTTGAATTTGTGGACTGTATTTTTTAGTTTGAGGCTTTTCATTTTTAGAACCCGTGACTTTTAGTTTGAAGCAAACATTTAAAGTTTTAAATAAATATATTTATATATCCGTACCCGTCTTATACCAGTGTTGGGTACAGAGTCGGTACACCTAACCCATACGCACTACCGGCTCCACTTATAGACACTCGCCTGCCAATTCAGTATCAGTTCAGTATTTTTTAAAATCAACCCTTCAAAATTTAACGTTTTATATTCTAATCATTAAAAATAGAGTTCAAGTATTAAAAATTCTCTTTAATTTGTTCATTTTTCTTGATAAAAGTAAAATAAGAAAAAAAGAAATTAAAAAGATAAGGATAAATTTGTGAGGATTGAAAAAAAAAAATTTAAAAGGATAAGGATAAGTAAGTGAGGATTGAAAAAAAGAAAATAAAAAAAAATCTAAAAATTTAGAATTTGGGGTGGGAAGGGTTTTTAGGGGGGTAAAACTTCTCTCTATATATATATATAGTAAGTAAGTAAGTATAGTATAGATTAAAAAATATGTATTTAAATTTAATAATCTAAATTATTTATCAATATTGTAAAAGAGATAATTTATTTTTAAAATAGTATTAAATAACTAATAGGAGTGGGTATAAATAATCTCATTTACCAATGGTTAATAAAATAATTTGTTTTATAAAGTAGTATTAAATAACTAATATGAGCAGGTATAGATAATCATTTTATGCGCACATTAGGGCTATGGGGTGGGTACGGGTATAGAATTTGGGTGGCAGGTGAGGATGTGGAGGCACCCCGTACCCGACTTGCCCCACCCCGCCCCATTACCCTCCCTTTGATACGTTGAGACATAATTGGATTACTTTTAGATTAATTATTGTTGGGTATCCACTTCATACCCGTGACAGGTAATAGGGTGGGTACCGTTAATTCTGTTGTGTAATGCTTAGATCTTATAAACCAAAGTTAAACAGGGCAGGCTTGGGTATAAGTAAGGACCCACCCAGCCATGCTCCATACTCACCTCGGCCCACCTCATACCCACCAATGGTTCATTTTGTATATAGTTAATCCTAAAGTTAAAAAATATGCCTTTGAATTCAATAATTCAAATTATTTACCAATATTATACACACATTAGGGTAATGGGGCAGGTATACAGGAGGCACGTCATACCCACCCGCTCTATTGCCATCTTTTTGATAAGTTGAGATATAGTTGGGTTACTTTTAGATTAATTATTATTATTTTATTTATAAATAAATAACAATTGTTAATGTTTAATATACAAATTAATTAGGTGATTAAAAAAAATTTAAAAAAAAAGAAAAATAAAAAGGTAAATATGTAAGAATTAGAATTGAAAAAAAAATTAAGGAAAAAGAAAAAAATTAAAGAAAAAGGGATTATGTGAAAAATGTAATTAAAGCAAAAGAAAAAATTTCAAAATTTAGTATTTAAGTTGAGAAGGATTTTTAGGAAGGGTGAAACTTTTTTATATGTATACAGATAGATATATAGTATAGATAAGTTTTATAAAGGACAAGAAACATTTAATAAGGATGATGTTATTGAGAAATTTGAGTTTGTTAATATTATCCTTTTATATTAATTTAAAATGAGGTACAGCTCATTTATTTATACGACACTAAAATGATAATAACCAAAAGAAGAAAGAGAGAGAGAGAGAGAGAGAGGGGAGGAAGCTGTAAATACAACATGACAAGTTGAGCCGCAAAGTTTGACCCTCTACTCCGGAGTGGCCTGCCGAAAGCTGACGAAAAATATCAACATCTCATCATTTTAAATACAAACGCCCATACCACATCTAGAGGGAGCCTCTACATAAAATCATATCCACAGGATCTTCAACCATTTTGGATCCTTATTGACGTTAATTCTTAAGGTCGTGTGATTGTATGATCTAATCAGAAGATAAATACAAGCCACACTTGCAGCACTAATACTAATTTTTTTTTGGGTTTTGGTTGTCAATACAAGCAATCATGAATTAATCTAATCGAAATCAGTAAGTAACCATAAAAGTCAAACTAATCTTTGAAGATATAAAATGACTTGAGCTAAACGTTTGATTGGGTGATTTCAAAATTTAGGCTTCGATTTTGTGTTTTCGTGACTCTAGTTAACTTTTAGGATGACTATGCTTTAATTTAAGTCTAGGTCTCACTTTTATGTATGAAATTTTAGTTCTTTTGAAATTTGTTATTACATCTTCATTCCTATTGTGATGATTATTACATATATCTTTTCATTATTCAACCTGTTTCTTAATTTTATAAACAGAATAATTGTTGTTATATTTAAGTTTCGCACCATTAGGTCATAAAGTTAACTTATGTAGTTGCTAGCTGGGGTATGACAAAATAATCAATTGATTGACATAATCAAAACTAATAGACACTCTATGCAAAGAAGATTATGAGAGGGAAAAAGTGGAGAATTGGGATTTGCATTAGAAGACTAAAACATATATAGCAAACTAGTTTTGGCGAGATTGGAATTGGATAACAAGTTTTTCACTGAGATCCACTAAAAAGGGATAGCTGTGGCCAGAAATCAAGATGGCTTGGCTTGAATAGGACACATTCACCATACATTATACATATGTTGCAGCTGGTGTGTGTGTGTATATATATATATATATATATATGGACAGATCAATGAAAGGGAGAGGACGAGATAGTATGGCCAATATCAATACATACATGCACATTCAAGTGACTCGAGGATATGTGACAAAGCCAAAATGGGAATATTATTAAGGACCACTTTAATACACTACACTACTCCAACTAGATCTGAGGTAATCTCTAATAGCACTTTTAATATGAGATCTTGGGTGGGGTATCCAAGCTTGTCATCCTTGTTGATTCTGACGTGCTTTCCCCCACTTTCCTATCTTAAGCGTGACCTTCTAACAGTACATCTCTTCCCCTACTCCCTATCCTTGCATATTGTCTTACTATTATTCTTCTCCTCTTCTTTCCTTCTTTTTTTTTTTTTTTTGATAAATCAGGAGCGAAAACAGCGACCCAACTTGGGACCCGAGCAAAACTCAAAACAAACAAAAGACAAGCAAAAATCAGCCAACAAGGACAAATACAGAGCATTAGCAAAGACGAAATACAGATCATTAGCTTAACAAAATGTTGGCCTCTGGAAGAGCCCCAATAGCTCACGCAAAAATCTCAGACCAAAACCAATCTATGCGGCAAGGGGGAGCGGAGGTAAGAGACTACTCAAGACACCGGAGTTTCAACGCGAGACGGACTCCATAGATTGCGGACTTGGCGACCATGATTTGAAGCACTCCACATTTCGAGCTGAGTCGGGAGGTGAGTACGGGAACGAGTCACACCATGCTTTCACCCAGAAGCCAACACGGAATTTAATGGCCCACTTTGCATCCTTTGCATTCCTATAAGTCTCTTCAAAGATTATTTTATTCCTAGTATTCCATATATCCCATATAACGATGAAAAATAGCGTTAACCACACTTTTTTCTCTTGCTTTCTTTTCTACTTTTTTTTTTATTATATTTTTAATATAGGCATGTGAAATTTGTAATCCATAGATCTATATCGGAACATATGGAATCAAATTATTACTTTATAGAAAGTAACTATTATACACCCAAAGCTTTTTCTTATGAAATTCATACACGAGGAAGGAGAGTTTTCTTGGGTTGGTGAAAATCTCTCTATTTTCTTCTAAATTCAAGATCAAAGCACAACAACCTCCTGTCTCTTGTTGTTTAGAGAAATTGTTCTCTCCTTACTAATTGTTTTTGTATAGATTTTTCGGTAAGAAGAACCAAACTCAAACTTTAGAGAAAGAAATTGGGACCAAAGATTGGAGATGCTTTTTGGTGTATGTAGTGCAGGGTGCTAAAGACTATTCTCACGTAGTTTGAGCTTTAACTTGTCATGATCTATAGAGAAAAGGAAGGGGGTAAGCTTGTCCCTAGACAAATTTTGTATTGTCAGGTACTTGATATGAACAATGGATGAGTAATACTCGAGGTCCTTCTTAGAGGCTTATGTATTTGAACCTTGAAGGATGGATTTGGTAGTCGGACTGAGGTGGGGAAGTAACTCCTAGGTTCAACTAAACGAGTGAGGTTAGAGGCTTTGCAGTGAGCGGGTGGTCATGAGTAAGGCTCATCATTTAGTCTCTAGATTAAGGGAAATGAGGGCAGATTAACTATGAAGGAGAAGGTTGGAGGCTAACTTGTGTAGGGAGGTAGGTGAGTAACATGCCAGATGAGATAGCGCCATTGGGTCCCACTCACATTCCTACTCGTCTGCCCTATATAAACTCGGATACCAACCTACTAGTACATACTGTTATTAACACCACTAATATGAAAAGAAAAAGAATACAGGAGTGAGAGGGTGTGGTAACTGCTGCATGCATTGTCAAGGAGAGTAACGAAAGAGTCGTGCACATTTTTGAATGATTGAGCATTACGCAAAGACAGATTCTAAAGCAGTAGCCAAGGGGAGAGTGAGAAATAGCCGTTCTTTAGATCAACTTTTGCTTTTGGTTAATAAGAAAGGGGGCGTGCGGGATGATTTTCTGTACGCATGATGACAGTGCATGCATTTACTCGTGACAACTCCTCAACTTTGTCAAATTTATAATCAAAAGGTCTCTCTCGCATGCATATATTAATCACCACCTTTCACTTTGCCTATGCTCTCTAGAAACATTGTAATGTCCTTTGCTTCTTTCATCCCCTTCTCTATGAGAGATTGACACGTGGGGTTGCATCTTCTAAACTATACATTATATATAATAAAACAACACTTTATATTTGTTAGAGTATCCTAGGATTTCACCTATCATTTTAAATTTTTGGAAAAGTTAATTTTTTGATGCTGTATCAGAGCCTTGATAACCAAGAGGTTATGGGTTTGAATCCCAATAACCTTCACTTTTAATATTTACATAATATAAGCACAAGGTATAAGGTCGATCTATGCAATATTCAGGCTTCATGTCCAATGCGCATTTGTATAAAAGGACATGTTAGAGTCTAAAATAAATCCTAAGCTTTCACCCATCAGCAAGTTTTTGGGAAAATTGATACTTTGATATTATTTATTGTTAATCGATCATGTTGTGGGGTTGGATACTTTAAATTAGGATTACTCCCTCACTACATGCTTGAGGGCAGACCTGTTTTAATTTGAGTGACTAATTTATGCATTCGTATTGAGTGTTTAATAATGTGTTAAAAGTTAGTTAGTACTTCAAAATTTACTTGAAATTCTTCAGCCAAGATGAATGAACCTGTTTTACGTATTTATTTAAATATCCATACGTGATAAAGGACTTGAGTTTGGGGGGTCTTGCATGTCCTGATGTGAAGTTGCCTAATCTGCTTTTTTTTTTTTTTGATAATTTGTGAGCAAAGCTCGTTACAAAAATACGGCAACCCGAAAATAGGTCCCGAAGACAAAAGGGCTAAGATTGTACATAGAAACGAACATTACAAAATGCTTCTCAGGATCATTCCTATCAGGTAATCCAGTAGAAAAAGCTTCTCAGGAACATTCCAGTACAGGATTAAAATAAAAAAATAGAACTTATCTCAACCCAACCCCTGAACCGTTGCTGCTTAAACCAGGATCCGCAGAAGCCCAGCTTGTGATACATGCAATATTACACGCAACATCTGAAGGAGAATACTAGAAAGACGAACACCCACCTTTTATCCAAAAACCTACTCTTGAGTCTACTTGACCAAATTATATCTCTCAAGACCCAACTACCGTTTTGGAATACAATCTTGTTCCTTGGGCACCAGAGTTCCCATATAATGACAAAGAAGAGAGATAACCATGCTTTCTTTTGAAATTTCCGACCAACTGCATAAGGTGACCATTGGTAGAAATGTTCTTGGATTGATTGGGGGCAAACTGAGTGAATACCCCACCACTGCAAACAAGAGGCCCAAAGTTTCCACGATTCCTCACATGTGAGGAATATGTGATTGACTGATTCTTCGCTATTTCCACATAAAGGGCACCACCTGTCTTGATCTCGAATTATACCGATGTTCTATAGTTTTTCCTTGGTATTCATCTTACCAAGAAGGATAATCCAAACAAGAATCTCAATCTTTGGTGGTGCTTAATCTGCTTGATACCATCGTTTTCGTGATCAAGAACTTGACATCCAATTAAAATGGTGATTAGTGAGTTTAATTCACGGGTCGCATGTATGTCAATGTGACGCAATGCGTATGAAAGCATAATATATAACATCTGCTAATTTGGCCTGTCTTTAGTTATTGACAATGACAAATGACAATGTTGGTTATTTATATGAGCAGTACCCCCAAATAATACCAAAAAACAATAATGGGAAAGAAATTCCCCTAAAATTTCCCATTAATGGGAGCCACTTTTACTTAAGCGGGAATTTGAACTCGAGTGACGTATATAACCGTTGGCATTCATCATCGCTAGGTTATGTCCTAAAGGACATACATGTCTGCATATGTATATAGGTGAAAGACAATGAGGGAAGTTGACATGCTATTAATTTATCAAGAAACGCCCACGCTTAATTACTAGTTATAAAATATAAAAGCTGATACAAAATATCTGGTTAATTAAAAGTCTTACTACAAAATATCACCGGTGAATTTAAATAAATTTCTAAAGTAGTGAAGCAATTACAATTCAAAGAGTACATAGTACAAGATTGGGCTTTTTTTTCCTGAAGATATAAGAAAAATATTTAGGAGAGCTTCCTAAAGAAGGCTCTTGCCAGTGCGTCAACCCATACTATATAAGAGAGATCCGCACAAGGTGGAGAAGATCACTGCTCCATGGAAGAGCATTGATGGCCCCTTCCCTTTTAGAGAACTAGTCGCCAGTTATATTTGCCTCGTGGAAGAAGTGGTTGAAACTCATCTCATGCTCATGACGCTTCATCGTGAGATGGGATTGGCTACTATCTTGGATTATTACCCTGATTCCCAGAATTAGAGGTAGTGGAACTGAATCTGGCGAAGTCCCACTCTTCTGGGTACTGATGCATTGTATTGGAAGAGAATGATGGCGCAGGAGATAATGTTGAGTTTGCAAAAGAGTAATTATAAGGTAACGGATGATGGTGATGAGGGGGATGTTGGGGATTGGAAAGGGAAGACATGAAGTAGGGGAAATCGGCATCATTGCTTGAAAGTAGCTGCGCATATTGCATCAGATCTGGGTAAGTCGAGGCCCTCATGCTAGCACTACTCCCACTCCCTGCAGGCCCAGCAGCAGCAGCACCCAGCTGTTGATGCTGTAAATGTGAGGCCGCGGTGGCAGCGGAAGCAGCAGGATGTAAAAAGGGAGGGGGAGTAGGAAGAAGGCGTTGGGGGAAGTTGAGCTTGGCTTTGGAGCCTTTGAACTTCAAGGCGGCATCATCATAGGCAAGTGCAGCAGCCTCGGCAGTGTCAAAGGTGCCCAGCCACACACGCGCTGCTTTCTTAGGATCTCTTATTTCTGCTGCCCATTTCCCCCACGGCCTTTGTCTTACTCCTCTGTAATGCCTCTTCCCCCTGTTTTCCATGCTCCCCCCTTCATCATACACATATACAATGTCAGATATCAACATTTGAAATTCTAGTACTCCCTAAGTGACATGCACGAGGTCAACATATAAGTAGAACTGGAAATTCATCCTAAAAGTAAATAATATTAGGTGAAATAGCCCACAATAAGGCTTATACATTGAAATGTGAGACATTTTAACTATATTTATATGGGAAGTTATTAACAAAGTACATGTAGGATATATGCTAGTAGTAGAAGGGAGATGAATGGGTAGGTATATACCTTGATTATGCACTTGCTCCTGGCCAGATGGGAACTCCTCTTCGCTCTTGACTGATGATGGCTGAACCATTACATGATCGGATGGTGTTGGTTTAACATCATGGTGATGATCATCAAGAATATTATGATAATCATGATGAAAGTGATAAGGTGGAGAAGTAGTGCTCATAACTTGGGAAAGAGCGGACACCATGTCTGTCATGTCCTTTTCAGTCCAGTTTGATGCATATCCATAGAACCCATCTGCTGCTGCTGCTTCTGCTGCAGGGAAGATGAAATGGTCTTCTTTCTCCTCTGATGTTTCTGAAGATATGGGCCTTTTCCCATGCCTGCCGCTTGGATCCACCTTCCCTTTAACCTTGATTGAACCTTACTTGATGTGATGTTAAAGTCTCTACAGCAGCAGAAGCAGAAAGAAAATGCTAATTGCAGCACTGCTTACTCATGATAGGAGAAGAGAAGAGGAGAGAGGGAGGAAAACTAGGGTTGCACCCCAACAACTATTTATAATGGGCTAAGCTTGGCAAGGGTTTTTGTCTGCTAGCTGCTTTCATCTATCTCATCTTCCTTTTCACACCGTTGGATCAGGCACTCAAAAGGCAAAACACTCCTTGAACAATTTTTTTACTACAGTACCCCAAACAAAAAGGTAAATGCTTCGCATATATATAATGTCAAAATACTTAAGTAGTAAAATATTCAAATTTTATAATATTTTATTTTATATATTGAAATATCATGATATTAAGTGATAAATATAGAAATCTTAAAATACTCAAAGTGATAATTTTCTTATTATATATATATATATATAAAATGTATCATATGCGTCGTGATTTCTCCAATTATTAATAATGATATGTAGAGAAAGCAAAACATATAATATAATTAATATTAACAAAAAATCGAGGCCTAAGCAACTGCTTGGGATCTTGACCGTAGTTGTTTCTAGAATACTTTTATATATAAGCAGCTTATGTAAAAATGAAAAGGTAAAAAGTAAAGCAGGTCAGGCAGGATACCCGCCACTTGGTTCAGTTTCTTTTTATGAAACTCGTTCTTTTTCTTAAGCTTTATTCATAATATACGGAGTCTTAAGCTATATGTATGTATATGCAGATGGATCCACCATACGTTGAACAAAGCCACATTCATGAACATATGTAAACCAATCTATATGTATGTATATATATATATATATATATATATTCGTTATCGTGCATGGCAACAAGCACAACAGATGATGAATATAGAGTATATAATATAAAACCCCACGTGCAGAAACAGACAATTTCCCTTGCTGAGACACAAAAGTATTCAATAACCTGCCCATATCTGGAAGCTTCTCCACTGTCTTCCTCCCACTTGAATAACTTGCAAGTACATAAATCTCCACAACGGGACCCACCCCGTTATTTTTGTTGTCCTACATATGACCATTTATATTTCTAGCAATTTGAAGCTCACAAGTATCTTTCAACATATTTAAATAGGTCGATTTTCGCATTGGTCATCTACAACTTTTTTGTCGTTCTAAGTATTATATAAATTATATATATACTTTTACAAGAAAAATATTGAGGTTCAATCTAGTGGTAACTACAGCCTTGGTACGCAAAACTTTATTGGGCTTTGGATCTGAATCATGAATTTGGCAAAGCTAATAGTGTTAGTCGAGGTAATCTATTGTACTTACCTCTTAATCTCTTTCTCTCACAACTCCAATTTGAATAATTGCATTTATTTGTGAAGTTCTCAAATAAATAGGAGTCAAAAATTCAATTTCCCGTGATATATATATATATATGGCATGGGGGTACTGCTGCAAATGGCACAAGAAAGGACAAAAAGTGAAGGGTGAGGATAGACTGACTAAGAATAGGAGATCGCATAAATCAGTCCCGCCATGTGACGTTGTCATTGTCATCTCAATGACTCCAAATCACTTCTTACGCGTAGTATACTTGAGATTTGGCAGAGATGCCCTTTCCATGTTACCTTCATGTCAAATCTCTCTCTCTCTCTCTCACACACACACCCAGACAGAGCAGTTGGCAGCTAAATTCAAACTAATTCTCTATTTTATTCATAGCACAAATTCAGTACGTAGCTGCAGATGCATGCAGCCAAATTCATACAATTACAGCTACTCATAGGCATAGGGGGACCGGGGGTAGGCCTGCCTGTCGGGTTTCTGTGGCTTCTACCCAGGCATGTGCCCTCGGCCTCTTCCTTTTTGCTCTCCATATTTGGGTTTCTGCACTCATGCAGCTACACTTTGGATGCTCATCTCATATAATGATCAAACTATTGAACTTATGCCCTTCTAATTTCTTGGCTTCTATCAACTACATCATTGATCAGTTACTAACTCCATGAAATGCCTGCCCTGCGATTTAACCATCATCATCATCAACATCATCTTGTGACCGATGATGTTCCAACTAGTACACAGGTAATTGTCAAAGTAAGCAGATTTATCCCGCCACACCACCACAATCCTTGAGTACCCATAAAGTCCGAGTCTTTAACCCAAAAAGAGAAAAAAAGAAGCCTTTGAAACATGTTTCTGAGGCACGCAGCAGCAGATGCTATATCTATTTACCAATGAATATTAACCACTAACTGATCAACAACACAATTAAAGGTAAGACCAACCAAAAGAATTAAAAAAAAAAGGCTTAGAATTAGTCAATGCTGCCACAGCAAAAATTTCCTACTCATTGTTTTGACTTTGATATCAGTACAAAAATTACAACACTCCAACAGTTTCAAAATCACAACTTGCTTGGCTCTACCGCTAAATTAGCAAAATAGTTCAAGACAGCAAAACATGCAAGCAACTTAACCCCAAGAAGCCTCTTCCCAGCTACAATCAACAGTCTTTTCTCCTGGATCAAGTTAATCTATACAATGTGTATGTATATATATAAATGTATTCTTTCTAAAAGAACTCATTCGATCACCAAAAACTTTGAAGCTTCCCAAGTTGCTCCTCTTTCTAACCCCTCAAATATCATAATATATCTGAGAGTATGAAAAGATCACTCAGCAATGGTTAAACTTCCTTTCCTAACCATCATGTATAGACTAATCGTAGTGCCATATTATCCGCCATGCTCTTTGTTATTAGTTTCACCATCCCCAAAACCCAAACCCCTTTTGGCCCCCCTCCAATCTCAGTAATACTAGACGATTGCATGCGGCTGAAAATGACATAACTCTGACTCCTTCCCGGACCTAGAAGATGAGTCCCCGTCAGATGATTCCTCCTTGCTGACAAAGTCGGGTGGGCTCCCTTGATGGTTATCCTCATTGGTGTCCGATCTAGGTTTGCCCGATCTGTACCGAATATTAACACCCATTGGAAAAGGCACCTGTCCAAACAATTTCTTTATCAGCACAAGCTAATAATACTAGCTTTGCCTGATCAGTGCGTTCTTTTTATTATATCATCATGGTACTAAATTCAAATCGGCTACTGCACCTTGATCAAATGATATAAGCTACTAGACTGCCACAAGAGATTGGTATACTTGTCAGGATCTGAGCCACATGATCTAAACTATGATGCAAAATTTATGTTCAGAAACCAAATGTGATAAATCTGTTGCTAGAATTTTCTGGATTACCTATTCAGTTTACAAGGTTGAAACTGAGGAATGAAAAAAAAAAAATTGACGTGCAGCGAGTAAAAAGAGAACATGCAGAAAAGGAGTAATTGAACCAAACGTTTGATAAGCTATTTGTGTTCAAAATTGATTATGGTCTGTTTGTATTTGTTTTGGGGCACGATAGCGTATTGAGCCGAGTTTGAGCTGACTTGATACGCTTAATCACCCGAGTTCAAACAAAAAAGTGCTCGACTCGTTAATGTTTGTGAATTGTTTAATAAGGGCTCATTAAGAGCTCAATAACAACTCATTAAGATCATTAACGGCCCGTTAACAGTTAATATTAGCTCAAAAATGGTTTGATAATGGCTCGACGTTAACCCGAATAACCCGGCTTAGTAGAGAGCTCAACTGGTAGCAAGCTTGGCTCGATTATGAGCTCAAACGGGCTTAGTAACTAGCTCAACTCGGCTCGATTAGGTTCATGAGCCGAGTATCAAACACAATAATATCTCATCGAACCAAATTCAAACAATGGTTTGAAAGCTAGATAAAAGCTCGGCTTGCGCTCGAGCTTGATTAGCCTTATCGAGCTCGACTTTAACAAGAGGATGCTTAGCTAGGCTTGGCTCAACTCGGCTTGTTTTGAATGCTACACAAGGACATGGTCATATATACCTGGTCACCCGCATTGGGGCCATCACTGTGGAAAAGAATAGGTCTGCAGCGCTTATCTTCGTTCATCAAGCTGGAATTCTGAAAATGGGCAATAAGGGCTGCTTTCCCTTGTATGCGGGCAAACGCAAGTGATGCAACCTTTTCACTATTGAACTTCTCCCATTTCTTTCCATTGAATGTCTGCCAGAGTTAAGTTACCAGTCAACGTCATGGAATCATATACACTACCTAACTCAGAATAATACGAAAACAATGAGTCATGAACGAAGAAGTAAACCTTGTAGAATGGAACGATATGTCTTGGATCAGTCATGTTGATAAAAGCATACCCGACATTGCATTTGTTCTGCGTAGAAAATAACAGAATATCTTAGGTAAGTCACCACTCTCGGTTCTAGCCATATGACAGAGCAGTTTATCAGGATAACATAGCACTTGCCTTGAAATCAATCGGCAAATAAATGAAATCATAAGTTCCACGGTGCTGTTCATCGATAGCAGCCATGAGCATCTTGGAAGTATACCTAAACTTACCAGGACAAGAATGGAAGACCAGTCAGTACCATATTAGCCATTACTTTGGAAGGGTTTCCACTTGAAAAAGAAAAACAGCGAGCATAATGTGCATATTCTTTCATCAAATAATTGTTACGAATATATACATATATGAAGCCTGTAACTGATACAGTACCGTGAAAATGTTAAATATCAAACGGTAAACTAGCAGCCAAAAAGCAGATAACCTCAACAATAGATCAGAATTTAGAAAACTGTGTGATTTACAGCTCTAAAAAATCACAGAAACAGTGCTCCATAAAAGTGGAAGTAAGGCTATACATTTCGACCTGTCAATACGTCAATTTGGTGAGAGCCTTTTAGGTTGGGCGGTTTTTACCTCGTTTAGTTAAGAGTTTTAGAACCATAACTCGGATAACTATGAGAACTCGAGCTAATAAAAAAACACAGCAAGTAGTACAATGAAAACGCCAGTGCCTAATCGTACAAAACAATTATAAAAAGGACTCAGCAAGATTCCAAGAGAACAAAAAAAAAAAAAAAAAATTAGCATAGTTTCAAGACAATCTGCCAGCCAATGTTTCCTTGAATATTATCACAGAAACCAATCTTTACACATCTTTCCAGTAGCATCTGTGAGTACAATTTTGGAAGAATGTTGGATGACAGAAAATATATTAATCTCAGAATTCCCAAATATGAAGCTCATAGCGAATGAGAAAGGCTACTTACTTGTTAGGGATGTTCTTTATCATCAGAGTTGTTCGGTTGTCTTCCCCACTTACAATGCGGTCAATATCAAGTTCATATTGCTTCTTATTGTCCGTTTGCATCGAACCACTTTCACTTCTCCGGCTTCTAGCACGTTCACCAGAAGATTCAAATGAACTTGCCATGTAATTCATCTGGCTCCTGCTAGGATAAACCATACCACTTTGATAATGGGAATGCAGACTGACATTCATAGATGAAACTGGCAAGTCCACGCAGTTTGCACCAACATGAGAAATGATATTATGAGAAGCAAATTCCATATGATGCAGTGGGCTTCCAGACAGTCTGATGCTTCCAATAGGACCCTGGTGAAAACCAGAAGCTTCAGGGGATCCCCCTGGATAAGTATTTCGCCTGTCCAAGAGCGAAGGATACAGAGTTGGTGCAGACCCCACGTGGTGGTTCCTCATGGGTAAAGCAGAATTCATCATGTGAGATGGTGATCTAGGAAGTCCATGAAATTCCACCGAGGGGTGAGGAGTACGAAACCCATTAGCAAATGAAGGAGAGTTTTTCCACATCAAGGCAGAAGGTTGAGGGTGATTTGAGTTGCTCCACATGTAATGATTTCCAGGAAGTGGGCTGCTCCCATTAGAAGGTGAACCTAAAGCTAAAGAAAGAGGGAACAAAAAATTAGGAAGCAAAATCTCAACAGTAAATGACTCAATGCAGTCATATGCAGTGCTACTTAGACTAACAGTTGCCCATCTCAAGCGTCACATATAAGATTAATCTCTATATGACTTTGAAATTGCACTTAGGGTTGGGGGCCCTCGGACACAGCCTCCCTTTAGAGTAACACTCTGAAAGGGTATGGCTGTGTACATCCCACCCCCCTCCCCCAGACCCTGCTCCGGCAGGAGCCCTCGTGGCACTGGGATTGTTGTTGTTACTGTTGTTGTTGTATGACTTGGAAATTACAAAGGAAAGTATTATAAACATGACAACGAGCCATAATTTAAGAACAAGCATAATTTGCATACATTCAAGCAACAAGCACCAAGAGAGGACAACAGCAACACTCATCGATCAAACAGAAGCAGTGACGTTGACAAACTAAGGAAGTACTCGAAGAGACGGTTAAGATGAAGTCACGGCAACTGTTAAACCTACTCACCATTGCACATTCCACTGGAGTTCCCATTTGCACGTATTCTACCCAAATGTGCATTCTCAACCCTTCCACATGGCAGAGTACGAAGGCTAGAAGGCATATTCCCAGAAGAAATGCAAGGAACACCATTAGCTAAACCATCGTGATACTCTGGGAGTGAATGTGGATGAAGATGACTAGGCACTAGGTGAAAGCCATTTTTAGTTTGGCTGAGAGAACTGCCAGACTCAGGAAGGCCTGGTTGAGGACAAACAGACTCACGTCTCAACAAAGAAGGTAAGCCATTGGGGATGCTAGAAGAGATGCCATGGTGAAGTGGGTTTTCCAGGAGTAGAACTCTAGGAGCTTGGATATGATCTTGATTGCTCAAAGAGGTTTCACACTCCACAATGGTTGACGAAGGCCTGTGTGAAAATGATCCTGCAAATGCTAGTTCACCGTATGAAACATGAGACTCTGCCTTGACAACATCATATATTTCAACAGAAAGTCGCCATGTGAAGTATCTTACCTGCGCTACTTTGTTCCACATAGAGGCCAGGCTCATCTCTGTCTAGCTCTATAGGATGCTGTTGCATTGAACTGCCCATGTAAACATTAAAAAAACCGAATTTAAAAGGGGATGACACCATAAGGAAACTCACAGAAAGACCAGAAAGAAAGGCAGAGGGGGCAGCTGTTAAATCTAGGAAATCTGTTGCCCCAGAAATTTTAATAACATCTCTTTACATTCAAGTAGAAACTTAAATCCCATGGAACTAGAACGGACAAGGGTAGGGTAAAAGAAACCAAATAGAGGAGAAAAGGTTAGATAAAATATGAGGGAAAAAGACAAATACCTCAGCCTTGCACCTCCAGGACAAACGAGCTCAAGCTTTATCTGTTTTCCCGCAATCTCACTCTGGTTCAGTGCATGAAGAGCAGCTTCTGCAGCTCTAGTATCATAGAACTCCACTAACTTTTGAGTACTTCGGTGTGGAGTTTCACGAATCTGCAAAGCAAATAGAGGGAACAGCTACATTATAAGCACATGATCGTTGTTATTTTCAACAACGAAAAATATTCTGACAGCAACCTCCTTAATCTCTCCATAAGCCCCAAAAATCTGAAGAAGTCCGGCATGCGAAACAGATGAGTCCACATTGAATACCGCTAAAGTACCCTGGTTAGCATCTTTCGCTGAAGGATTTCCCTAAAATGCATGAGGCAACAGAAGGAAAAAGCAGTGAATAACGGTACATAGTAGTGCTTTAAAAATAGCAAAGAAAAAGAGCGGTGCATCGGGATGAGCAAGAGCTGAGAATCGTACTTTTGGAATTGAATAGCGTATGTCGAGCCTCATACGTCTCAATAGCTTATTCTGGAGCGCCGCCATTGCATCTCTTGCAGCTCTAATATCATAATAGGATAGTATAACAAAACCTCGATGTTTGCAGGTCGTATATAGAGTATGGATATCTCCATATCGCTGGAGAGTCAAGATGAGGTTATAAGAAGATTGAACCATCTTAATCCAGTTAATAACAACTTTCGAGGAAAAAACCAAAATAAAATACCTCAAAGAGAGCCCACAACTCAGAATCTTCCAAATTGCTGTCTATATTTCTTACTAATAAAGTTCGGGAAGGGTGTTCACCATACGGGTGCTCTCCAGCAATTGCGACATTAGATCCCCCCAGCTGGCCATTACAAAGTCCAACAGAAAAGTCAGGATTCCTTTGTCCTGAAGTTGAATTATAATCTCCTAGATCCATGCCTCCAATGCTACTAAACAGATCCAAATCTTCTATTTCATCTTCTGTACTGGGTCGGACCACATGTTCAAGCCCATCAACAACCCCAGAAAGCAAGTCATCATCGTCAGGTAGGAGGTTCCCAATGGTCTGGGACTCAATTTCTTCAAGGGACTCAAAGGGTTCCTCTTCCTCATAGTGTGAAGCAACAGTATCAACAGAATGTCCATACACAGCGTTGTTTAAGGATAGCCTCACTGAAATGGAAATACAGCATAAAAATTAAAACTAGTTATTCACCCCAAGAGAGCAAAATTTCCCTAGAATACACAAAATCCATTACTTCACTGGTGCAGCAAAACTAGCACTGCTCAAGTATTTGAGATTTACATTATAGCGCATGTAAAATACTACTTGCCACATCTGTTCATATTAATAAGAACTTACACTTTTTGCTAAACAACTCTGACAAAGAGCTCGAAAATAGTCCGTTCTCATAATGAGCAGATAAGGTACCATTCTTGTCCCATGCTGACTGCACACTCAAGTCCGACCTCATTCCTGAAACAAGGTCACCAGTGCTCCACAAATTCAAGGAGTGACCGACTGCTCTTTCCGTTCCAATTGCGTGTCGCTGCAAGCTAATGTTGACCTTCTGATCTTGCACCAAGCAATTATCAGGGACCTCTAAGCACCTTGTTGCTTGAGATTGCAGCGATTTCAGTTTTTCCACGGGTGAAGAAGCAACAGGCATGCTGCAGGCTGCACCAGACATTCCATTCACCGGCAATCCTACAAATGAAAATGACCTAGAAAGTTTAGTCTTCCTCCAAAAACAATCTTAAATTCCAACAACTCTAACAAAGACATGAAATCGCTATCTGTGCGTTCAAAAACCAATTTCTAAAGCTTCTTCAAGATATCAGACAACTTATTGGTTCCTATTTGTGCGGCATATTGAAGTCTGTACCAGCGAGCAAGACCTTTCATCATAGTTTACTAGAAATGAATCAACCGATATACTAATAGTATCTCAAATCTGACGCTGGTATCTGGTTTACTCATCCATTTGGTCTACATTATCACAAGGTCCTCACAAATTGAATAGAACCTAGATGTTTTGTACAACATTACAAATCTACATGCTAAAGGCAGAGAGTCAACAGGAAAAGTGTCATTTATCAGGATATGCCAGAAGAGACCCCGAAATCTCCTTCACCTTGTATATAAACCACTACATTCATTGCATCAGTCCACTGTTATGCGGACAAAGAGAGGGACATCAACATGATTACTTCACCAGAATTTATAAAAAAAACTACCACCACAAGTATAATCCCGTTCAAGGCCTACAATTACCCTGGCAGATACATGCAGGAGAGTGGTGACATGAGATCCCTCACCTCACAGAGATGTATCCTTCAATGTGAGCGGGTTATTCACTGCTTATGTTTTGTTCATACAAACTAGTATGTCTAACATAATGCCTTCTAATTCAGAAGTTCGCCAAACATCAATATGATAACCAAATGAACCAATCCTGTTCAAACATGGTCACTCTAGAATTACATGTTCCCCTTTACAATCAACACAATTTAGATATCTCATCACGTCGCCCACTATTCTGCCAACTATAAAGGGAAGTTAGTTTGTTTGTTATTAATGTCTCCTTGAAACAATTTAAGCACCTGAACTCATGCTTTAAGGGACTTTGTTATCGCATCCCAAGTTGAGCACCAAATTTTGACCCATTAAATATTAGAAATTTGCTTTGCTAAAAAATCATCCTCACTGCACCTAACAAATACACAATCGTGATTAGGATTATGGTGTAGTCACCGTAGCACAGATCTCCGCAGCAGGCTAAGACTACAAGGATCAGTAATGGGTAAATCCTTAATTATCACTGCTAGCATGTATTCTCACAGTATTAATTTTCTAATTTCTAAATATAGGTTGATATGAGCTATTAGGTATAGAAATACCAAATAACAAAGTACGTTTTGGATCTATAATCCATATACTATGGGCCAATTTGATACTATGATAAAACATGCGACACTACATTAGATAAGTTTCTCATTAAACAGAATTCTTCAAAAACCCAATTACAATTTAACATCATTACAGTATGCTATACAGAAGGAGAACACACAAACGAATCTATTTGAGAGATATTTTAGATTTTGGCCCAAAAAATCAGAAATTTTCCCGGCCCAAACTTTACTATGATTGATTCAGACTCACCATAATGATCCCTGATGGTGTCCATTTTCCAAAATCCAACTTGTTTCTGCAAAGCATTAAAAGATAATTCTGCAGTTAGCAAAGATACACATGACAATATCCTAGACGATCCAGTGGCAGAGCTCCCAATTCTCCCAATTCTACAGAAACAAACTTCAGAAGGTTAGACAACTATTACCTCACCAGAAAAATGCGGATCCTCTGAAAAGTAAGATGAAGGCGGGAAACCGTGGTTCATAGTTTGGGATGGCATGACGCAATTCAGAATCTAGGAGCACCCAACAGCAGAAAAGGACGGAATTTTGTTGAGAGGAAAGAATCAGAAGACAAATTCAGGACAGTGCTAGCTGATTATCAGCAACATGTAAAAAAAACAAAATATAAAAATCTGGATCAGAAATCAACCCATCTGAATATCAGCAAATAACAAACAGTTCAAAGACAAAAAAAATCTCATAGATGCAAGAACAAAGCACACACCTTGTTTTATCAATTCCTGCGGAATTGAACAGAAACTCTGTGCAATTCCTATGGTGAAAACCCAGGTGGGGGAAAGAAAAAAGCAAACACCTTTTGATAATTTTTTTTGCAGAATTCTACAGAAATAGTGTCGAATTCCGATAGTGATCAAAAGCCAGATGGGGGAAAGATACTAGAGAAGGAGCAAAGGAAGAAGGCCGAGAATTTAAACAAAAATTGAGAGTAGAATGAATTAAGGCAAAAGGCAAGGGAAATGAATTGAAGAAGGGGATAGGGGGATCTAGGAAGATGTGGCGTGCAAGAACTTCCAAAGCTAACGATAGTTTCCTCTTGTTGTTTTGCACTTTCTTTCCTTTGTCTTTATCTCCCAAACTCCTCTAACCCTGCATTGCAATTCAATCCTCCTGCTCCTGGGTTTTCATTCTTCTTCATTCAAGTAACGCAAATAAAGTACTGATCTTGGAAGGGATTCCGGTGTCTCTACGGCTTCCAGATAACGTGGGAATCCATGAAAGTCCGGGGAGAGGCGGTGGTGGCTACGAGGAGAGATACCGACGACCTCTCGCCCGCGCCGTAGAGAGAGAGAGAGGATAAAGCGGTAGGTGACGTTAGCTTTGAAAACAAGATAATAATAAAAAGAAGAGAGAGAGAGGGAGAGAGAGAGAGGGGTCTAAAATAAAATGAAGAGCAGCTGCTTCCTACAAATGCGAATGTCTCCGATGAATCACAACAAGCTCACACTCTCTCTCCTATTCTCATCTTCTATCTTGTATGATACATACACCCACCCGCCCTCTTTACAAAATTCATGTCCGATATACACAGAGACAGCCGAGAATTGCGCCTGTTCCTCGTTTTCTCTCTCCTCTTTTTTTTTTTTCCCCTTCTTCTTCTGATTAAGATATTTATATTTAGTTATATTTAAAACTTTTTTATTCATAAATAAATAAATGGATAATATTTATCTCCGATTAGTCCTCCATATCTAGATCTCTTATCTGCGGCATTCAATTGAGGAAGATGATTAGTGATTGGCTTATTACAAGTTCTGGGATGTAAAAATGTCCAATAAACCCTTCTATATATTTGTATTCTAGGTAGTCATGTAAAGAAGGGAAGGTTGTTTTATGTGAGAAAAATAGTAAATATATACTAATTTATACATTTATATTGATTATAAATAAGGATAATTTAGTTTCAGGATAAAAATATTAATGTCATAATAACTTTGTAATATTTTATGATTTTATTCAAAATAATTTACTTATTATTACTGAAAAAATAATAACACGTATTAGAAAAAAAAAAAAATATATATATATATATATATAATGGGATAGGTAGTGATGGAGGAGGGGGTGAGAATTCAGAAATGGGTTTGGTAGAATTTGGTAATGCAGCAGCAGAGCTACTCTTTTCAATGCAAATTGACAAACTTACAACAGTAGCGTCTACTTTTCAATAAATAATGCATAAAGCCAATGACGGGATAGATAAACATAAATTAACCTCCTATTATTTTAAAGAATGAACTATTTTAAAATATTATATATACAAGATATAACTTGTATAAAAGAATGAGAATGAATATTTTAGACCGCTTGTTTGACTGCTTATATATCTTTTTATCTCATTTGATATCAACTCTTTCTCTCATTTTAATCAAATATGTAGTCCATAATTCACTTCTTTATCTTTCACTCTCTTATAAAAGTTATCCCTTACATTGAATATATATGTGTTATAAAATGATCCAAAAACGGAAAATTGAATAATGAGTGGGAATGATTGAATAAGAACATGGTTGTTTTTTATGAATATAATATTCATTTTTTTCAATTATATATCTTGTTTCGTCTATCCTCCCACATTATTTGCTAATGCCTCTCTCTCAGATATTTGTCGTGTTGGAACTAGACTTGCATTTTTAAATATCTTGTTTTTGGTTATATCCAAATTAATATACCATACAATCTATTCGGCCAATAGCTAGATGATTGCACGGCGATAGACAATCCTATTTAGTGTTCTTCAATTTGTTGCAGGTTTGTACTAATATTATATGGTCAAATACGACCAATAGATCATGCTTTTCGCTTCATCCTATTATCTACCTCTTTAAAACCACCTCTACTGGATATTGTTTCATTGTATATGATTGTGTAGGTAGATATCAAATTGATGCATGTTATAAAGGTTCAAGTTAAACTTATTTATGAATTTTTATGTAATAAATATTTGGTTTGGTTTTCCAAAAAAGTAGAGGCATTGACTAACAACGGCTCGTCTAGAATATAAGCCTCGTTCGCATCAATTATGCCACTTATATAGATTGAGGCATAAGAATGATCTTGTTAGAAGCTCAAGTAACAGATTTTGCTCATATACAAAAGATGCTAGAGACCATTTTTTTTTTTTTTTGCTAATGACAAAGATGCTAATGACTCCATCAAACTACAGAGAATCGTTTGATTCTACATCTACCAAGTGGCAAAACCGATAAATATGACTGCATGTATTTATTTGAAGGATTCTTTATCCAATTATTCGGTAATTTTTCCTCTCCAAGTAGATACATTCATTTTATTCTCTTTAAAAATGAACAGATTTTATAAGAAAATAGTCAAGACATCCCACCTGAGCAGTTATAAATGTCGCGTTTCTAAACTCTTATGCCATAAACAAGTACTTTTGACATATAATTAACTACATTTTGTAGTTTTCTCAACAGAAAGATGGTAAATTTAGATCCAAAAACCCAACCCTTAATCATTGAAGGGATGGAGAGGGGTGAAACAAAAGCTTGTCTTTGTCTGCCACTAAGCCTTTGATAAAGCTAACAGGACCTAGCATTAGCAATAATCTGGACTTTAAAGTAGACAAAATGAATCCATCATTATGCCACAGCTTTCAATTGGGATACAAAAATGAACCAAAAAAATCTGTGTAAAATTAAGTCATATGTCTTAGGGTGTCCTCTTTGTTGTCATGGAGATGGGGGGATGGTGGACTTTGATGAGGGTCTGGTATTGTGCTTCAGTTTGGTATCAAGATACGCCTTATAAATTTAAAAATATGGCTAAAAATATTGATTCTATTCTTAAATGGTTAAACTGAGGTGAATCCCTTATTCCTCCTTTTAGTTATGTTAATTTTGTTAGATCTTATGTTGTCATAGTTGTTCTGTCAGTGTTAGAATTCTTGTCTTATTTGTTCTTTTGCTTCTTGGTTCTTATATGTGGCACCTATTTTTATCTCTTTCTTATTTTATATTTTAATATTATAATCATTAAAAAGAAAAGGCAGTCGGACTTTGACAACAACGCTCTTGCTACCCATGACAACCTTCGGAAGAGAAAAATCCAAGGCCCTTCTGTCTGCTCTCGGTGTGGGGAGGAACTTCAAACTATTGAGCATATTCTTTTCTTTTGTCCTACAGCCAGAGCTGCTTGATTTGGTTCTAAGTTTGGTTTTCGCTTTTCTAAAGAGGGGTTTAGAGGTTTTTGTGGGTGGTGGGATCATATTTGTAATGTTTTTAATTTTTGCTAGCAAAGCCTTGGTTGTATTGCTCTTCTTTGTTGGAATTTGTGGAAAAATATGAACTCTTTTATTTTTCAGGGGTCCTCTAAGGAACCTCATCTGATTGTCCAAGACCCTTTGAGGGAGGCCTCTGATTTTGCTGACCAGGTGGGACCGACATCTCCGTCATCTTTGTCCGTCCGGCCGAGTGAGAGTGGTTGGTCCCCTCGCCTTTTGGTTCGATTAAGATGAACTCTGACGCTGCTTGGAAGTCCAAGGATGTTTTAGCTGCTGCTGCTGCTGTCGTTGCCAGAGACTCTTCTGGCTCGATTGTTGGTGGGTGGTGTGGCTCTATGCATGCCTCCACCCCCCTCGTTGCTGAGGCCCTTGCTTTGAGGGCGGCTTGCACATTTGCTAAGACCCTTGGATGGCATTGCATTTCTTTTGAGTCAGATTGTATGTTACTTATTGATGTTGTTAATGAAAGAGCTGAGGGGGACTGGATGATCCATGCTATTGTAGAGGATATATGTTTTTTAGCGCTTTCTTTCCCATCTTGGGGATTGTTTGGTGCCCTAGAAGTTGTAATAGGATTGCCCATTCTGTTGCTAAGGGGCATTTTGCTGGTTTTTGTACCCATAATTGGTGGGCCTCTCCCACCCATTTTGATGCTCTTGTATCTCGGGATTCTTATGGAATATAATGCTGGCCTCTGGCTTTGTTTTGTTCAAAAAAAAAAAAAAAAAGAAAAGGCAATGAGGAGTATATTTTATTATAAGATTATCCACTCTGTTTGGAGCATCATAAGCCTATTTTGATGGCAACCTTCCCACAGTGCCATTAAGATTTGCCCTTGAAAAGAAAACTAAACAAATCTGATATGCTCTGATACTAATTTATTAGGATAAAACTTAATGCGAAAGCGTAAACCCTAATAGCTTGATTCGATTTAAATAATATGACTCACGCAAAACGAGAAGTAAACAAATATAGAGAAAGAAAGAATAAATAAGAACACACAATATTTACGTGGAAACCCCTCTACAATCGAGAAGGGAGAAAACCACAGGCGGAGATGGAGATTCTTTATTGATACTGAAAGGAAGAATTACAGCGACACTTCCTCTGAACGAGATCTATGAAAGAATTACAATCACTTTCTCTAAACTCTCGTAGCACTCAAAATCTTGGAGAAATTACACAGTCACCTCTTTTACTCTCAATGGCGGCGCCTCGCAAACTTTGATTGGATGCAGATGACGAAACCCTATGTCTTAATTTATAGGCACAGGTCAGGGAGGGCCCGATCGATCGGCCCTCTAACTGCCTAAAAAATCTCGAATCTTTCCTTAAATCACCAGATCGATCGGACTTCCCTCCCGATCGATCGGTGACCTTACAGCAACCCCATAAAACTAAAAAACAGGTAATTTCAGACATAAACCTAACAGCCCTCAATATTCCCAAGTCTTTATGAGAGTAGGAACCCAAATTGCACCCTTATTGCAGCCTCTTAATACATGTTACGAAAATTATTCGATTTTCTTACTCAAGTTTCCTCGTATTCTTGGACCTCTCTATGAAGAAATTCACACAATTAAACCAATTACACTCAAACGTACCTTCCCTTAATGAGAAGACCATTTTCTTGATAAATGGGAAAAAAGTCCACATTTTAAAGTAAGGCTCCCAAGTACAAAAGGCAAATGTAAATCAAAGATCAATCTAACACAACTGGGTGTTGAACTTTGAAGAGAAACGCAAAACATGAAATTAACAGGATCATTTTAAGACTAACAGCAGTTCTCTAGATTGCCTTTTGTAACAATACTAGCGTCATTTATTCCAATTTTTCTTTTTTACGACTCTATCTAATTTTCTAGTAATTAACGTATAAGCCTGAAAAAAGCCACACCAATCTAAGACAAATAGCTTTCACGTGTTAATTAGTGTACAATAATTTATCAAACAAATATTCAACAAAGTCTAAACGAACTTGATGCCTACGAATAAGTAGATTAGACACACAATCAAATTAGCACTGGTGTGCTTGCATCTAGCTGATTTTTTTTTTTTTTTAACCCTACGAAGTATAGAAAGCAACTCAATTAATACCTGGAAAACATGCTATTTATATTCTTAGAATGGCCATACATCATAATGTCTATGAATAATTTACAACCTTCAATAATAGAAAAAAGGATAAAAAATTGTCAGAAAAATTTGGTTTGATAAGATCAACATAAAGATTTTTTTTTTTTTTTTTTTTTTTTTTAGTCAGAGATCAATATAAAGTTGTTTGACTACACGATCGCATTAGTATTGAACACATATGTAAGCCCATTTTTACTCTTTAGTTTACTCAAATATTGTTCAATATAAGTTAGCACCAACTGGCTAGTCTAGTAACAATCTTCAAATATGTAAATGTATTCTAGGTTGTGGGTTGATTTGTGTCCCAACTCATGCTTGGTGCTATATTCAAGATTTAACATAGAGCAGCCTATTTGGCAAAAAATCTAATAGTAAAAGTTAATATGAATGCTGTAGTACACAAAATTTAACTTTCTTTTGTTATTTTACTATACCATATCTATCTGATGATTGTTTCTAGAAGTAAATTAACCTTTTTTTTTTTTAAAGTAGGAAAAATAAAGGGAGTACTGTAATACATTAACCAATATTATATATAAGAATTGACTAATCTATTATAAAAAAAAAAAAAGGAAGAAAATATAATGCAGGAATGAGGTGGACAAGCAGCAAGTTGATAAAGATAGGGTTATATGGGGGGAGTAGTATAGTGGTCCATAGCAAGTACTTTGGGTAAAAAATAATAACAAAAAATGGGATTTTGAAATGGTCAACAGCATGCCCAGGAGGAGGTGAAGATGCTTGAAAGAGAGCTAATGAAGGTAGAAGCAAGATCCGGAGTTGGATTGGGTTAAGGTGGTTGTTTTTAAGAGATCATAATATTTATCTTTTTATTTAGTGTATTTTTCTTGTTATACTTCTCTCTTATTTTTAGTAAATTCTTTTGACCCTTATTTTTACTGACATGTAGATTTTTATACTATAATTCTATTAATTATAAAAAAAAAAAAAAAAAAGGGTAGAAGTAGGGATCATCTCCACCCACTAAAACCCAATCAAAGAATAAGAAAAGAAGGGAAAAAGAAGGGCAGCAAATGAAAGGGTGACCCCCATCAGAAGCAGCTCCACGTTGTAGTGTAGGGTTATCCCCACCCCAGTACTTAACAAGACTTATGTGTGTGTATAATATATATATATATATCTATATATATATATATCTATATGGGCCCCCTCCCTACCAGGTGGTCCTCCTTTCACGGGCATAAGAATGTGACCCTTCACTTACCCCCTCTCTCTATTGGCATCCCCTTGTGACCCCCCCCCCCCTTCCTTGCTTTTCCAGCCCCTCCATTCTTCCCCACATAAGAATACACATTTCTGTGGTTTCATTTCAGGTCCATCTCGCTATTTTTAGGCGTCTAAAACAAGTTTTAATCATGGATCCTTTTTCGCCAACGGATATGTTATTGTTAGCTTAAACACACCTTGAGTTATAATATCAACGCTAATATATGTCCTCTTTTTTCAATGTCGGTGACCTTATTTGGGATATATTGTAACGAACCTTGATGTTTGTTACGGGGATATTCACGAACCTAAGGTCGTGATGGTGAAATAGAGGTTAAGGGAGAAAGAGAAATAGACTTAGAGAACGAGAGAGAGAAAGAGAGGTTAGAGAAAGATTGGGATTTAGAGTTAAGAAGAGAAGTTAGAGGAATTAGAAGAGATTTAGAGGAGAAGTAGAGAAGAGTTAGAAGGGAGATAGAGAGAGAGAGAAGAGGGACGGTTGAGAGCAAGAGGGGAAGAGAGGGAAATTGCAAAGATTCAAATTGTTGTTTGTTAAATTGATGATCAAAAGTCACACATTACATGGCTTTAAATAGACAAAAAAATGGAGGGAGAGGGCCAGCCACCCCTTACGCCTAGACCCTAGGAATAGCCCTACTTAATTAATGTAATTACATGATTACAATTTTAAATTTACCCTTTGCCTCCATAAACCTTCCCTCCAAACCGGCCCTATTCAAAAAAAATTCAAACTATTTTAATCTTAACTAATTTTCTATTTTTCATTACATATCCGATACAAAATAATAAAAGCAAAAATGGGTTGTTTGGTACAGAGTCGCCGTCATGGATCATGACATTTTTGTACCTCTTTACCATTATATAAATAAAATATGAATCTTTTATTTTATATATACTTATACCGTTTTACGTTTATATGTATCTTGCATATGTTGGTATCTCTCGAATTGCAAATGGACTTATAATATAATTAATTTGTGAAAAGAACCCCTTACAAATTAGGGACTTTAAATAACTATTTGAATTGTTTGGGATATTGATCAATCGGGAATTATTATTGGGACAACCTATAAAGATTAATATTTATATTTGTGATACGACAAGAAATAAATGTGTTAAATTAATGTGGTACTTGAAAAATTAAAACATTTATTTAGGATGGTATAGAATCAAAACGATTTTGATAAGTTAATTAAGAGTATTGATTAGAGATTAAGCTTTCTAATGAAAATTGATGACTAATAAATTAGGAGTGAAGAAGAAAGAGGTGCGTAGAATCATATCTTTACTTTTAAAGAGGGCAAGTGGGGTATCCTCACTTGTCTACAAACGCTAATCCAAACAAGGCAGCCAGCCAGCCAGCCACCAATAGAGGGCCACTAATCAAGATTTACCCCGTTATTAATTAACTAATTAATTAATTAATTATTACTAATAGTTTAATGAAGGGATGGGGTGGACATAGGAAAAGAAAGGGGAAGGTGTAGTTTCCTTCCTTTGTAGTAGGATAGCCTTCTATCGTCAAATAAAATGACGTGTAACTTACGAATTATTATATTTTATATTATTTTAATTGACATTGATGGTATAATAAGGTCACAATTTTTTCACCACTTTAAAATTAACTTATAAACTAATACTATAAAAGAAAATATACTCTATAAATTGGAATTATATACATTTTTTAAAAGCTGTTAATATTAATCTACCCATTAAAATGCGCACAAATACACACATATATATTTATGTTGGTAAAGCATATGGGTGAAAAAATATTGAATTCGAACCCTCATTTCGAGGTTGACTAACTGGCACCCCAACCGTTGGGACAAGCTACCCATTAAAATGCATATGCATATATATAGTATGACCAATATGTATGCATTAAAAAATAATTGTTGGCAGAAGACTTTGAGAAATAAGGAAGAGTATCCCACAAATATAAAATAAAATAAAAAGAGAAAGAAAATAAAGCACTAACAAAGAAACAAATCTCATGACAATCAATTAAGAGAGAGAATTAGGGTCCCCTAATTAATAATAATAATAATTAAGGGAGTAAAAACCCTAGGTGGGGCAATCCCAATTCTGCTCTCCCCCTTCCCCTCTAATGAAAATGAAATGAAATGAAAATAAGAATAATCTCTCTCTAATAATCTCAACTTCAAACAAAATCCCTCTCTCATTTTGTGTTTTTAGGACCCCCGTTACGGGGGAACCTGTCCTTTGCTTTCGAAAATAACGCCGTTACCTTTGTCCATTCCGTTAGGCTCACGTGCCTCCCCACCCCCCCCCCCCCCCCCCCCTCCAAAAAAGGCACCTCCTTTATGGCCTCTGAACAACAGCTGACTCTCTCTTCTGCCCCAGTTGACGGCGAAACAGACGCCGTCCTCAACACTAACGGCGGCGGCGGTGGCGGCGGCATCGTTGAAGCCGGTGGCGATGAGGGTGGCAGGGCCCCGCGGCTTCCGCGCTGGACCCGCCAGGAGATTCTCATTCTCATTCAAGGAAAACGGGTCGCAGAGAACCGGGTCCGGCGAGGTAGAGCAGCCGGGTTAGGGTTCGGTTCGGTTCAAGTGGAGCCCAAGTGGGCGTCCGTTTCATCGTACTGTAAGAGGCACGGGGTGAACCGGGGGCCGGTTCAGTGCCGGAAGCGGTGGAGCAATCTCGCCGGAGATTATAAGAAGATAAAAGAGTGGGAATCCCAAATTCAAGACGAATCGGAATCTTTCTGGATGATGAGGAATGATGTGAGGAGAGAGAAGAAGCTCCCTGGATTCTTCGATAAGGAGGTTTACGACATACTGGACGGTCAAACGGAGACAGGGGGTACGTCGGCGGCACTGTCATTGGCTCTGGCGGCGCCGCCGGAGGAGAAGGCGGCGGAGGAATTGGGTGCGATTGGGGAGGAGAAGGAGGTGGAAAAGGAGCCAGTTGTGTTTGATAGTGGAAGGAGTGCGGCGGCGGAGGATGGGTTGTTCTCGGATTTTGAGATGGGTCGGAGCCCCGAAAAGGATACGCCAGAGAAGGGGGCGCCGGCGGATATTCCGGCTCCTATTCCTATCTCTGGTAATTTGCTTATTGTTACATTTCTTGGTATGCATAAGATCATATATAAGTTTAAGTAGCATTAAATTCTAAAATTAATCGAGTAATTTATTAGGCTTATAGGCTAGTCTTTTTTTTTCTTACAACTTATTCGCCTAAACTTACAAGTGGAGTTGTCAGCGCTTATTATTTTCTGCAAATCCCACTAAATTGTTTTCAAGCTTCTTACTTGCTCAGTTCACATGTCATATCTGCCATTGGTAAACACTATATAAGTTTCAACAAAGTTTTCTTTTTGATGATCATGTGATTGTGCGAATGAAACAAAGGATTATTTTAATACTTTGAGTTACTCTATGTTTTGGACTTCGAGATGGCTGACGATTTGCTTAATTTTTGTGCATGTCTGTACGGTACTTTTTTGTCTGATTGTGTAGCGTGAATTTTCTTATACAGAGATGCAGTATCAACCGTTCACTCCAGAAATGGCGCATCAAGGCAAGTCTCTCTTTGTGACACTTCCGCTTCGTTCTTGAATTGATGACTCTTTCTTCTCCCCCCCCCCCCCCCCCCCCCCCCCCCCCCAATGGTAAGGAGGTGTAATTGTTCTATTCTCTTATAGTGAACGTAATAATCATTGCAAAAAGTCTCTTGCTTTATTGACGTTTGTCAAAGATTTGTTCTTTTATGCTGAAGTTTTATTTTTGCTGGTGATGAGGCGGCAGAGAGAGAAAGAGATAAAGAAGGGTTTGTTTTAGTTTAAAATTTCACAGCTTTAAGCATGCTGAAAGGGCAGCTGTTTTTTCGAAGATCGTGATCTGAGATGTTCTGAATGTCTGGAAACTCGCTAAATTGGCTTATACTAAGCATCTGATCCCATATATTTGATTATGATTCCAATTTACAGTAAAGTATTACTTTGCGGTGCCATCCATGTCACTTAGCCACTTAGCATTACTTCGTGGCCTCCAACTGGTCGTGCATAACCAGCCTGCCTTGGTGACCAGAAAAGAATATGGAAGTTTTGTTCACTTTACTCGAAAATAATGCTAACTGATGTGATGAACTTCCTTTAGTCTTGTTTGATGATAATATATGCTCTTGCCTCATTGCCTCTTAAAATAGCAAGTCTTAGTTTTCTTCTTGTCTGCATAAATGAAAACCATTTTGGTGAGACTCTGTTATTCTTGATTCGTGAACTTCCGGAATTAGTCTAAAGCTGAAGCCTTCCCTGCCAACCGCTTTTGGTTGCTTCCAGCTTGTTGTGGGTTACGGCAGGGAAATCCTGTGTTGAATCATTTTCATGCTTTGATCAGTGTTAACTGCACTTAGGCTCCGTTTGTTTGATTGTTCCATCGCAAATTTATTGTTTATTTACATAACTTTGTAGAAGCAACCATAAATACCGAAACAATCCTACCATTTTCTTACTTTCACCCGCCTATCTAATCTTTTGAACAAGCGACTGCCAGTGGTCTGCGGGTTGGTTCGTGTGTCATCATCATGGAGCTCTTTGCGAGGAGACCTTAGGATAAGTTGCTAAAACAAACGGGAGGGAAGGAATTTTTTCCTCCGTTGGGGGGAAATTGACTTCCCCAACGAAAGGGAAAAATATTTCCCTTTGGTGCGGGGAGTATACTTTCCATCATAGTCTCCTTTCATGTGCTCTACTCCAAGCTCAACTTAGCCAAAGTATGAACCTTGTACAAATTTATAAAATGAAATTTTGTGAAGAAAAATTTTCCACAAGGAACATATTTTCTATTAAACCAAACGGAGCTTTAGACTGCAAGTTGGCCCATGACATTGAATTTTCACTATATCTAGTTTTATGGGATCTGAACCCGCAGGAGCTGATGAGAAGCAGCCAGCCTTGGATCCTGAAACTGGGTCCGCAACGCATGAGGCAAGAAAGAGGAGACGGTTCACTGACGAAGGAGATTCTGAATCTGCACGGCTGCAGGATCAATTGGTTGATGTCCTGGAGAGGAACGGTAGAATGTTGAGTGCTCACCTCGAAGCTCAAAACACTAATTCAAAATTGGATAGGGAAGAGAGGAAGGACTATGCTAATAGTTTGGTTGCCGTTCTCAACAAGCTTGCTGATGCTCTGGGTAGGATCGCAGACAAGCTATGAGCTCAATTTATGATGTAAATAGCTAATAGATTTTTCTCAGGAGGTGGTGGGTAGGATTTTTATTCATGGCTGCTTGATTTTATATGCTTTTTTTCGTTTTTTTAAGGTTTTTTTAGGCCATTGCCACAGTAATAGGCGTATACACAGGTAATGAAAGTATAGGGTTATTTGCAAGGGGAGTGTATATCAACATTTGATCTTCCATTGAACGTACAGAATTGATGCAAGATTTCATGAATGCTCCTTGTTTTACAAGGGTAATGTAAAACTTCGAAATTTTGGAACTTCCTGCAGTTTTGCTTCTTTATACATCTGGTTTCTATTTTAGGTGTTGTCTTCTCTTTTCATCAGATGATTACATATTTGTATGTTTGCGTTGTTGGATTTAAATGATCATCATGATATGTTAACGTCTTTTACATCGGTAAGGTGGGGGAGGCCGAAATGCCATTAGTGGAAATCGAACTCGGGTGACTCCTTTGGCCCCTGACGTTCCTCACTACTAAGCTATATCTATAATGGATAGTGGCAATTGAGATCAAATGTTTAGCACTTACCACAAAAAAATATGGTTTATAATTTCAATAATTCATGCATACCTATTATGATCTTGCTCAGAAAATAATCCTACTCAATTGTTGAAGACTCCACATGTGAGTCTTGTGGAATCTCACGTCGGAGTTGAGAGAAAGAAAAGATCACCTTATAGACCTAGTGGGTTACTCCACCTATTGCCAATTGGTTTTAGGATGGAACCCCACTTTGGCTTATATGTGGATCTCTTGTGTTCCAACTCTGTGAGTCAGGCCTGAAAATTTAACATCAATGAAGCCAAGCTACGGCATATTATATAATGGTAGAAGCATGATCAACCTTGTTATCAGTATGAAACCACTTATGTGAGTCTTTACTTTTTAAGAATCACATATTCACTTTATAATGCATCTATTATTTTAAGGTTCCATTTGGAATAGCTTACAGTAGGTAACAACCTCAAATGTTGTATAATGGATTGATGATTTAGGTATTTATAATTGTACGCAGACCCTGTCGTGGCGGAAGTTTGTTTAAAACATTGGATTGTTATAATTATTGTATGTATAATTGTAATGAAAAAGGTCTTCGTAGTATGAAACCAAAAATGGTTGACTGAAAGCTAGGAAATCTCCCATTGATTTGCTTCAACCAATACAAGGGTTTTGCCATTTGGGAACCTAATTGACCATTCCGAAAATACCAATATCACTCCATTTTGGGCGAGATACTTTTCATGACGCACCCGAGATGGGACATTCTTCCCCTCACATACAACAATCCCAGCACCCCCTTCTCGAAAATACCAAGTAAGATAATTTTGGAGTTGTGTCTAATCAATCAGAAATAAAAAAAACATTGTTATGTGCAACGCATAACATATTTACATCCTTTTTGTTCATAAAGTCACCATACCGAGTAGCATAGTGTATATAGAATAGTGCCAGGCTGCCCCACTCCCTATAAATAGGTCATTTGAAGGCCTTTTGAGGGGTTGGACAAACTAAATTGAAAGAGAAAGTTAAGAGTAAATCCTAACTATAAAAGATCTCACATCCAAGTACGCTTCGAGACTGGCTCATTCCTTTCTTAATATAACTAAAATAAAAGAGAAACTACATAAATAACAATAGTTTCAAATATTCATTCATGTACAATAAGAATTATGTTTTAGTTTTAGAATCAGTATGTGCGTGAGTATATATATGTAACCGCGAGATACAGCAAAATCTTGAATGGATCAGGAGTAAAAAGCAATACAAATAGAGAGCAGAATTATCAGTAACTAGGTTTGTTTTCGTGTGATGCGCGGGCAATATTTCCCACTGAGGAGGGCCACTGCATAAGAAAGACTTGTTTTTTATGCTGATTTGCAGAAGGAGAGAGGCCTGGGAGGGTAATATAAGACAAATTGAAGAAAGGAGAAGGGTAAGTAGTCAAAAAGTGACAAATTTAAAGTTACATTACCCTCCCCCACATTTCCCCCCCTTATGCTTCTTCTTTCTTCCTTTTTCCACCTTTAATTATTTTTTTAAATATTTCAAGACTATCAAAGGACCATCAATTTGAACATTTTTTAACCCTCAATTGCATCAATTCAGACAATATATTTGGAATGATTGGAATATCAACATATAAGCATTTTCAAGAATAATATTTATGGCTAATTTGTGCTCTAAGACTTACATAGTGATTTTAAAGACCTAATAATCATATATCTTTGGTTTTTTTTTTTTTAATTGAATAAGTTGAATTTAGTAAAGGGATTGAAATTTATAATTATTTATACTTAGATCTGAATCTCAAGTTAAATATTGGAGGTGAATATGGTTAATAATTTTTTTGTTCATAGTCAAAAGTATATAATTTTTTCAAATGTACAATATTACTTAAGTAGGATTATCAACGTTAGAAAGCAAGTTGAGATCTATGTTATACATTAAATCTTACATTAAAATAAGTCATCTAATTACTATATCTTATTATGATAATAATAATTTTATCGTGTGAATAACATTAAAATAGTTGTGATTTCAATCTATTTTAGTATTTAGCAGTGCAGATATGAAAAGCGAGGAGCACATGAATAGTAAATGGAGCCGTTTTCCAAAATGGTCTAAAATAAAAAACTATTATCCAAAATGACCCATTTTAAAAAATATTTCCCCAAATGGCCTCCACATCATCAATTTTAAAAATTAAATTTTTTTTTTTGTGTTTTGGGGTACTTGACACTTTAAACATTTTTAAATTTTTTATTTAATTTTTTAATAAATTATTAATTAAATTAAATATTTTTTTATTATCATGTTATATTTAACTTTATAACATGCATTTTAGTTAAATTATATATGTAATTTATAATAAAAAATTAAATTAAGTTGTTTGTTAAATATTAAATAATATTATTTATACATAATTTTTTAATTTATTCATTATTATAGTTATATAATAATAATAATAATTGTTTGCTTGTATAAAATTTAATATAAATTATTATTTTTAAAATTATTATTATAGAGAGGAAGATATTTTTAAAATAAAAAAAAATTTAAATTTAATAACATAAAGATCATTTGAATAAATATTTTTAGAATAAACTATTTTAAATAATATTTTTTTATTTTAAATCACTTTGAACGACGGCTCTAATAAATGAACAAAGAAGGGTGCAGTGGGTGCTTTCCCTTCATCTTTTATCACAAGACCCACACTCAACTCGCACTGTCTGTCTGTGTTCTTTCCTCCCCCCCACCCCTCTCTCTCTCTCTTCTCTAGTAGATCTCCAAATAGCTACAATTTCTCAATCTTTGCTTGATGCCCACATTGATTTGCAACCCAACAACCCCTCAGCTCACCTCAACTCTCACGTAAACCCAAGCACAAGCACAAGCACAGCACAATCAATCATTCTCTCCAGAAATACTTGCATCAATGCCCCCCCATTTAATTACCCATGTCCCCTTTTTCATCAATTTCTCTCCTTTCTAGGGTTCTTAACTCCTCTGTCCGAGTCTTCTACTCTATAGAGAAAGAAAAGGAAAGCTAAGTTTAATTTGAGAAGGAAAAAGGAATATCTTGGGTCGGTGTTCTGTCACTCTCCCTTCTGAAAATTTGCTTGGGCCCGAGCTCGCCGTGTCGTGTCGTTTTCACTCTCACTTTCTCTCTCTTGGAACGCCGCGTCCGAGGTTAATTTTGAGCTTTAACGCAAAGCTTTAAGGAAGCGAATGTCATTTGTGGGTTGTACAATTTGATGGGGAGTATGGTGGTTGGAATCAAATGCGAGATCTCATTTGCTTCTGTAAAAAGCGGGTTTGCATTTGGTTAACTGTGGTGGCTTGGGTTTGCGTTTGATGGATTCTGAGACCCAGCTCTAATTTAAAGCTTTGATCTTTTGTTTCTTGTTGTGGGTGACAAAGGGACGTTTTTGAAGGGATTTTGAAAATGCATTTCACTAAGCTTGACGACTCTCCTATGTTCCGCCAGCAGGTTTGTTTTCCCCCCACTTCTATCTCCCTTTCGTACAAGCAGTTGAGCTTCCACTTTAGAATGTTCGGAACAAATTCAGCTGGAATTGTACTGACTAATTGACTTTCTATAATGGGTCTTTGATTTCCCAAATGTGCCAATGCTCGTGATTGTTGTTTGACCTGCTTGTTCACGGGAAAAAGTCTCAGAACTTGGACCTATTTCTTGACTTATTCTATGAGCAGTTAGTTAATTGCATGAAAAAGATGCGGGTAATAAATTTTATTAAAGTTCTTATTCGGTGGGACATTTTTCAGTAAGTATGAACTAGTTAACCCTGTGCCCAAAGGGGCTCCCGTCAAGGCAGGGTCTGAGGAGGGTAAGATGGATGCTGCTTTATTCTTATAGGGTGCTTCCTGGAGAGTAGCTGTTTCCGAAGAACCTTTATTATTGCAGTTGTATATTTACTCGACATTCAGAAATTGGTACTACGGATTATGCTATTACATTATGCAGAAGCCAAGTAACTGATTCGCATACGTGTTAAAACGAAATGCCCTTCACTAATGCATTACAGACTCCTTAGGGCATCTGTTCCATCTTTCAATAATGTGGATAGTTCCTAACAGGCCCACGAGTCTACTGCAAGTATCTGATGCTATATGCCGTGGATTGCCTACTACATTGATACTCTAGACCTACTAAATGAGTCTTAATGTGTCGTCTGTTATTCATTAGCAGTTGCACCTTGTCCATATTCTATGAAAAGAAAGGAAAGGCGATGTATTTCAATCCTTTGTTTGGAATCATAGTTCAAAAGTTTATAATAGAAGCTATCTTTTTCTGCTTGTGATCCTGAGAGTGAAACGGGATATTTGTTTTGTTTATTTCCTTGCTCTAGTTGGACACTCTTTTCTAGTTCGCTGCTTCTATTGCAGTTATCTGGTGCAATACGCTCCAAAGATCTTATTTGTTATTGATGAATTTTTTGTTTTATTGATATAATAAACGTATTTATCACTATTTTCGGTGATTTTACTTAGACGTATTGTTTTCTGTTCCTATTAATTGACTGCCGATGCTAAGATACATAGAATTGAGGACTGATATTATATCTGTCCATGCAGATGCAGTGTCTGGAGGAGAGTGCTGAATCATTAAGGGAGAGATGTCAAAAGTTTTACAAAGGATGTCGAAAATACACGTATGCCTAAAATTTTGTTGCCAAAATCTTTTCCTGTTCCGGTCACTGAGATTTTGTTGCTCTTTCCTTAGCTCCTCTCTTTCAAATATTCATTCGAATGCATAGTCAGGCTCTCTATGTTCATGATATATGTCCCAGCCCACTTGAGTTGTTACATTGTATTTTGTTTTATCATCCGAAACTTTAGAGTTGATATCCTAGATCTTTTGTGTGGTAAATTTTGAAAGTGTAAATCCTGTCCTTCTATTTAGTGATCATCATTCATTTTCCGATACATGTGTGAGATGTTAGTTGATGATCATAACATAAATGGTGCCAGCATATAGGACTCCTAGGGGATAAAGAACAATTGTAATAAGTCGTTCCCCTTTGTTTCCTAGGAAGTGATCATGAGAAGGAAAAATTCTATTGATGTGTTCGCAGGCCAATCAGTGTAACTATTTATGATACCTGCATCACTTCCTAGGGAAAAGAGGAGAAACAAGTTACTATAACATTGGTTGTTTTAGGAAGTTACCTACCAAAAAAGGGTTCTAGAAGAGTCCCAAGTCAAACTTCCACAAAAAAGCAGCACTGAAAGTTGAAAGATATATTTTATCTAACCCATCTCAAGGGTTGATTTATATGAGAATGTGAAATTTAAATCTCAATCCCACAAAGACCCGTTGAATGGTTTCAAGCTTATTGGTGATGGACCTTGGAAGAGGAAACAAAGAAAGAAAATAAAGTTACTGTGCAGACTCACATGATTTAAGAAGTTGAAGAAATATATGGAGATGATTTTTAGAAGCTTCTAACATTGTATCTTCTTTAATTTATGTTCTCAATCAAATCTTTTCAAACATAAAGCATTGAAGAGATAGTACGTATTTCAGTTTTCTTAATGTGATTCGTACTGTTCCTGACTAGCCGATGGAAAATTGACTGATGAGTTTGTAGTTTACTTCATCGTTATTTTTATGAACAACTGGATCTAATCTGTGTTCTTTCATATCTTTTCAGTGAAGGGCTTGGTGAGGCATATGATGGGGACGTTGCTTTTGCAAGTGGTCTAGAAACTTTTGGTGGAGGTCACAATGACCCTTTAAGTGTTGCATTTGGAGGTATCTCAGTGAATATTATTGCTAACTATTTGCTTGTATGATTTCTCTTACTTTCCTTAGTTTAGTTCCTGTCGGTATACCTAGATACTGGACTAATGCCTACTCAGCAACACTTTTGGTGGTATGTATGGAGAAAAAGTTCTATAGAAACTCTATCTAATATATGGCTATAGAATAACACTTGCCAAACATGATGCTGGTCTAGCTTGTAGAGTAGTCTTAAATTTTGCATGCTCGCTCTACCCTTTGAAGCATGCTTTGGAACTTGGAGGGTCTGTAATCTCATGAGTCACTGAGTCAGCACCTTCCTAATTCCTATCTTTGTTCCATTTTTGCGATACATAATATCGTAGCTTCTGTCAGCTACCTACCTTCAAACTCCCTTAAACTAGCATAACATTCTTTGGAGTATTCTCATGCTTTAGCTCACATTGGTGCATCAGCTGTGGCCTTTATTTACAAATATGCTCCATGCCTTCTCAAGTTAGCTAGCGTGTTATAAAATTAGTTTGTAGCCACTGTGGCGGTGTTCTGTTTTTATTCATCACAGTTTCGTTAAAGATAACTTTCTCTGCTGTTGGAAGAGGGATGATGCAAGGGATTCAGTTTTTTATGAGCTTCCAACTCCTCCACTGCTGGATTCCCTTGTATATGTCCACAGCATCAATTTCCCTCTCAAACTGATCTGGACATGCAGCCTTTATGTCTCGATCTATAGCTGTAGCAGTATAAAGGACGATGTCTTCTTTGGCATTCTTTTACCTTTGAATAGTTCAGTTTTCTTCAATAGTAAGTCACACCCTGGCTATGGAACAAATAATGCTAAGAGAATCTGTCCTTCTCGATTTAACTCATTCCATTTATGCAATAAGGCATGTTATAAGTAATCTATCCAAAGGCCCCATATCTGAATCAAGTGGAGTAGATTTTTTAACTGCTGAGATATGATGGCTACATCTTGTGCATTTTCTTTCTGGAATGACTTTGAAGACTAGTATCTGCCGTTTTTACATCAATATGGTTTTCCACAAGAGGGTTTGTCCTGGCATAATTAGGACCCTGATCATTACCTTATGCTTGATGTTAATGTGAGAAACATTTCTCCATATTTAAGGCTATTTTTCCCTTGCCCGTTGAAGCTGAATTCTAGCTTAAATTACTTCTGGACTTGGTTTCACAGTCACGGAGTTCCAAAAATTATTTACAATGTTACACCATAAGATGATGGGGTACAACCCGCACTTCTTGTTTGGGCTTGTGCTGTGGCACCGAATGCATTCTGGGAAGGCATAGTGAATGGATGTATTGAAGTGTCTTATAAATGTTTGGCCATTCTGTGCATTCGTGGGCCATGGATATTCCAGTTTCTCGAGCACATTTTGTAGAGATCTTGAGCTGTATTTTGCGGACAGGGTTGTGTCAGCTCCCCCTTCTTTGTCGCAATGCTGATTGCTTTTAATGTTCTTAAGTAATTTTTTGATCATTTGCTTGTGATATTGTTGATGTTTCTTCTTAGTTTTAAAGTTGTATGTCTAACTGGCTGTGTTTATTGACTTCCATGGGCAACGCCTGCGGCCTCTCAGGTCCTGTTATGACAAAATTCACCATTGCACTGAGAGAGATTGGAACATACAAGGAAGTTCTTCGGTCCCAGGTAAGCATGCCAGTTATTGTATATTTTATTTGTGTTTATTGAATTGGAAAATTCTTTAGCTGTCAGTCACTAATGACCTTGAGAATTGTATCTTGGACTTAAATGCTCGTGTAATCAGCTAATGTCTATGCCAACTTATTTTATCTACCAGAGTCTGTTGTCATTCCAGTAACTTTTTCCTTATTTGATGCTTTATCAGCGTAGATTTGGGGATGCAGGAACAAAAATGAATTGAGGCTGGGACTTCACCCTCCATCCCCCACTTATAGCACTTCCATGGAGTTTACTTTCTTTTTCTGCTGTCAGCTTTAAATTGACTCCTATCCTTGTGGGAGTTCACCCTCCGTCCCCCACTTACAGCACTTCCATGGAGTTTACTTTCTTTTTCTGCTGTCAGCTTTAAATTGACTCCTATCCTTGTGTTCTTGATTGTCCTGTGGACTATTTTATCGGTCTAGTCTCTGTTGATGTTGCTTTGAATGTGTTTTATGTAGTTAAATTGAATCTTTTGTTTGTAATGCTGGTTCTGAACTTGAACATATACACTAATGGGAGTTTATTCGAAGTTTAATATGTAGTGTAACTCTTAAATTTTGTTACAATGACAAAGATCTAACTGATGAGTTTTCTAGCGCTAGTTGCCTTTCCCAATGACATGGTTTTGTTCCTGCTTTATCCAGGTTGAGATCATGCTCAATGACATGCTGTTGCAATTTGTCAACATTGATTTGCATGATGTTAAGGTATACTCCTGTATTATTGCTATGTGATGTTGGCCAATTGCAATTTAATAAGGTTATTTGGGTGTCAGATATAGAGCTATTCTGGGTCACCTTTAGCTTAAAATTGAACTTAATGCATTGAATACTTTCACAATGTTCCCAGAAAAAGAACTGTTTGAGTACTAAGAAATGCAGAACATGTCTTGCCTATCCCACCTCTATGTTCCATCTGGTGGTTCTTTCAGTGTGATGACCAGTGAATTATGAATTGTTCTAATCATAAAGAAAGGATGGAAAGAGGAAAGAGGAAAGAGCTCAGACCGAAGCTCAACTTGTTTGAGCCAGTAGAGATCTTCCGTGAAGAATTTCTAAAATTCTGGAGTTTCTGAAATCAGTGCCTTAGTTGACCTTGATGGCCAATGACACACATAATGGGCTGTTCGTTGATGTCTAGATGAACCACTACTCATAGCATTTTTGAGTTGAACTGTTTTAAATGATGTAATGGTGCTTAGTCTGAATTAAACTAGATGACTGACACTCATGTCTGGGTCTTTACTATCTTTATATGATGAGGAATCTTGTTTACTGTAGGAAGCACGCAAACTTTTTGACAAGGCAAGTCTTGCGTATGATCAGGTGTGTTTGTATTCTGAGCTCTTAGTGATCCATTGATTTGAAAATCTGAGGTTATTTTTATTTCCTTTCCATTGCTTAAATGATCATGTTTGACAAAAGAAACTTCTTGTAAACTCTGTGGTCATTTCTTGTTTCTGGGAGGTAAAAAGAAACTTGATAAGACACCAGGAGCTGCATATAAAAAAGGACCAACAACCATTTAAGGATTGGTACTCGTTATGTTTGGTTGAGTTTGTGTGCAATTAGCAAATATTCTAGGATAATGAGCTTGTCCTGGGACAAACCGGTTTGTGTTTCTTGTGGAAGAGGAGATGCAAGAATGGAAACTGAAATGTCATTTCCTTTACTGCCCAACTTCTCAGTCGAATTTTGTTCACTGAATTGGCTTGCGGTGATGTTCGTTTCTCCCTAATATCTCATGGAGTTGAAAAAAAATCCAAATCCTTGCCATGAAATAATGACTGTTATATCATAAATATGGACCTGAAACCCCAGTTCTGTCTCTGTATGATGTTCCACTATTATGAAATTTGCAAGAATTTAGATATATATTTATACCTGCGGCAATAGGGAGAAAGCTGTCTAACTGGCTGCCTGATCAATAGATTAGTCGAACTTGTCCAGTATTAGTGAACATGTGGCTTCTGATATCATCGATAGTTCTGATCCTTAGGGACAGCATATAAGAATCTCTAAGTTGCTGAGATTATGAAGGTAAGAATGATGTTGGACGAACTGTTTGATATAGTATATTTGTTTCAATATATAATAGGTGTCTGATATATGCTTTATTACCTTGAGCGGCTCCAACTTTGAGTACTATGTCGATGAAATCAGAAAAGTGTGGTTGCTTTTGTTTTCAATGGGACAAGAAGCTGAAATCAGCTGTCTCCTTGTCATTCAATATTGTCAATCAGTGTGTAGAAAAGATGTGCACATGAAGGGCCCAGAGAGGTTATGTGTTGGGGTGGGAGGGGGAAGAAACTTGATTTATCTAGAAAATGGTGGAGTTTTACAGTTTCAATTTGCAAATGACCATTGGCACAGGCACGTGAAAAATTCCTATCATTGAGGAAAGGAACGAAAAGTGATGTTGCTACTGCTCTAGAGGAGGTATGATTGAAGCTTTAATTAAGGTGACATATTTGTCCATGTGGTTTGCAGTATGATCATTTTTTGTTGCTTACCTTCATCCTAATATTTTTCATGGAAATAGGAGCTCCATCAGGCAAGGTCTACATTTGAGCAAGCTCGTTTTAATCTGGTAAGAGGATCTATTCAATTACATTGCACCTGCAATTGTGGTTAAAATGATTTCAGACTTGGGTTTTAATAATATATTTGCAAATTATGTACTATTTATATATGGATAATCTTAAGTTCAGGTCACTGCTCTCTCCAATATTGAAGCCAAAAAGAGGTTTGAATTCTTGGAAGCGGTTAGCGCGACAATGGATGCACATCTTCGTTACTTCAAACAGGTATTCCAGTACTAGTGTCACTCTCGCTTTTATTCTGTTAGTGGTCACCTAGTAAAAAATCGGTTGAGGGGTCAAGAGGAAACAAGTTGATGCCCGCTTATGTAGGCCAAAAAGGGAACTCTTGACTTTTCTGGGAAGGGCGGTGGTCATATTAGCAGGCCACCTTGTGTGCCTCTGCAAAACTTGATATAATGAGGTCAAGAGTCTTTCATAGGCCATTTAGGATTCCAGGAGCTGAAGGTCCACCATTTTTGCTGCCACCATCCTCCATGCTGCCAGCCTGCCACCACTCTCTTCCTTGCTTGACCAAGTTTGTCAGCAAGAATGCTTGAAAGGTCTCAGCATGGTCTATTACATGGGAGGGAGGATGCCCTACTGACAGTGCTGCAATATAACCCATAGAAGTGGGAAGTCTCCTACTCTGCCAATAATAGGCAACTTAAAACCCAAAGAAGGAACCTCATGACTTAGGTAGAAGGATGAAATCGTTTATAAATTGGCCAAATCCATGCATTCTATTTGTCGTCGGATTAGGGTGCTACAAACTCCTCCACTCAAAGATGTGACGTCCTCATCGCAATGCTCAAAGATCTATCCTTCCTATACGATGTGAGTTTCCGGACGCATCTCACATCATGGCAAGGCTGCACAATAGGTCCTACTGTGGCACCACAAAGGGAGTTGGCATAGCGATCATAGTGACCTGACCTAACACCATTGCAATATAACCGATGAAAATGGAAAATACCTATTGGGCTCGTAATCCATTGCTTGAGCTTGAAAGGGGAAGGCCCTGTTGCTATGGTGGAAGGGTGAAATCATTTATAAATTGTCCACCGTACACATTCCTCCGACATGGGATTGGGGCGTTACAATTGTTACCTCTTCCAACCACCTAACTTATGCCAATCTGATTACACCTAAAAGGGAGTTCTTGTGCTTGCTAGGAGAGGGTCATTGGTAGCTATTGATTGGGTAGAATTAATTTCTCCGTTATCTAAATGTTTTGATGATTCAACTACAGCTTCCGAAATATAAATATCGTGATTCCTCTTCTAGGACTCAACTAGTAACTATCATGACCATGTGATTGAAATTTTTTGCTCAAAATTGACATTTGGAATCCAACGATATAGCAAGTTGTAGACAATTGAAAAAGCTGCCCTTGCATAAGTTCATGATGTGACAAGATTCTATTGCTCTGTTTTGCCTTTTCTTTATCTAAAGATTGTTCACGTTACCTTATGTTAACACATGGCTTTTGTTAGGGTTACGAACTGTTGCATCAGATGGAGCCGTACATACATCAGGTTTGTCTATTCTTCAGAACTGTTTTATTCTCCTTCTCAGAGAATGGAGTTCTCTCTGATCTCTTTTTTGCTTGTCTAAATTTCTAATGTTTTGGTCTAAAAGAATATCCTTACATAGGATTTGATTACATCTATTAAAATGGTTGCACCTGTTTACCTTATGATTCTCATGGACGGGAGTGACTGTTGCAGGTCCTGTCTTATGCTCAACAATCAAGGGAGAGGTCTAATTACGAGAAGGCAGCTCTTAATGAAAGAATGCAAGAGTACAAAAGGCAGATTGATCGAGAAAGTAGGTGGTGTTCTAACGGATCTAATGGATCACCTACTGGGGATGGTATACAAGCAATTGGTAGAAGTTCACATAAAACAATAGAAGCAGTTATGCAATCTGCTGTCAAAGGAAAGGTATAAAGAAGCTGTTGAATTTCTGAATTTTTGTTGTGATAGTCTTATGCAGAGACGTCTTTCTGCTGCATTTCCATTTCCTGTTATATTGGAAATTCTTTTGCTTTTTTGGTGGCAACCGGAGCTTCTATAGTAAAACTTAGTTAAAGCTTGTTTACTTTACAGGTTGAAACGATACGGCAGGGTTATCTATCAAAACGTTCATCAAACTTGAGAGGTGATTGGAAAAGAAGATTTTTTGTCCTTGACAGTCGAGGAATGCTGTATTACTATCGAAAAGAGTGCACCAAACCATCTGTAAGTAATTTGAAAGGACCATGACTGAGGAAGGGAACACCTGTGTTTGTACTGACATTGGTTCCATCATTTTGCTGACAAGTATTAAAGATTCTTATACAGTATTTGCTATGGTTGGTTTGCTTAATCTGCAGAGCTCTGGAAATCGAAGTTCTGGTCAGAGGAATAGTTCTGAACTTGGTTCCGGTCTGCTGAGTCGCTGGCTTTCTTCCCATTATCATGGCAGCACACATGATGAGAAAGCTGTTCCTCATCATACTGTGAATCTGCTAACTGCAACAATTAAAGTTGATGCTGACCAGTCAGATTTACGCTTTTGCTTCAGGATTATCTCACCAACAAAGAACTACACCTTGCAGGTTTCATCTAGTGCTGTGCTTAACACTTAATGATATTTATGCTGTATTGTGCTCAGTTTGTGGTTATTTATGTTACGGCTTTTCCTAGCTGATGTGGTTTCAGCGTTTTTCTATCATTACATATTGTTGTATCATGCAGGCAGAGAGTGCTTTGGACCAAATGGATTGGATTGAGAAAATAACTGGAGTTATTGCTTCATTACTGAGCTCTCAAACCCCTGAAAGGGTACGCAAGAAATGTGGATGTCTAAGCATTCCGATTTCTAGTTTTCAGATTACTAATTATTGAAAGCCAATCATGTTTCAGTGTCTCCCTGCTAATTCTATGGGGAATCTTCATCGGTCAGCCAGTGAGAGCAGTTCTTTCGAAAGTTCTGATTTTGATCATGCTGCAATTGACGAGAACACATCGGAGAGGAGCCTGATTGCTGTGCATCAAGATCGCTTGTTGAGAAATTCAATGCTGCAGCGATCTTTAATAAAATCTGAGAAGCCTATTGATCTTTTGCGAAGGGTCAGTGGGAATGATAAATGTGCTGATTGTGGGGCACCTGAACCTGATTGGGCATCCTTAAATCTGGGTGTTCTTGTCTGCATAGAATGTTCAGGTGTCCACCGTAACCTTGGTGTCCACATATCAAAGGTAAATAGTCATTTTCGCTAATTATTCTACTCAACTTTGATTGTCCGTTCTGTTATATAGGAGTATGAGGGTGCGTTATGATAGTGGTTGTGTTAATAGAAAGTTGCTAAACCAAAATATGATGCGTGGAGCAGTAGAAAGTAGCAAAGAAAGCACTAGGTTATTTCAGCTTTAACTGTTTGTTCCTTGGCTTGATGTTGACTGTTGCTATCTGTCATTTTGTTCCCTGTTCTATTAACTACTAATTTGTTCTCTTTTCTGATGTGCTTCAAAACTGAATTATCGTTAAGGTCATGCTAGATCAATTTCCCACGAATATGTTGTTTAATTAAAAGAAAGATATGTATCCAATTTGTGCATCTAATTTAGTAGAAAATCGTTGACTTACAAGAAATCATATTCAAAATGCCATATGCATCAGGGCAAGAACCATGAATCTATGGTTTCTCGGTGAACTTAATGTAGAGAAAATATTGGTAACTAAATGTGCTGTTTTTAAGCTCTTATCTTGTGCTCTTGACTTTCTAGGTGAGGTCACTTACTCTTGACTTTAAAGCGTGGGAGCCTTCCGTAATATCATTGTTTCAGTCTTTGGGCAATACCTTTGCCAATTCTGTCTGGGAGGAACTGCTGCGATCAAGAGGCGCTTCTCATGTTGATCTCCCTGTAACTAGGTAAACTTAGCTGCCCTTATTTACAGATGTATGTCAGAACCTCCTTCGGCCATTCCTAACAATCACTTCTGCGATCTTGCAGCCTATTTCAGCCTGATAGAACACAGCAACTTTTCATCAGCAAACCTAGTGCTGCTGATTCTATATCTATAAAGGAAAAGTTCATTCAGGCAAAGGTATGACTATCGCATATATTTCTTTTATGAGCATGCACTCTGCTTGTCGAAAGTATTCTCATTTTAAGGTGTTACAATTCAGCATCATTGTCAAGAAAATTATGTGTAGTTATGCATGCATCTCTGGTTTGTTTCTGCTGCATGTTATGCCGCTTGGTGATTCGTTTGAGCTATTACCGCCAATTGAGTGATCACTTGTCTTGTTGGCCATGCAGTATGCAGAAAAGCTTTTTGTTCGCAAACCAAAAGACAGCCAACATCTTCATTTGTTGGCTCAGCAGATATGGGAGGGTGTTCGTACCAATGACAAGAAAGCAGTATATCAATGCATTGTTAACTTTGGAGCAGACGTTAATTCTGTCTATGAGCGAGCATCTTCCAGCTCTTCTTTAACCCTCGCAAAGGCCATGTCGTTGCCAGAGAAAGCCAGCCTTGGTCATGACACCGGCTTATCAACCAAGTCTTCAGAGAACTTTTCAAATGTATCTAGTGAAAATGAAGTTTTGAGCATGGAGGATCTAAATGGATGCTCCTTGCTCCATCTTGCTTGTGAAACTGCTGACATAGGCATGCTGGAGCTTCTTCTTCAGTATGGTGCAAACCTGAACACATCAGACTCCACAGGTCAAACACCACTTCACTGCTGTATATTAAATCACAAAGTACTATCTGCAAAATTGCTGCTCATGAGGTAATTTTAAATTTTTGTATTAGTTATTATGCTTGCATTTGCTTTTTGTGTTTAATGTAAGATGTCTCGTTCTCCTGACCTGAATCAATGGTAATGATGATAACTTACTTGGATCACCTCCATGTAAACGAACTCATGCTTACTTTGTGCCACCTGAGTGAATTAGAATTTCTCATATGAGATTGCACCTCACATCTCTGGTATGTAGTTCATATTACTTTGTCCTGGCCTTAATCTCTTTCGAGGGACTGTAGGATGAGACTAGTGTCTGATTTTGGAAGGAACCATCATGACAACACTGGTTCTGGGGCCTGTGCATGGCCCTTTTGGTCTGTAAGCTATAACCTTGGTTAGGATATTCGTCTGGGAGGTTACAGGAGTAGAGGTAGATCTGTAAAATCTGCAGTGCTGTCACGTGCAAGGTTATGGCAGCCCCTGAGTAGGCCTAGTTATAACCTCTGCTTTAGAAGCACTGGGGATTTGAAACCATGAACCATAGACTCAGTGCGGCACCCCAAATTCCTGTCGGGACCCTCCTGCCCCAACGGATGGTTTGCAACCCATGATCTATACTTGGTACAGGCATCCCCAGGCATGTACTAAACCCTGTGTGAGAGACGATGCAGGTCTTTGCAAACACTCACCTCCACGGGGTCCATAATCCATGTTGATAGCGTGAAGAGCCATTTGGGAATCAAAAATAAGAGAAGTGGCTTCCATTTCTAGTCAAGATCAGAAAATGCTCTAGACATGCTGTTGCGCTTAGACAACTGCAGTATTATTTCCTGATTTGGTTTTGCTGTGCTGTGGCAAGCACGTGTTTCTACTGTTGTATGCTTAATGTCTCAAATCTGACTGCAGGGGAGCAGATCCAAGGGCAGTAAATGGGGAAGGTAAAACACCCCTGCAGCTTGCGCAGGAATCTAATTTTGATGATCCTGAGGTAATTGGCCTATTGTCAGACTTAAGAACATGAAATTTTGGAGGTTAAATTTGGCACAAAGTTCCAACTCTGTTGAAGCTGGTTTGGTGAGGCTATATATAGATACTGTAGAATTGTATTTTGTAAAATTAAAGGTGTGTTAATTGGAGGAACAAATGCCTCAAGCGAGAGCGCTTAGAAGATTTGCATCCAAAGGCTTCTTGAACTTCATGACCAAGAAGGTGCAAGATCTTGGGTTCAAGGGGTACTATGTTCTCTTCATTTCATTGGTGTTCTTCAACCAGCTTGTATTGTGGGTGTGATGCCATTGGGTCTTGCCGTTTATGGTGGTTGTATGCATGTACATTGGTTTATGGGAAGTGACTTGTTCCTTTTTCTTTCTTTCTTTTTTTCTTTTTGGTTATTATGGAGAATGTAGTTTGGCCTTCTCAGTAACTATATATGTAACTATTTGAGAACAAGTCGAAAGGAAAGAAGTAAAAACAAGAAAAACGGAAAAGGCTGTGATGATTGTTCTAATTGTTTCTCTCTTTTGAAAGTATTTTGTATGCTTTACGGTGAAAAGGTCAGAATGGAGCTACATTCTCTTTTGTTCTTGGATAGTGGTTTTGGGTTGTTGCTTCAGCTTTAGCAAAAAGAAAATGAGAAGCCACATGACTAGAATCTCCAAATGATATTAAAGGCTGATCTATATTCACATTTTTGTTTTATGATAAAGTATTGGATAAATTAAAGAAAAACTGTCTTTTGTCCCTCAAAGGTGAGGGAATTAAATATTTAATTCTATTTTTAGAAGGAGATTTTATATTATTAAGTAAAAATTAGAAATTTTATGTTTTTAGTAAAGAAATTAAGGAGATTTTTTATATTTATTAAAATATATTATTTTAATTAATTATATTAATAATATTATAAGTTTAAAAGATAAAAAGTGTTTTTAAAATTTTTATAAAATTATTATGAGGTAAATATAATATTTTTTTTATTGATATTATAACGTTACTATTATTATTTATTAATTTTTATGAATACAAAAAAATCTCCCTTTTTAAAAATATAAAAAGAAATTCTTATTTTTTTTCGAAATAGAAAAATTCTACCTAAAAATAAAATCAAACACTTAACTATTTCATTTTGAGGAGTAAAAGAGTTAAAAAAAATTATTTGGGAACGAAGTAATAAATTTTTAAAAGTTAGGGGATTTAGTGAGTGATTTTATTTGTGAGGATAATTTTCTGTTATTAAAATAAAAGTCAGAAAGATTTTTTATAATTTATCATAAAGTATTAGCTCTCTTGTTGGTATCATTACTACTTGTATTAATCAATAGAAAATCTATTCAAGTTGAGGTCTGTTAACTATTTTAAAAAATTTTAGTTAATCAGTAAAATTTAAGAATAATTTTATATTTTAAAACTATCAATAGATATTGGAGGTGTATTTATAATTTATATCCTGATGAAAACGAGTATCAAAATAGAAGAGAAAATCATCAAGAAGGAAAAAGAAAATTCCAAAACGATGACACAAAGTGAAATATTCTCAAAATAAAAGCAAAGGTCTTTACTAATCCCAGTGACTAAGACATTCTCATTTTAGACCAAAGACTCATAATAATGGAAGTGGTCTTATCGAAAATAAATAAAATATTTAAAATTGTAACAGTAATAATTGAGTGTCAATAATTACTACTCATGAGTAGTGACCCTCGACATAGAAAAGAAAAGGGGCCAGTTCATTTTCAGACCAACATATTCCCTTTGGTTTACCGATCAACGGCCCTGATTTCACATTCATTTGAAGTCAGTGGTGGAGATGTTTACATTGGGGAGTACTGAAACTTCAAAAGTTGTTCCTTTAGACACAGGCTTCGAGGTACTTTTGCTTTCGGCAACAAGACAGCGATGCAGCTGCCAACATGGCAAGGGTTGGCCCCACAACTGTCCTCAGGAAAGGCGGGAACCCAACAACATCCCTTCCCCCACAGCACTGTCGTGTGGTTATTCGTGCTTCATCATCCTTCAGGATTGAGATTTTGAGGGCCGAATATAAAGAGACTGTAACACCCATACCCACACCCCACCCCCACCCCCACCCCTAATTTAGTCTTTTTCAAGGTGGGCGCTAAAGATTAGGCCTGTTTTTTTTCCAAATTTTTCAACTGCTCACTTTGGTTGTACCCATGATTTTCTGACTTCTGGGTGAATTTTAGACTTCTTTTTTATCAACAAATTTTAGACTTCTGGGGATGAAAAATCCATGAATGTCGGAGTATTCAAAGGAAAATTTGCAACTGCAATCTGGGCTGCACTGTACTGTTTCTCTTTCTTCAAGTGTGCGTTCTCTGAGGGCAAGTAGTATTGTTGTGTTTTGACAGAGAAAAAGGGGTTTGGATATTCGAGTGAATAGGAAAGGCAGGATATAGTTGGAGGTGAGAAGTGAAAAGGATTGGGAATCAGAACCTGAGCGATTCTCCACAAGTCTTCCTCTTCAAGTTTTAACTTAAAGATTCCCTCTCATATTCTCCTCTTTCAAGTGCCTGCTGCTTTTTATTTCTACCTTTTCTATCTGCATTTCCTACTGCAAAATCTCTTGGGGTTCCTTCTGCATTCCCAACTAGTTTAAGAAGAGGACATTCTTGCTTCTGGGTCTTTGCAGTTGAAGGCCCTAATTTGAAGCTTTTTGCCCCTTCTCAGGCCTCGTTCTTTTTTGGGTGTTCTTCTTCCAAGTTCTCAAATTCAGTTCTGGGTTTCAGTTCAAGGCTTGGCTGCAGGCTTCCTCCGGTGCAGACATGGTGTTTTGTCTAAACTATTGAGCTTAAAGCCTCAATCTTGGTTCTGGGATTTTGGCTTTCTGCTTTGTATCAATGGAGAAAATCAAGCATCTGCCACTTTTACTGTGGATGGTCTCTGTCTATCTTGCTAGTCTACATTGTCACGGAAAGATGATGAAACACATGCTGATGGAGGCAGAATCTCCTTCATCCTCTAGGTCTCCCCAGTCAAAGATGGGGGTGAAGAGGATTGTTCTTAGCATCTCTTTAGGAGTATTCACTGGCCTAATCGCTGCTCTGCTCGTCGCTTGTGCAGTCAGATTATTTATTCAGTACATTAACCGGACCCCAATTCTCAAGGGGCCAGTTGTTTTCTCCCCCAAGATTGATCCTAAAACGCTTCAATCAGCTCTATCAATGGAGAATCAGCCCCTGGGTTCAAGCACCAACGGGACTTACTATAAAACTACTCTTGACAACGGGCTTATAATTGCAGTCAAGAGACTAGAGCCATTTGAAGTGGGTTCCCCTGAGATCCACAACAAGTCATTCAAGAGGAAAGTACAGCAAGAGCTTCAGAATCTTGCAGGGTTGAGGCACAGGCACTTGATGAGCTTAAGGGCTTATGTTCGAGAATCTGACAGGTTCTGTTTGGTTTATGATTATATGCCAACTGGGAGCCTCGAAGACGCAATGAATAGGGTGCGCGAAAACCAGCTGCAGATGGAGTGGGAAGTTAGGCTTCGGATAGCAGTTGGGATCATAAAGGGGCTCAAGTTCCTCCATTTTGATTGTGTACCTCTGGTATTGCATTTTAACTTGAAGCCCAGCAATGTGATGTTGGATGCTGAGTTTGAGCCAAGGCTTGGAGATTGCGGGTTGACCAAGCTTAGGCCCAAGTTGGAGAGGATAGCAAGTGGTTATAGAGCTCCAGAGTCCTACGAGAATTGCAGGTGACAAACTTATCTTCCAAGGCTTTACTAGTGGTTACACTCTCTCTCATGCAGTACCACGTTGAAATTCTCTTAAACTTACCAGAATTTCTTTTTATAATAGTAAGGAGGTATAACATTATCCTATATAGGACCACCAACATTCAGGGGAGGGGGAGATGAGTTTCAAACCTAAGACCTCATTCATACTCGGGAGTGGGAAACATAACCACCACATGAAACCTAACTCTGGATTTACCAGAAATTGTCGATAATTTTACTTACCACTCTTGGTGTGGAGAAAGTTAGGTGTAGGTTATAGAACTCAACATACCGTCAAAATGGTTATGCTAGCATTAGTTACTCAAATGTTTGGATGGATCGTGCTGAATGAATGAAAGCTCTAAGCCAGAGGGCATGTATATCCTCATTTCTCTTGTCATCGTGATTTAGGGCAATATTATTCTTGATTTTGGGGTGTAAAATAGTAAGCTAGCAAATGGTTCCTACCTAGTAAATTTCACTTCTTTTTCTTGTATAAGTTCTCAGATGGTTCATGGTGCATAGGATAATTTGATAGACATTGATTGAGCTGGGCTAAAGTCTCGCGAATGTTACTTATGTGTCTACAGATATACAGAGAAGAGTGATGTGTTCAGCTTCGGAGTGATATTAGGGGTACTTTTGACGGGTAGAGACCCAATGGATGCGTTCTTCGGGGAAGCATCAAGTGGGGGTAGCTTAGGAAGGTGGCTTCAACATTTGCAACAAGCAGGGGAAGCCCGACAAGCACTCGACAAAAGCATTCTAGGGCAAGAAGAAGAGGAAGAAGAGATGGTCATGGCAGTGAGAATCGCAGTAGTGTGCATGTCAGATCTCCCTGAAGACCGGCCTTCTAGCGATGAGCTCGTTTCAATGCTCTCCCAACTACACAGCTTTTAAGGAGATGTGACGCTCATCAGCTGGGATGTTCTTGAGATTTTTGTTTGCAGCTTTGGGTTACCCAGACCATGTATCAAACAAGATTAGCACTCATTTATCACCAAGCATTGTGAAGATGAAGACAGTTACCTTATTTCTAGGGCTTATTTGGTATTGTTTTCTATTTGCAGTTTTTTGGTTATTTAGAAAATATTGACCATGTGGAAAATATTTTTCTAATTTTTGGTTTCTTACGTTCAATTTTTTTCCTAATTTGAGTGAAAACTGAAAATTGTAAACCAAAAACAACAAAAAATTCGTTTTCAAAACTTGGTTTTAGTTTCTCATAAATCTAAATTTGCAAATAGAAAACCATATCAAACAGGCGTTAGTGCATAGCAAAAGGAATGCAATAGCGCAAGCTAGTTATCAATTGGCCATTGTATTGCGGTTATCCGTTGTCGCAAAGTGAGAAGAAGGTCGTGGTTGAGGTGTGCTCTTGCCTTGTTAACTGCCGTAGAAGACTCATGCAATTTGGAACTGTGGCACCTTGCCCTAGTGGATTTGAGTTCTTCTTTATTGTTGTTTGGTGTCTATTTTGAGAAAGGCCTTTTGTTGCGGAAATGAAATCATTACTTTTGAATGAATATGCTTCAATTCTCTATAGTTTAGCTGCCCTGATCATGGATGTATGTGAGTAAAAATTAGACTGTCGTCGCCTTTGGTAATTATGAAGACCTTCACTGCATGAGAATGACATAAATCCACAGGGTTTGCTAGATATCCACCCAAGAAAAAATATGCTGGCTCTACCTCATATGATATTAATCCACAATATTTGATCATTTTGGATGACGAGATGTGAATAGGATATGGATATGCTCAGTTTTTCATAAATAATTGTTCGACTTGCTGGAAGTTACTGTAATAATGGAGTTTATTATGATGAAGTTATGAGCAAATCGCACAATTCCACAATATTTTACAGGTAATTGTAGAATAGCTTCACGTCAAATTCACAAAATAAACTAATAACAAACTACTGATCGACTAAGAGTTCTATAGAGTAGACAAGTTAAGAAAGTTCTGGCTGTATTAGGGTTATATAACCATCATGCACCAAAATTATTCATCATAAAGGAATAAATAGGAAGATATCATAGTCCTCACTTTCATATGTCATGAGATAAATCAAAGAACGAATCTTACACTGTAAATTTAGAACAGATTAATATATACTGTATCATGCTAGAATAGTACAATGTACAAAACATATTCTATCTTACAAAGCAAAAAACTGGAAGAAAATGGAACTCACAAGGACTCATGCATCAAAGGCATCATCAATCTGCAGCATCAATCATTTCCTCTAGGACAAGGTACTGAAGCGCTATGGAGTACCTTGCAGCTCTTGTTTTCTCGGTGCCACTTCCATTCACACGGAAGCTATTTTTAAGGAGAAATGAGCTAGATCCGTCACCTTATATATATATACAGATTATTGACATCAACTTCATCAGTTCATATTGAGAAGCAAAAGAGAGGCCATATGGAAAAATATAGTGTAAGGCAATACCTTTAATAGTGAATATGGATGAAGTCCATCGTTTGTAAATGAATAACAACCTCGGGGAATCTCCACGGTGTGTATCAGAGAGCAAAAGCTCGCAACAAGCCCTCTTGCTGGCAATGTTCAAATAACAAATGTCAAGCCTATGGAAACTTGCCAGAAACTCTGTTATGATTTTGGTGCTTTTATGAACTTACTTCGCATGACAGATTGCATTTCGACATAGGGCTAATACACGAACCATGGCTAAGTCCCTCCCTCGTGCATTCCCATATCTCTCTTGACAGCTCCTTCACCCACAGCGACAAAAACACAACATAAGAGACATGTAGAGCTGATCCCCGCAAAATCCAGTCAGGCGAATTGGTTTGGAAATGGTTGCATATGTTTCATTGTCGCTCTAATTTTTGTAAAACATGAACATTGAAATGCAGGACATGTGACTGAAAATTGATTATTCTAAAAAAGTACTAAAGGTTGAAATCGTAAGTGCCCCCAGTGTAGAAAATCCCAAGTAGGGGTGTATAAGAGCAGAGTCGAGCCCAAGTACGTCAGGCTCAAGGTTCACCTCGTCTATGTTCAACTTGGCTTAGGCTTTGCTCGAAGCTAGTTGAACTTGGAAACGTCAAGCTTGAGCTTGGCTCGTAATGGGCTCAAGATCAGTTCAATTGAGCTCAAACAAAGCTCAACAAGCTCTAAACTAACCTTGCCTTTATTAGGCTCATTTAAGCTCAATCTAGACCCATTTATGCTCGTTTAGGCACGAACTGGACTCATTTAGGCTGAAACTTGGCTCGATTGTGTATATTTAAGCGAATAAATTGTATTAAAATAGTATCATTCAGGCTCGTTTTAGGCTCACAAACCCATTAGCTCGAGCTTCGCTAGTTTGAGCTTGGCTGGGTAAGCTACACAAGCCGTCTCACGCTCAGCTCGAGCTCGATCTTGAAACGATCCATGCCTTTCGAGCTTTATAATAAGCCCTCGCAAGCGGGCTTGGCTCATTGGCATTCCTAATCACAAGGGTCACGAAGGAAAAGGAAAGAAGGAAACCTTTCATGGAAAAAGTCTCCAAAATCATCAATGACAACAGCGACAGGAAATGTAGGATGGAGATGGAAGGCAGCAAAATATTCCTTGATCCCTTCCTCATCTTCCACATACCTTGCCACCACAATCGAAGACTTATCAAAACACTATCAAGCGATAAACACGAGCAAACAACCAATTCCAGACAGGGAAGAGGAATTACTTCATTTGAATTCGCTGAAAGATGTCAGAAGAAGGATCTATTCCCTGCAAATTAGCGTCAAACAAAAGGCAAAGTTATACAATGACGGACGTTTAGAGTATAAAATCATTATTGACATTCACCAATCAACTTAAACTTACGGTATTAATGGTTCTTTAACATGATATCAAACCTTGATGACCGAATTTATAAAAATAAAAAAGCTTTGTTGACAGAGAAGTTACGAGTTTGAATGCTAACCCAATCTCAACATTATTTATTAATATAATATAAACATAAGATAGGAGGTAATCTTATGTATGACCTCGCATGAGGGATATGTTTAGAGAATTTAAAACAAGACCGGATATAACCTCAAATAACTCAAGTAACTGCTTAGGGCCCCAAATTATAGGGTTTGTGTTTTTGAAGTCTCCATTGTTACTGTTATAATAAGAATTATGATCAAAATTTTTATAATTTATTGTATTAATATTAATGTCATTAAAGAAAATTTGACTATATAGAAAGGAATCCATTTGAAACACTTGCTGGGAGTCCCGATAATGTCAAGAGCAGCCTAATCAGTTTTTTAGCTAATACATCAGCCATACATAAAGGTGCAAAAAAAAAAAACCTGAGAGAGGAAAGGAGGATGGGAATGGAGACGAGGGCGAATGCAGAGGAAGACGACAGTGCCACCGAGGTGGAAGGCAGAGTTGAAAGCATACTGCAACAACAGCGACGTCTTGCCGCTGCTTTGTAGGAAAATCATTTCCCAGATTAAACTTGACAATACAATACAATACAGTACTAGTTTAAACTTTAGAACAGAGAAGGAAGTACCAGGAAGGAGGGCCGGAGAGAAGCGTAATTGGGGCTGACTCTGATGTGGGATTGATGCCGCCATGTCTAACTTGATTCGCACTTGAGAAGAACCTTTCCACCATCTATTTTTCTCTCGCTTTTGGTTGATGGGGGGAAGGAACACCCTCGGCTTTATGACTATTCAAACTCTGTTGGATTTCGTATTTTACTTTCTATTATACATGTAATTAGTACATGGCATATTCTAGCATTTTGTTTGTTGTTATACATAAATGATTATTTTTAATAGTGCAGAAACTAAACTTAAGTTTTTATTCATTATGCTTAATTTCTTTTAGTATGCAAATTTTCTCTTATTTATAGTAATTTATTCCTCCTTTCTTATTTAAGTATATAAAAGGTCAATAAAATATCTTTTTAGAAGCCTTGGAGCGAGGATCATTTGTTGTGTATGGTCGGTTATTCTTATGGTACCAGAACTTCTTCAACCATGACCTACTTGGTCTGTTATATTCGCCCCCATATATATTTATCAACAATGGTATTGTTACATAATGAATGATCAAATAACAATTTGCTCACAATTTATTTACATGACGATTGTTAAACAACATAACAGCCTCCATTCCGTTTCATAATCAATACAAATGACAAGGATGTATAGTTTACTTGGGGTATTACGTATTGAGGATGTTGACGCTCGGAGTTCGTAATAACGTCCAGTATCATTTAGCTGAATGCATTGTGCTTATGACAGGAAATGGTCTATAATGGAACTCCAAATTATTCTTCAATTTGCTACATTATTCGGAGCAGATGAGGCTTTGTTTGGAGAGCGTGGAGACCTCCATGTAATCAAAGCAGAAGAGGCTTAAAGGAATGAATGGAGTAGCAGTAGCACATTAGTTTTCTATTTATATTTGATTTGTCAACTCTGCCATAATAGATGCTGCATGCACTGCAGAAGACGCAATCACGAGTTATTACGGTTGTGTTTGGTTTATCTTTTTAACATCTTAAATCTGTAAAAAAAAAAAAAACCTAATTAATTGTAAGGATTGTATTTCATTGATAAAAAAGATTTTTTTTCATCTTTTTTACAGTTTAAATTAAAAAATTAAAAAAATTATTTTATAACTAGGTCAAAAAAAAAAATACAAAATTAGATCTTTTTTACAACTTATTTAAAAAATGTGTTTTAAACAAGCTATATAACATTATATCTTCATCACCATGACCTAGTTTTACTTGTTATCATCACCACCACCTACCACCACCCCTTTTAAGCTCATGTCTCGATATAATCATCGATCTTTACTACCATAACCAACTATTATCATAATTCTCTTCCCTATTATTATTAATTAATTAATATTATTAATTCATTTTTATGATTATAATAGATAAACTTCTTTTTTAAACTTGTATCCAAACACTTTATTATGTAAAAAAGATTTTTCTACACTTCAAAATCAAATACTTTACTATAAAAAAATACATATTTAAATTGAAACAGATAAGTTAAACCAAACATACCCTATGGTAGGTCTCTGAAGCTTCAATTTTTTGCAACTACAACTAAGAGTGTGTCTATAGAGGTGGGAGCAGCATTTATTAAGGTTGATGTTGTGGATTTATATTTCACAACCTTACATGAACAACATCTGTTCTATAGGCTCGTACTTCTGTATCCTTGAGTTCTAAAGTGGATTAATATTTCAATACTTACCAATGTTATGCCACCATTTAAAGACGTTTTACTATTTATTAATACAAGTATTCAAATATTTCAATATATACAACAAAATACTAATAAAATTTAAAAATTTTAGCTGTTATATAGCCTCTACCAAATTCAGTAGATTAAAAGATATTAAAAAAGAAATGTGATTGCAATAATATATACATCCTCTATTAGATTCTAATTAGCTTTTCCAAAAAATTGTTAATATGACACACAATAGCTGTTATATATAAGTAGGTAATTTGCTAAATTTTCATGAAGATACCAATATGTATAATGTATAGTGTTCAAAAAGCATATACATTATTATAATTATGACTGATATCTATATTTTTTTATAAATATATGTAAAAATTTATCAAATTCTCACATATGATATCTAAGTAATATAATTTTCAAAGCTCATGATACTTATTATATGAATTTAAATATCAGATCCACAATAATAAATGCCCAAATCTCAAAATAACTAACGCTAATTTACACTTCTTTAACAATATTATATATTAAAATATATTCTTGAATTGATACTATAAACATTTTCCCTTACAGTTAAAAACTTTTTGTACTCAGTATTGATAATTCCTTTTGAACTCTTTGCTATAAAATGGATGCATCCCCTTTTACTAGGATCGGGTATTTACAAGATGTCCACATGTGAGGCATCTGAGATCGTGCACGATCCTACTTGACCAATATTGGGTTATGTGAGAGACATATCATATAATCTACGGTCCACAACCAGTACTGGATACGCAGTTCTAAGAATGTACAAGTAGCTTATCTATCTTCCAACGACCTACTCAATCATCTCCGGTTGGAGGGACGCAACTTGACTGGGATATTTTTATCAACAATTAATTAGTTTAAAAAGATAATTACTCAATAATGGAATTACTAACATAGCAAACACTTTTAAGGCCCGTGGAGTGGGGGGAACTAAACCTAAAACTTTTGGCCATAGAGCTACAACCTTAAGAGTAAAACAAATAAGCTGGTTCTATCAGCCACCATAACCAGCTAAACCAGAGCCCCAAAAACAAAATGCCTTGCCCTACAGTTTCAAGTTCTGGCCTAAACAGAATATACCCAAAAAAAAAAGGAACAGAAGAACTTAAATCTATGAAGCGCTGTTATGCTGAAATGTGGACAAGTAAATAAATATATCTGAAAGAATTACCAGTTTGCATTTACCCTTTTTCATCTTTAGTTCATGCAGATGATTTTAAGCTGGTCAATAATGCGCCAAAATACGGCTTTAAAATTTGTATTGATTTCCCTTTGACTGTTATTCATCGTGGGTTTTTTTTTTTTTTATTGGAGAGCCGTGACCCAGCCAAACCTTCATCTCCCTTCTGGAGATTCCAATTAGAACCCCCCCAAAGCCTAACTCCATGAAAGCTCTCTCTAAAACCCCCCCTGCATCACTCACGCCTTGTGTGAATCACTCCTCCCTGACCGAGTACACTAAGGACCACTTCCCCGAGAGCTGCGGGCTCCATAGAGTCATTTTTTATTCTCAATTTTTATTTTTCAAGTAACCCAAAATTAGATTTTAAAAATGATTGTCTCTAGTTTTTAAAAGTCTTTGGGAAAACCCAAAAACATCACACTAATAACTAGAACAAGGGCATTTTCAAAGCCTATTTTTGTTTCTCAAAAATTAAAAATTGAAAACAAAGTGATACCAAAAGGGGGAGGCCCTTGAACTGTTAAGGCTTCTTTCGAATCTAAAACCTTAAGGACCACTTAATGCAAGATCCTTCCAACTGAAGCAACCACCACAGCACAGATGGCTCCTATCTGACACTGAAATCTCCTTAATTCTTCCAACTAAGCCAACCCTATCCTTCATTTCTAGCACCCCTGACCAACATACCCTCCATTTTTGCTTCACTAAAACCAAATCAGTTAACTCCCCATCTGGTACTCTGCATTCTTTCTCACTTGTTCAGGGTCTGAAATAAAAGACTAATTTTGTAAGCGCTGCTCTAAGCCGTCAAAACAGCCACGCAGCAGGCGCAATAGATGTGGTCAGAGGAAGTCAGGCATGCAAAAGAATGAGGGAGGTTAACCTGGCCCTAGTTTCGTGTATGAACTACTACTGGAGGGCTGACTGACAAAAATACTACCACTCTGAAAGCTCAAGTTTTGGTTCCAATATGTGAGTGTGGAGGGCATAGCAACTCTTCAAGGTTTGATGGCAAAGTTTTGCTCATTTGCCCTTCGGTAAAGCAATGCTGAAGCTTCCACCCTGTTTCAAGTGCCATGTCCGAAAAACACACAGCCATCAAATGTCATTCCGAAATAATACTTATGATTGCTAGACTAGAAACAACAAGAGCTAATAATCTCTCACCAGCCAGGGTGAACGACATATCTTCCTGTTGAAAGAGCCCAGTTGACCTGTTCAGAAATCAAACACATCAGTCCACATTGTACCTCAAAAAACAGGGCCCTTTCTTTTCAATTTTTCTATTCTTTTTTTGGGTGGAAAGGGGGAGTAAAAGGACTAAGAAAGTAGAATAAATTGACCAACTTGTGTTCGGATAAGCTTCACACTACCCAGCAGATGTGTACAGTGGAACCAATATTCTATAATCATACCTTGTCGGTCCCATGAGAATTTGCAACTACATGGGTAACTTGTTCGTCTATCTGATTGGTGCAAACAGCACCAAACTGTTCTGCCGTCTGCCACAGAGGATGTAGATGTGGGCTTGCTTCACCAACTGGAAAGACCCTGCTAAAAACTATGCGACAACCAGCTAGAATCTTCTGTTGCTCTGAGGCGAGGATGTTCCTAACATCTACCTCATCCAACGACTTGTGAGAGAAGAAGTTCTGATGTATCCTCTCTATGACCTATTTCAAGGATACGAGACATAAATGCACAAACAAAATTAACTTCTAAAACCCCAAGATTGCCAATATAAATACTCACAGACAAGGAGGACGCCAAAGTCCCATCTTCTGGCCTCTCATCATGGTCAATCTCAAGCAGTGAAGGTCCAGGAAGTCCAAATTGACGCCTACTACAAGGAAAGTAAGTGTACCTGTACCACAAATGGCGAGTTCAGGCAGCTACTAGAATATAATTTTAACAATCTTAATATCTGGAGGCACTCAGACAGGTTAGACTTGCCTTTCGACAACGATCAAATTTAGCTTATTGTGGGGCCAAACCCTCACAGAGTCATCTATGATGACAACAGCTGATTCCATGCCTAAAACACCTTCCAAGTCCTTGCTCCTGGGAACCCTATCATCACCATCAAAGACATCCCCATCACCACCCCTTGATATAACTCGTCCTGCAAATAGATTTCCTTTGGGATCAAGCACTCTGGCCATCTCTGTGGCGTACAATTTGTTCCCCATCGTGTAAAGATGCAGCTCATAAAGCTTACTCGCCTGACATGAATGGAGAAACAAATGAGGTTTTCCAATTCACTGTGCATTCCATAATTAACAAAAGAACTCCAAGCACAGAGTGCAGATGTACCTTCTCAAGAAAATTCCAGATACCAGGACGCAACTTGGTCCACATTTGCATATGAGGAAAACGAAACAGATGCCTTTGTGGTTTTTCCCGATCTTGTTCCTCCTTCTTTCTCAGGATCTCATCATGAATCGGGTCTACTTCAGAGAACTAAGTAGCACAGACGAATACAGAAATGAGTCAATGTCCAGACTTTCCCTGCTTAGTATCAGAAGCATTAAACTTTTAGCTGAATACCTACCTTTGCTGAATTAAGAAGTGTGTGATCCAAATCCAATACAAGGCACAGCTTGCGAGCAGCAAACATTTTCTTCTGCTCCTCAATCCTTCTAGACCTCTCTTGCTGGATGGCTGCTATTTGCTGGTCATCGTATCCCTCAAACAGATGCTCGACATCTCCCCAAGTGCTATGTGATTGAGGATGACCAGTATCAACTTCCCCAGGCCTTAATCCAGACCGATTCAGCCTATCACTAGAATTTGGCACTTCACCAGATCTAACATTTACTCGATCCAAATTGACAAGCATTGCCTGGGATGAACCTTGAGCGAGCATAGGTGGTGGAACCGGTAATGTTTGGGGAGCAGATATTATTTCAGCAATATTTTTCAAATTATTGGCCAACTGCTTTGCGATATCAGGTGAAAATGGAGCTTGGCTAGGTGCTGCGCTTGTATCTGTCCCACTCACCTTCTTATGGTCCTGGACTCCCTGGAAGGTCGCAACAGGAAACCCATTTGTTTTAGGCGGCTCCACTCCAGAACTTCCACTCTTTTGAATTGTATTGGTATGTAGGACACGACGTGGATCACGGGGTTTCATACGAATTTTTGTGGACTCATCCTGCAGATTCTGCGAGGAATACGACATGTGTGACATGTCAGTCTTCAAATGAAACACATAGCTTAAAAGGCATCAGGCTAGAAGGATATTCCAGCAGAAAACATATCACAATTCATGATTCTTACAGCTTCACACTACAGCAAAAAGAAACCAAAAAAAGGACCCATAATATATATTTCACTATGGTAAAATACTTATGAGAAATAACGAAGATGACCATGCCAACACCTCAGTCTTGTATCTAGGACATAAATCAGCACATAAGAAATTTGATAAAGATATTACTCAAAGAGATACTATAAATTACAACAAGCAGACACCAGAGAATTAGCCACAAGAGATGAGGAAAGCTCATTCACTGGAAAGGCACCAGCAGCAATTGGGAGGGGGGAAGGGAAAGTATCCAAAATGCTATAAAATGTACTGGAATCCTCACCACTGCAGCTATCTGAGAAGGGACCTGGACCAATCCTGTAGCCCTCTGCCCCACCCCAGAAGAACTTGGTGGAACAACATTGGGCAACGGAACGGCCCCAAGAATGGAGCTTGAAGTCACTGGATGTGTCGTGTTTTCTGCAGGCTCACCAGACCTCTTTTGTTCCTTCAAAATATTTATCCATGCAGCAGGATTGACAGCGATATCTTTCAACAGAGACTGCAAAGACGCAGTGTTGCCGATACTCACTGCACATTGTCTGCTCGCACTTACTGACACAGAAGGATTCGTCATTCCCAAACTGACACCCCAACTTTCTGATTTCCTTGGATCAGTTGCTGTTGACCCCAACTGGCTTCTATTTATCAACTGAGGTCCGGTAACACCACGAGTCCCTGATCCACTGCTCCCAGCCGTAGTTTGGATGTCTTTTGCATTGACAACCACGTCCATAGCTTCTAGACCATTTCTCGGTTTCTTTAAGGCAGGACCATCCAAGATGGGAACCTCAGGTGTCTTCTGTTTCTCTGGTTTCATTATTTCTCCAAGTGGCTCTAGTTTAGGAGCAGGCGTCGATACCAAAGGCAAGGGAGAATAGCTAAGGTCTGAAGAGCCCAAATTACGATATCTAAGTCTAGGATCCCTGCTTTTTGCAGAGCCACGAAGTGATGGATTATGCAAAGCACCTGAAGGTGCAGCAGTACTACTGCCACTAACTGATCCTTGCACAGGGGAAATGCTTGAAGAAGGTGTACTACTTCGTTGAGGCAGGACAGGTTGAGTTACAGTTTTAACAGTATTAATAGCCGTAAAGTAACTGGAAACCTCTTCACTGAAATCATCAGCTCCTCCACCGCTGCATTCTTCAGAAGGAGTTGGACTAGGAAGCCTGTCGTGCGACATAAATGTAGACCGTCCAAACTTCTGCTGATAGGTTGAGACGGCTTTGACTGCATCAGTTTCATAAGGATGCACGGGTGCTGACTCTGGTTTGAACATCCCAACACTACCAGGCAGATTTCCAAGCAGAGAAGGTGGTGTTTTACTTGTAGGCGACGGTAGGCTGTCTTCATCATGAACTTTGTGAAGATCTAATAAAGGACCAAAACCTGATCTGCCCTTAGGGATTGACTGTAGTGGCTTCAGAACATCAGGTAACATGTTTATGTCCTTCTTACCAGATACACCACCAGACACATCCGACTTATCATTTTTGAGAGAATCAAAATTATGACTAGTATCCACTGCCAAAGAATTAGAATCAGTGAGGATGGCCTTATCCGTAACAGCCAACTCTTCCTGACTCTTACTGCACTTGGTTTGCAAGGGACCAGCCAAAGAACTATTGGATGCAACCATAGCCTCAATCTGAGATGAAAACAAACACCCAGTCAAGTTTCGAATATCAAATAGACCACCTATTCAACATTCATAGCTCAAGTAAACACTGACCTCTTTCTTTTGTTCCCGTGTAAACAGACCAGTGCTAAAGCTCATTAAAAATTCAAGCAGGCTGCACAAAAGAATTGAGGAGACCCATGAGTAAAATTGCAACCTTGATTATCAAGAGTCTCAAGAAACCTCAATAATACGGAGAAAAGCAAAACCTTGTCATTTTATTCCTACTCTGCTCCTTTTGAATTGCACTCATGGAGCAGAAGACCTACAAACAGCCAACATTTAACACCACATCATGTAACGGCAGAATCAATGTCATAACCAACCCAAAAAAAGAAAAAAGAAACGGCAGCAGCAGCATTAATGCAAATCCCATAAATTCAAATTCTAACTTCAAGAAACGATAAAAAGAAAACCAACAGAAGCATTCAAATATGTCTTACGGAGTAAACACACTGAACAGCAGCAAAAGACTGTTGAATGAGTGAATCTTTACTAGGAAACCAAGTGCGCAAAACCAATTCCCTCAAGTCCTCTAAAGTGCTCTTCAACCGGGCACAAGCAATATCAAATGATCTGCAGCACGTCAAACAACGAAAGTAAATCAATTAGTCAATATCCCTCTCTTGAAATGTCCGGAGTCACAAAGCAGATTTCTTGAAGCCCAAAATCCAGAAAGAGTTAACTTACTTCTGGGCTTCAATTTCATTCACATTGTACAGCATTTTGCGAATCGATTCAACTTGTGTCTCTAGTTCCCCATCATCCATTTCCGTGTCAAAACGATTGACATTCAATCTACTACTTATAATCTCTTGCTCAACAGCTTTCCCAGGTTCTGAATCAAAATCAATCTCACCTTCCTCCAATTCCCCTTCTTCCATCTCACTATCAGCGGCCGGCCCCTCATTCACCGCCTGGTCACCACTGGCATCAGTGGAACCGTTATCCTGCGAGCCAACTAAACTGTTACTTTCATTCTTCTCTTCTGGCCCTAGGGATCTCGTCAAGTTATCATCCCCCTTGAACTCCACCAACACCTCATTGAGCGGCTTATTCTGCACAGCTTGCGCCCAAGCTAAATTGTGCAACCCAGAAGCAGCGTACGAGCGCGGATACGAGTACTTGTATAGATCCCTCATCCAATACCTCTCCCTGGAATCCGCTGCCATCGATGCCGAAGAAGCACCTGTCACGGTGGCAGCCTGCAGCGGCACCGTCCTATTCAATGACTTATATTCATCTTTACTAATCTCCTGAATCAACTCCCGATCGGAGATTTGACCCTCTTCACCAACCCTACCCATCCTCTTACCTAGGGTTTGCTCTCTCTCCTCTCTCGATCCAAATCGATTCGATTCCACAAACACCATAAGTAATCAAACTGCAAACTTTTCGATACAAATTGCACGGATCGACGATGCCGATACTGAATCAAGAAGTATTCAAGAATCAAACTTTTTGAATTAGGGTTTGTCTTTGATTCAAAAAATTACATGCGATAAGTTATATAGAACAACCGGATCGATTACGAAGGACCTCTGATCTGATCTGAGATTCGGATTGCGTAAAAATTAGAGCTTTACACAATGCGATTGATTCACTGATTTGGAAGCCGACGAAGGAGAGAAGCCAGGCAAAGGCGGAGGCGAACGACGAAATAAAAAAAGAGAGCACAAAGCCTTGACTCTCATTAAATACGAAAATCGTTGAATCTCAGCCGTACATGTCAGCGATCCGGAACTAGCATGAAATCTGGTGAATTGGTTACAACTTAAATGAGTTATTGAGTTAAAAGACTCGAGAGACCCAATTTTGAATTTACATACGAGGGATTAAAGGAAAATCTTTATCCATCTCTCTCTCTCTCTCTCTATATGTATATATATTATTGTTAGGTCTCATGGATTGCCGGAACAAAAAGGCTCAAGAGTCTTCCCTTTAACTTTATTACGAAAATAATAAAATAGGGAAATAACGTCTATTTAAATTCTCACATCCGATAATAGAAAGAGCTAGCAACTCATCAAAATAATCTAGAAAAATTCAATACTAAACTATAGAGTTCCTCTTGTTTAAATAGATAAACTGATTAACTAATATTAAAACTCTAAAAGCTAAGAGATAAATATAAGTTGAACTAGATAATTCAAATTAAAAATTCTAATACTAATCAAACTCTAATTCATTCTCAATCTCCCAGTCGTGCCCTTCTACTCACCAGCCTCGGCACCCGCCAAGCCTCGCTGCTTTCCAGCCTCGGTACTTGCCCAGTCATACTCGACAATCCGCCAATGTCAGTTGCTCACGAGCTACATCATCCTCTCCAGATTGGAGAGAATTCGCCCTCGAATTAGCCTAAGGAACTTCTATGCGAACTTCGCCAGTTAATGTTTTCGCATGCCAGTTCCCCTTCCCGCCAAGCTCCAATTTACCACAGTTGCTTGGATGTGGGTTGTTGGGCTACTATACCAAGATACGGGTTATAGCTTGTCCCATCAAGGTGTGAATGGCATCATTGTCTCCTTGTTGGAGAGAATTCGCCCACGAATTCATCACAGGCTCGTCCCAACCATTCTTGCCAATGTGCCGAAGATCCTCATTTGCACTTTCACGTGCTTGGCGCGAACTTCTAAGAACGATCTAGAAGTATGCGCAAGTCTTGTCTGCCAATTTGAGTTGAAGTCTTGCATCCTTTTGCGTGGGAAAATAAGATGCGACATCGGCACAATGTCTGTTGGTGAACGAGGAACAATGCCATTGTCAATCTTAAGCGGCGAAAACCCTGTGTTGCAATTCTTCGAGCCATCATAAGCCAACTTGGCGTGACACAACCTTTGCTCCCTACTTCCAACGTGTGCGGCAACAAAACATCGGAGTAGGATAACCAATATTCTTCTTGCCACCTCTGTCAGAACATCCGCCAGTGATGCGTAAGGCCCACAATATATGGTGACCCCGTTGACAGACCTGTCGCCAACATCCTCCCACCATGTCTCATCCTCTTCAGGTGACAAATGTGCCGTGAACCCTTGAAGCATGGAATCCCAAAGCTTCGTAAGGCTCACTCGGTAATGGAGCCTACCTAATAGCTCTCCTCTTGGTGTTTGACCCTTCCACTATGGACCTTTCCCTATCGTCAACCCAATACTCGGTACCTCTTCCAGCTCTTCAACTTGTCCTGCTTGGCATCTTACCTCTATCGGCATAATTGCTTCCTTGCTCTTGCCAACATCTTTGGCGAGCAAAGCTCTAATCGGGGACTTAGGATCCACGATTTTCTCCGGTTGTGGGGCTTCATCCTTTTTAGGAAACAAGACTATCCTCGTATCCTCAAACACGAAGCTATAGGTGTTTCTTCGTCCATTGTGAATGGCGCCTCTATCAAAATGCCATGGTCACCCTAATAGCAGATGACATGCGTCCATGACTACCACGTTGCACCACACCTCGTCCCGATACTTCGACCTAATGAAAAGCTAACGAAGCATCGTTTCAAGACAGTTGCCTTGTTTCTATTTTTGAGTCAAGACAACTGATATGGATTCGGATGATCCTCCATCTTCAACCCAAGCTTTTGAACAGCTTCTTCGAAGATGACATTCTTTCAGCTTCCCGAGTCAACCACTAGGCGGCATACCCTCTCGCAAAAGCTTTTGGCGTAAAGCAGACTCGCATTACCACAAGTACATAGCCCTCGTCACCTGCAACCGCGTCTTCTCCTTGTGGTGCCCACTCGTCGCTAGCCTCTTCCTCAACTACCTCGCCATCTTCAGCTTGGAGAGCTTCCGTGTACAACCCTCTACCCCGTCTGTCACTCTTCTAACACTTAGCGACATGGTGTCCCATCTTTCCGCACCTAAAACAACAGGCTATGGAGCTACTCGCCAATTCCTTTCCAAGGTTTGCGGCAACTGGTTTCCCTTGCATAACCGAGTTGATTAGTCGTGTCTGGACACGCCCACAATCCTGGGGGTTCCCAGTACCGCTAACTTGAAGATGCCTCTGCTGCTTCTCGACGTTCATTGGCCTCTGATTCGCTTCTGAGACCGAAAAGATGTTGATCATATGCAGGTATTTTCTTATAATCTGCTAATTTTTTTTTATTGAAAAACACTAACATGACCTTTTGTTTGTGATACATGGGTATCGTGAAATCAAATCCGGTGAAATGTTATCATGAACGTTAAATATTAACTAAAAATATTAATTTAAATCATATATGTTATACTAAATATATACCGCATCACTATTTTCTAGTAAAAATCGGTTAAATTCTAACAAAATCAGAGCATCTTGCTATAACGGTATCCACAACAACAACTTTATAAAAAAAAGGGTTTGGCAGGAAGAAAGAGAAAAAGGAACAATATAAAAAGAGTTAAATAAAGCAGTGTTGGATTTATTTGCAAGCAATGATAAAAGAACAATAATAGATATGCAAATCTAAGAGTATTGCGGATTAATATTGGGGTGCTTTTGTGTCGACTATTTGTATTCTTAACAGTCACATGTGAGATATTTAATTATTAAAATTTTAAATTATCAAATATCCTACTTTATTTGTCAAAATATTATAGCACATACGTGATAAATGTATAAACTTTAGGAGTGTTAAAACACTTTTATATAATTATGTACCTATTTATATTTATATTTTATTATGTATTAGTGGAGAATTACATATATATATATATATATATATATATTGGACAAAGTAGAGAATAATAAACAGCTAACAACAAAATAAAGCATTTCATCTCTTTCAATCGTAAACAGAGGAATTGCAGAATAACAAAAGGACTGATGCTCTTCTGAACTGAAGAATCCAACTGATCAGCAGAACTCAGAATCCCAGAGCCATGGACGATGATCATGAACCCCATCACCCTCCCCAAAACCCTACTTACCACCGCCGTACCAGTAGCCTAAACCCTCACAGACACGCCGCAACTGAATCCTCCTCTAAGACGAAGAGGACGAGCACCAAGAGAGCCAGGACGACGTCGTCTAGACTGGACGAGTCTGAAGCAGCTACAGGGCAGAGAGGAGGCCTTAGGGTTCAGGGGTTCAGGGGTTTCGACTCGGAAGGTTCTGGAAGCCCAGTTCAATCTATGCATCGGAAATGGTTCGTGGATGATGGGGTCAGGAATTGGCTCATTGAATTGGGGTTGGGTCGGTACGCTAACATTTTTGAAGTCCATGAGGTTGATGATGAAGTGCTGCCATATTTGACGCTGGAAGATCTCAAGGATATGGGAATTAACGCGGTTGGGTCCAGGATGAAACTCTACTCTGCTATTCTAAAGCTTCGCAAGGGTTATTCGTGAGTTTTTTTTTTTTTTTTTTGTTGAAGACTTCACATATGACTCTTATAGAATCTCACATTGGAGCTGAGAGAGAGAGAATTGATTAATCTATAAGCGTAATGAGTTACTTATCTAATGCCAATTTGTTTTAAGATGAAATCTTGTTTGGGATTATATGTAAATCTCATGTGTGCCAACTCTGTGAGTCGGGTCTAAGGATATGGTGGAATTTAACATTTGCCTGCTTCTCTAACATACATAAAACTGCTCTTAGTCAAGACTTCACATGTGCATCTAATAAGAAATCTTTTGTCAAAGGTGCATGAAAGAAGAGATCAGTATATATATATGCCAACTTCGTGGGTCGAGCCTAAACCTAGTGATTTTCAAAAGTGTTGTATTCTTTTTTGTGTAGACAAGCAACTTTGGTGTGTAAGGGATTTGAAACTTGGAACTCTTCTCCTAGAGCATCTTTGTTGTTGTATTTCTCAAAGAGATAGTTGAAATAGAAAAGAGAAGTGAGGATTTGTCAGCATCTCTTCCCATAGCAATTACAATCATAGTAACTGTGTTACTTTCTTGTGTTGAGTACGTAGTTGTTGTTTTGGCTTGCCAATATTGATGTTTTTCAGGGGTAAGTGTGATTTGTTCATTGAAAAAAACTGTCATTGTGAGGTTAATATATCTTAACAGGCAAAGGAATATATAATAGCTTAATTTGCATCAGTTCATACATAATTAAGAGAAATTAGGAGTTCGGTAATGTAATGATTGGCAATTCTGGAAAGGAAAAGGGTTTATTTTGCCAGTGGAACTTAGCTTATAGCTATAAGCGCAAGCAGCGGAAATGGATGGCATTCTCATACTCAGAATTTCCACCTGCACAATTTCTTCCCCCTTTGTGGTATGAAGATGGATTTTGGCGGATTTATCCAAAATGCCATGTAGGCATCAGCATTTCTTGTATCAAAAACAATTGGATTAAGTGGATTGTAACTACTTGTTTGATGAATGCTTGAGGTTATGGCAAGGTAATGCCTTAAACTGGTGACAGCAGTTTGGGTTTTGTGTTTTTGCCCAATCATATCTTTTTCTTCCCCTCTTGATATACAGTCCACAAAATACTCTCTTTCAAAAGGAAAATTATTTTATACTAGTGTCCTACTTTTTTATAAGTAAGCGAGTCGAGGGTGATGGGATTAGAACTTAGGACCTCTTGTCTTAGAGCCTCAAACCTTGGTTGTGTTTTGTCCACTAGACAACAACCTTATTATACTAGTTGTATTTTTCTATGTTAATGCATATCAAATGATGTGTGATTGACGAATATGTCACTCACTGTTTAAAGTTCAAAGGTGTTAGTGGGAGAGTGCATCGGGTATCTCAAGTGACTAAGAGATCCCCATTAAGCTGAAGAGGACAGTAGTTAGATACTTGCAATGTATTATGGCAAGAGAGCAGGGGTTAAATGCTAGTACATTTAAATGATGAATATAGCTGAAATGACAATCTTGAGGTGGATGTGTGGTCACCAGATCAGCGTTAGGATTGCAAAAGAAGTGATTAAGGAAAGAGTTGGGGTGCTTTTCACTGAAAGAATGTGGGAAGCCTGCTTGCATTGGTTGGAGCATGTTATGAGGGGGTCACCTACGGCTCTCGTGCATATATGTTAACAGTTGGAGAACATCAGTGTTAAAGAGGACAGGGCTTAACAAGAGTTGGAAGAAGACAGTGAACATAATTTATTTTAGCTCTGTTGAAGAGTTGGCCTTGGACTGAGTTGACTGGTTATGCAAGATCCAAGTAAGTATCCAACTCGCACCTGGGATGCCTTAACACCTTGTTACCTAGTGCTGCTCGATTTGCTGTTAGAACCTTTTTGTCCATAGATCATGTAGTTTCTTTATTCGAGATCTTTCTTTTGTTTAGTCGGGTGTCTTCTCTGTTGGCATTTTGTTGTTTTGGCTTGTTGCGCTTGTTTGCTCATTGTTCATTGCTCATCTTTTCCTAGTTATCTGGCTACTTTGCCTTCCAGCACGTCTTTGCTGTTGTCTTATTGGTGTTTGATGATAGTGCTGCTTCTTAGTATCCAGTATTCTCGGGCCTTTAGGAAAGGCTTTGCGTTAGGTTGCTTACAGCCAGCAATCAAATTCTCGGATCTTCTGTATGGTGGTGATTGTTGTGCTGAATACATGTACCCGACTTCATCTAGTGTGACAAGGCACTTGATATCAGAGCCTTGTTGTCCAGGAGATTATGAGTTCAAATTCCAATAGCTCTCACTTTTAATATTAATATGATTTTACCACAAGGTATGAAGTGGACCTTTGTAGTATCCATGCTTTAAGCCCAATGGTCATTTTTGCAAGGGGGCATGTTAGAGTATAAGCCATCATCAAGCCTTTTTCATTAGCTTAATCTTTTGGGATAATTGGTTTCTTGAAGATATGAACTAGTCTTTTTGGATTGTATTCATATCATTCTATTGGTAGACATTTTTTGAGAATATATATGTTAACAATAGAGCATTCATCCAAAAAAAAAAAAAAAAAATCAATATGGCTGGCAGAAGGCCTGTTTCATCGGGGAAGCACATCATTTCAGGGACTCCCTAAGGCAACCAAGCATCTGCAATGACCTCCGTAGTTGGATAGAAAACTAAAATTAAAAAAAAAAAAGGGGAATGTGTGCATTGAAAATGAGAGTCCTGAATTGGGTTAGGCCTGAGGTGGGACAGGTTATATCATCCACTTGTAATCTATATGCAACTTTTGATGGGGGAACTCTTGATTACTCTGATCAAATTGACACCAACAGTTTGTGCCACCAAGAACAAATGACATGCATGTGTTTCCAATTGCACAAGTTTTGGTTCTCTTATTTGACTCTTGATTTTCTTGAATGTTAACAATCATAGCATTACAAAATTCTAGCCACCAAATCAGTTGTCTCGAATCTTGATATATTTTCTTTTTGGTTACCAGAGATATTTAAACTCCATTGCTGATAAGTAGGAAAGCTGAAAGCTATGCATCTGTCTTTACCGAGCAAAGGATTAGCTGGGAAAATGCTTGTGAAGGTAATCATTTGGATTTTTGTCGATCTTGTAGTTCCTATTCTATGCTATTGCAACTATTTACCACCAGATACTGAAATAACTCTTGTATATTTCTCGGATCAAGAAATACTGAATAGCCACAGCAATACTGGTAACTGTGCGATATCTGGAGGTCAGAACAAGAAGAGAACCTAATAGCATTGGTGAGTAATCATTGGCTGTAAGCGCATCACCAATCACCTAAAAGAAACTGGACCCATGATATTAGATTCAAAATACCGAATTGGTCCTAGAAATCCGGATCACCCTATGCCATACTCCAGACATGTGACATTACTCCAATGAATACCCCATACCTTACCATAAATAAAAGTAAGAAAAACTCACAAAAATAATATCAAACACTCTCCCAGAACTCTCTCAAAACTTTCCAAGAGTAAACAAACCTTTTGGTCCAACTCCATCTTAAGAGCTTGAGTTGAACTCTCTCGATATGAAGAACCCTTCTAAAACACCACCTCTTAGAGTGATTTTGGTTTTTCTATGCTGATTAGATTCCTTATTTCTTTGATATTTTGGTATCTAGGTTCCTGATACACTGGTACCTGAAAGGAAATGACAAAGCATGCGTTGAGATGTGTGACCTTCCTAATGGGTAAAATGCGGGGAACTGAAAGCTTTTATACTATGTGCGGTCATGGTGCAGCAGAGTATTCTTAATTGTTGGGAACTAGTGTCTCTTCGATTTAGGATGAGTAGCTGAGGAGTTCATAGAATAATTGGACCATCAGAAGCTCAAATGGTGGAGTTGGAAGCATTGAACCATTTTTGCTACTTAAAACGGGCATAGGTTTTGATCCTGGAGGAGTTACAGAGCCCATGAAATATCAAAAATGAAGCTCTCGAAGTGAATTAAGATGTGATTTGACCACTATTATGTTTTGCGACTAGTTTACTGGCTAAGAAGAAAGACGATTAGAAGTGGCAAGGAATGGTGTTGCTAATCCTTCTGTTCCTCCTCTATGCATTAGGTATTAGGTTTGAAGCTCGTTTCCTCCTTTTTGGATGTTGGTGGTTCTATTTAAGTTGATGTTGTACTTCCTTATTATTATAAAAAGAAAAAGAAAATCTCCAATTTAAGTTTGAAACAGGAGTTAATTTCATTTCATGTAATGGATAAAAGTACTGAAGCTGTACTGGTGTTGGTGGAGCATGGTGGCCTGCCATCCAAACTTTGATAAGGCCCAAAATTTCAGTTTTGAGTTAATAATATCATCTTGAATTAAGCCTAGCTTGCAGTCCAAATTGAGTAAAGTAGGCATCAGCAAAATTTGGAATGAAACCCAATATTGTCCTCTTTCTTCTTACAACGGTAAGAAGGATATGTTCAGCACCTTTGTGCCACAATAGTTGGGGATGCTTTAGGCCATCTCCGGGGTCTCGGATTCAAGGCACCTTCCCTCCTCTACCCCATATAGCAACCTTACCAATTGAAAAATAATGGTAAGAAGGACATAACTTTTCTCTTAATAGACGTCAAATCTGAGTTCTTGTAACTTGCAAGGCAGATAGATCCCACTTTGACACTAACTCCCAACGGTTCAAGTATATTGTTCTTGTGCCGTAACTCTAACTTTAGTTTCTGAAATACGGAGAGAGGAGGAGAAGAAGAGAGGGGCGGGCAATATCCAAGTGCATCACGGTGCTAATTTGAAAAAACAAATGCATACTGCAATTATGCTTTAATCACTCTTTCTGTTCCCTATTGTTTCCTCACTTGTCTCTGCAGAACCTCTCTCATTTGATGCTTCTTTTCTCCTTTCCTCTTCCATTGTTCCCTCTCTCTCTCTCTCTCTTTCTTTCTTTCTTTTTTTTTTTTTTTTCATTATTGTCTTCTTAAATTAACTTGCTCAAAATAATAGCATGCCTTGGCAGTTGAAGTGTGCTTTCAAATCCAATCATGATTGAACATGGCATTCTTACATTATATCTTAGTATTCCTGTCGTTCCCTCCTTACGATATAACATTTTGAATCACATGTATTAAATATTTATATCATACATGTTTCAAGCATGCTAATAGCATCATCACTTCAAAATTACACAATAAAATCACTCAACTTCCTTATTTTCAAGTAACTTGGATATATGACAAAAAATTCAACCATTTTCCATATCAAAGGACAGTGTAAGTACACAACCGACAGCTTCGCTAAGGAATTAATAGGTCCGTCTTTTCAAACACTCAATTCTAAGGAGTTTGGCCTTTCAGTTGTAAAGCCCCCTACACTTCCTTTTCTTTCCTTACCTTATTGTTTGATTTCATTTTTTTATTTCCAATTTTTGATCTTCCAGAAATCAAACTCACACTAAGAATTTTTTTTTTTTTTTTTTGTTCCAAATTTTGGTTTCTTGCTCCTAATGATTTACTAATTTGAGTGTAAATCAAGAATAGAAACTAAAAATCAGAATTAAACCGCTTTTCAAACTTGAATTTTAATTTTGAAAAATCAAAAACTAATGATATCAATTTTGTTTCCCCATGTTGTATTGATCCCTTTTGGATCTTTGTTTATTGTACTTGTCAATAGAAAAAGAAAAAGAAAAAAAAAAAAAAGACATGATGATTGATAAGAACAAGACAGAGAATATGGATGGATCAATACACATTTAATTACTTGACATCCTTTCGAGGTTTTAGATTACCGACAGGACATGTAATACCCCAAATGGAGATACAATAAGCAAGGTTCATATGTATTTGTTAAAAATAGAGTGAAGTGTATGGTGCATTTGTTTTTAATATATGTACAGAATTTTTACACATATGGGTTCATGAAATGAGAATTAAAATGTAAAGAAATTAAATCTGTTGGACAAAATGTCTGGGTTGCAGTTATGTCACATTGGAACCCCCCCTATATTCAAAAACATAATATTTTTGGGGGTTTCTTCAAAAGTATTTTCACCTCCCCATTAAATTGAGAGGAAAACCAAGCGAACAAGCCTCTAAACACTAAGTCAAAGAAAGGGCAAAATCCCAGAAAACAAAAAAAAAAAAAAAAAAACCCGAAAAAGATGGTTCATCTTGTCCATAACTTAACCAGGATACAAACATGGCAAAAATATCTTACACAGGCATTATATTTGACAAAGCAAATAAGAACCCATAATATTTACTATATACTATAGTAAAATAACATGTTATAAGAAAAAAAAGTAACAGAAGGGGCAACATCAAGCTTCGTTTTGATCTCTCCGTTCTTTACGCGATGCCCGTTTGATTCTTTTTCTAAAACATGTTATTTTACTTGTGTATATAACAAATATTGATTTACTTAACAAATATATAATGCAGTGGTAAGATATTTTTGTAAAATTAGGAAGAGCAGAAAGAAAAGGGGGGTAGTTTAGATACAGGTTAGAGAAGAGGGTTGATCCTACCATAATGAAGCACCATGACATGGTCAAGTGGGGATGATAGTGTTGTAGTAGTATGCCTGCTGCTTCTACTCCATATGTTATCCCTCACATGCTGCAATGTCAACACTGGTACTAGTTGTTGCCCTCTACATGTTATCTCTACCTGCACCATCGTTTTTTTTTTTTGATAATTAGAAAGATAACTCTTAGTGTAAAATTGACGCACCCACCGAAGGAGAGCCTGAGAAGGTCCACCAGAATGGGAAAAAGACGTAGCAACAACCCAAAACACCTAGACGTCTACTTCTAAAGTAAAGAACATTTCCAACAAGCCTAAATGCCTATTCCACACCAACTCCTCTCCCTGCACATCATCATCATCATCATCATCATCATCATCCATGCATGCATCCATGTTAAATTTAATGGAGGGTTACTTAACCTATACTCAGATATTCATAATTTAATAATGGCCACAAAATAATTAAGTTATTAAAAATGGATTATTTCGTTTTCGTAATCTACAATAAAATCTTCTTCGTGTGACAGTTTGCATGGGTCAAACTCATACTAAGAACTAGAAGTCGTGTTCAGAATTTCAGAATAATTCTATATTTAAAGCTCCTCAAACAAAAACTTTTTTATAACAATATTCTTCCACTTTTTCAAGGGTAAATATTTTTTTCCTTACTAATTATCAAACAAAAAAAAAAAATGTAGTTGACTTTTCCTGAACAAAAGGGAAAAAAAAAGCTTTTTTTTTTCCTCATGACATGGAAAATATTTTCATTGTAATCTCAGATCCTGCATTTTATTTCAACTATAACTTAATTGAGTACAAATTCTATATAAATGTAAATAATAAAATTATTTTTCTTAATTAAAAAATAAATTTTAAAAAAATATATATATTTGTCAATAAAATATTTAGTATTCCTCAACGAAGCTCCGCTTAGTTGCATCATCAAAAGTATATATATTTTTTATGTATATTCTGACACAAGTTGGACAATGAAGACACTAAATATTCCAATTTTTGAGGTGCGAGTTCATAAAAGAAACAATTTTAGTAGAATCATAATATATAGCACCATTTACCAATGTCGCTTCGATTCGTAAAAAGCTAAAAAAAAATTGGCCATTTACCAAAAGAACTATTTATGTTCACTACAAATGAAGGGATGTTGATTCATGACATTTTATAAGATGAACTAAAACTATATCCAAGAAGAGAAGATGAAACAATTTGCAGGAAAAGATCAAACCTAACCTATAATTATAATAGTAAAAGGCATAAATTTTCTTACGAATAATCCTACTCGTTATAAGTTAACAATAATCCTGACAAATATAAAAGTGTACGACCTCAGTAGCTATAAGAACTAGTAATGGGCAACACAATTCAGAACTTTATGATGTTTTTGTAAGAGAAGAGTGAAAATTAAAATAACAAAGGAAGAATAAAAACAAGGAGGGGATACTATTTAGGAGTGAAGTCATGATTATGAAAGGCTTACGTATTGTAAGCTGTCCTTGAAATTTGCTATTAAAAAAAAAAAAGTGCCCCCCTTTTTCTCTTATTTATTATATGTTAACGTCTACTTTAAAAACCTCCCCCCACCCTTTTTTTTTTTTTTTATTCTTTACTTGCACTCCAAAAAAAGAGGAACCAACACGCCATTACCGAATCCCATTAGAACTCCGAAATTAAGCGTTCTTGGACGAGAGTAGTACCAGGATGGGTGACCTCCTGGGAAGTTCTCACCCTCAGGTTGGGGACACTGGGAAATAACTTCTCTTCAGATTAATACCCTGAAGGAGGAAGGCTGCGTACATCCGCCTTCTGGACCCTATGTAGGCTAAAGTCCTTAAGACATTGAATATATATATATATATTTTTTTTTTAATTCTTTACTTGCACTCCAAAGAGCCCAACAACACCAACACCACCACCCCCACATACACACACACTCTCTACGGTCAGCAGTCAGCGGTCAGCAGCTTCACATTCTGCCCGAGTTTAATCATTACTTGGACCCCCCCACCTCCCTTCTCTACTAAGCCAAAATCATCACCCCCCCTCTCTATATACTATGCTTTCTTTTTCACTAAACTCTCTATCATAATATAATATATTAAATCTAAGTTGGAGTAGCATTATGAATTATATTATTTCAATTTTATAGCTGTTGGGTTGGATGTAGTAATTATTCTACCAACTTTTAAGTATAAGGTTTTAGATTTAAAGCTTATATTCTTATTTTCATAAGTATTTAAGATAATTTTATTGTTGACAAAACTGTTTAGATTAATGGTAAGTTCATGTCGAGTAGAGCAGAGATTCATGTAAAGTCATAGCGGTAGGATCCTTACCCTGAGATGCCAGATATAGGCAAGCTACCTACACACTTCTAGTAGTACAGAGCAATGACCAAGTAGGATTGAACGCTAAACCTAACACACACCTCGCCCATGGGAACAACTTTGTAAGTACCTCTCTTCTCCCCTAACACAAGGGAGAGGGGATATATCCTAAAAAATAGGACATTTTGACAATAATTAATAATCAAACTATATAATAAAAGGATAAAAGTAAAGTTCGAGCTTAGCTTTTCTTATCAAATAACCGTATAAAAACTAATTGTACCTCCTTAATGTTATAATAAAAAAAGTATAATCTCAAACAAAATTTAATTCTATAAAATTGGGATGAAAGGGAGAAAATAGGTAGGTGGTGGGTAGGACCCAATTAGCACGGCGAGGAATCGGCAAAAGAAAAAAAAAAAAAAAAAAAAGAAAAAAAAAAAAGAAAAAAAAAAAGAAAGAATTTTATATAATATATTTAAAAATAATAAAAAAAGAAATGACATGTGCACAACGTCATCATCACTTACATTCCAAATCTCATGCACGTTCCCCTCACGTCGCTTTCTTCCATCACAAAACCCTAACCCCCCCCCCCCCCCCCCCGCCGGGGCCTGTTCGTCAACTTTCTTCTCCCCACAACTTTTCTTTCTTTTTTTCCCCTCCTTTTTCCAAAAATAAATACTTTTTGTAATAAAGAAAAACCCAATTATCCAGTAATCTGGGCTCATATGATAACCTACACACTATATGAGTCAATTAAGTCAAAACATTTTTAGAGAAAGGTTCAATGGAGGATCAAACTTCAGACCTTTTGGATTAAAGCAACACTATCTCCTCACTAATTACCTTTTACTACAGAGGCAACATCCTAGTGGGTAAAATAAATATGTATTTAACTAAGAATTGTTTATAAATTGCTTCACCTTGCATTAATTTAGCAAGTATTAGTTACGATATCATATTTTCTTTTCCTTCGACATAAGTCGTTTCCATCTGGCTAGGTAACATGAGATTGCATAGTATATGGTTTTCAAATGCATACATAGGGTACTACAAAGAAAGAGCACACACTTATTTACTAGCGCTTTTTAAAAGCATCGGGAACTTCTGTGAATGCTAATGTGTATTTCTGCTCGCATCTGTAATTTTTGACTGAAGAATAATTTCTCCATGAAAAAGTTTTCCACCCATTAAGAGGAACATACCCAGTGCCTCAAGGGCTCTCGCCTACACAAGGTCTGGGGGGGGCGAATGTACGCAGCCTTCCCCCTTCAGGGTGTTAACCTGAAGAGAGGCTGTTTTCCAGTGCCCCCAACCTGAGGGTGAGGACTTCCCAGGAGGTCACCCATCCTGGTATTACTCTCGCCCAAGTACGCTTAACTTAGCAGAAAATAAACTCCTTATAAAATGAAAAAATCATTATTGTGCCAAATTTCTCATGGAGGTCATTGATCCGAATCCAAATGGATTGTAGATGGGACCAAATAAAAAAAAATTTCCACCTATTAGGCAGAAAATAACTTCTTTTTCGTTGGTTTAAGATATGTAAAATATAAAAGAATATAATAGGAAATATTGCTTCTTTTGCAAATCAACCAAAGAAAAACCTTTTTCTTAAAAAGAAATGAAGAAAAAACATTTTTTTAGATTGTTTTTTTTTTCCGATAGATAGTGGAAAGAAACCACGGATACAAAAACCCGACATTCCCCAACAGGGGAACCTGAACAGGGAATTTTTTTTTTTTGATTGTATATATATCCTCAGCAAATACATTTTGTAGAAATTGTCTACAAGAGAACGACAAGTATTATTCTTATAACCAGACAGAGTTTTAAAGAATGTATCAACTTCTGCTCACATCATACATACGTGGGATCACGTAACAAAACTAGATGAGTATCAACAGTAAAATATTCCAACCATAATGGTGAAACTATCATGAAATTGCATGAAAATTGCACAAGCATAAAAATTTATAAGGCATCATGATGATGAGGAGGATGATGATGGACCTTTTTGAAGCGTGAAATGGAGGTAAGCTAGAGAGGACACACGAGCCAAAATCATAACCAGAGGCATGCAAATGGGACGTTAGAGGAAGATTGGGTCCACGTACGTTTAGTAATTCGAGGTGCATCCCTTTCATTACTTTACCCTAAAACTTCATATCATGACTGTCAAAAAGACACAAAAATATACTCATTTGCTTCATAATAATTAAGCTTGATCCCCATAGATTTGTCCTACGCTAACATTTTTGTTTATAAAGTCAATGCACATGTAGACAATATTACATGCTTAGGCCAATCACAACCTGCCACGTGTTTGGATTTTTCCTTTTTTTCTTCCGCCAGTGCTCATATAGATTATTGTGGCTGGGGTTACTCATCATGACATACATATAAGTACAACCCCCCCCCAAAAAAAAAGAAAATTAGTCGCTTCCAATATATATATATATATATATAATAATTCAATGAGATATTGATATTGTAAGATCAACCACCATAATAAAATGTGGACCGAAAATGCCCGAAATTTACGGGTAAAATCAACCAAGACAAGACTTACAAAAACCTAATAATTCGATGCTTAGGTGCATGCCACGTGGGATGAAAATTAAGGAAATAGTCATGCATTAAACAGTATGTTTAGAAAAAAATGAATGTGGAATATATATATCTAATTATATCAAATACATGGTACAAACCATCATTACTTTAGAAATGTGATTATTTAATATTATGTGTTTTTTTTCTTTGATAAATAGCGATAAAAGCTTACGGAACAAAAATCAGTATCTCACAAAGAGACCCAAAAAGTATATATATATAGTACGGAAAAAGGTTTCAGGAGTGGATAGGAAGACAGAGTGGATAGGGACCCCAAAGTAGTGGGCGGTGCAGGTAATTCCTTAAGAGTTGATGATGTTGTGGGTGCGTCCCCTACTCAGGGTGGCTCACTAACTTCCGCGGATTTCCCTCAAAGCTCTCATAGTGTCGACTTTACTAGTGCCCTTGAAGTGACTGAGGATGTGGATCTAAATCATGGTATGGAGGAGGAGACCAATATTGGTGTTGATGAGGCGGCTGTTGTTCAGGTGTTAGGCGAAGATGAGGTGCCTGAGGTTGGTTCTAATGATGGTCTTCCAACTTTTGTAGGCCAAGAGCATATTGAATGCTTCGTGGAGATTAATTCTGTTATTGACCGCATTGATGATTCTGTGGACTGCCTACCCCTCCTTTGCCTCTAGGTGTTCTTGGTCCCGATATGTCCTTTGTTGAGCTTCCCTCTGCCCTCAAGCGGGCTCATAGGGCATGGGACATAGGAAAAAGATTGGGCCTAAAGTATGATGGTCCTGAGTCTGACGTGCATCGGGTTATTTGCTCTATTGAAGACGAAACCTGTGGCGGAGTTTTCCAAAAGAAGAAGAAGCTTCAAAAAAAGAAGTAAGGCCGTACTTCGTTCCACATCAGATCTTGATGTCATTGGTGCTCTTCGCATGGATTTCTTGGGGCGGCCGTGAGCTGAGTATTGTTTGGAGTGCTTATGGATAGTGTTTCTCGTCATGCGTAACAGTTATTGGTGTTTAAGATTGTAGGCTTCTAATCTGTGCTGTCCATGGAAAGATGGACGGCATTCTTCATCATTGGTGCTCGTTGTTTGTGCTTAGGTGTTTTTTTGGCTTATTTAGGCGTGGTTCTTATGGCATTTTCGTTCCCCAGGAGTTGGTATATGTGTATTTTTAGGGGTCTTTAGATTTTCAAGTCTTTTATTTTGTTTTGCTTTCCCCCCGCTCTTGCGGTCTTTCTCGGGCTCCGCTTCGGTGGGTGCGCCGGCTTGTACTAAGAGTTTTCTCTCTATTTATCGGGAAAAAAAGTGCGGAAAAAGGAAAAGTAATAAGAAACACCTGTGAAAGTCATATCTAACAACTCAATACACCAGAAAACAAGAATAAATTAACTCCCATTATACCCTTAATACAACACCAAAAGTAAATAAACAATACAACACAAACCGAAACAAAAAAAAAGGACGAGAACCAGAACATAGATGGAGTCCTTGAACTTAGTAAATTAAGAATTTAATGTAATATTATGTGTTGTAATTCAATAAATCAAATCTAACATTTAAATTGGGTAGATTAAGCATTTTTCAAAGTGAATTATTTTGTTTGCTTTTATGTCTTAACTCGGGAATATCAAGAGATTTAGATACATAATTTTTTTTTTTTTTTTTTTTTTGATAATTAGGGAAGGAGCTCGCAAATAGGCAAGGGCTCACCCGACAAATAGGGGCCCATAAAGAATTTTGGATGTATAATTAATAAGAGTCCTAATGATAAAATAACCATAGAAATAATGTGCAAAAATGTAAAAGGTTGACCTTGACTAAAAAAAACAAGAGCCTAACGAAGAGCCAGAAAGGAGTAAGCACAACCCTTGGTGTAGTTTAAATTTTAAACAAGGAATGACAGATGAGAATGTTGAGTTTGTTACTCAATTATCCTCTTCATAATTAACAATTATTAATTAATAATTATTTTTGTATAAAATTTTATTTAAAATGTTGACAAGAAAAGTATGACATAGAAATAAGATGATATTTTAAATAGTAGAGGCCTAGGGAGATAGAGTTAGGATTCTTGATTGATACGTTTGGGAGTTCTATAATTGCAAAATAAGTTCAACTGTCTTAATCTCATTATCCTTACATACATACATACATACATACATATATATATATATATATATAGTTGATGGCATCAAATGCAAGAAAATAAAATAAGTATTATAAGGGCGGTTGACTTGATAATTATTATTTATGAACATGCATGAAAGGGAATGTTGAGTTTTCCATGCATCCTCACCAGAACCAAATGAAAGTCGTGCAACACCCTTTGTTTTTATTTTGTTCTAATACAATAATTAAGATCCATTATAGTTGTTAGGTAAGCAATAATAAGTAGTATATAGAATATACTATAATATATACATGCATAGATGTTCGTTTGGCCTCAAGAATTGCTGCATTTTGATGTCAAAATTTATTTGTTTCCTTTTAGTAGTTGTTCCTTTATTTATCACCTTTAAAATAATACCCCGCATTGTATTGCCAAATTTATTATATTTTGGGGGAATAGAGGAGCACTAAATAATAACTAGAGTTTCGAAAAAATATATGTCACAGTTTCTAAATTAAAAGAAAAAGAAAAAACAGAATATGCTCTAATGACGAGTAATTCATAAAATGTCTCGAAAATAAGTATTGTCTTTAATTTGCAAGGTGTATTAGGTACAGTGTAGGAGATTCTAATATTTCTGCAGTGTACTAATGCTACATCATTCCCTCGACTATCTGGTTTTTTAAGCGTGTTGCTTGTAACCTTTTGTTGCTGCTTCTCTTTTGCTGGTTTTGTGTGTGTTTGTTTGGTTTTAATTGCTCCTATGTAGTGGTTCAGGTGTGTATGTGCCTTGACCTGTGTTCAATGTTGTCAGATGTATAGGTGAGGTGGGGTTTAGGATATTTGGTGTGGGCTACTGTAAATTTTGGCTCTGGATGTATAGAGTCGGTATCTTCGACTTGTTTAAATGTTTCTTGTTATTTTTTTTCCTGTATTGTATGTGAATATCTTGGGTCTATCTGTGAGTTGCCATCTTTTGTATTACGAGTTTCTCTTACTATTTATTTAAAAAATATGTTGAGTTTCTATTCTTGTGTGTGGGGTACATAAATGGGAGTGTAATTAAATTAACAAAGATAAGAAAAGAAAAGAAAAGGGTTCACACCTTTTTCTGGCAGAGGATGCCATTTCGAGTTCATTATGTGTCTGCTAAGCTATACATATTGACCTTGGGAAACATTAAGAGCAAAAGGAGAAAAGCCTTAAAAAAAAAAAAAAAAAAAAAAAACCCTTGGAAATGCATTGTGTTTATTATGTTGAAAAATAGGCAATCAGAAAATCAACCTGAAGAGAGTAAAAATTAACTTGAGAAGGGGGCAAAACAAAACTCAAACTGACTTAAAAAGGGACTTAAACAGGAAGGCCTCAAATTGAATACTATAGACCTCAAATTTAGGGGAAAAGGGCTGGAGACAAGATAATTAGTTTATTACTATAAATCTCGAACCTAAGCAAAAGGACTAGAGACATGATGATTAAACGGTTGAAAAAAAGAGATTTAGAAAGGAAAGATCAAACTAAAGGAAGCTGTCAGTTCACCAATGCCTAAGTCGTTTATGTCCCCGCAACGGTATTGATGGCATCATTGGGCACTCCGACTCCTAGAGTTAGCACAACATCCAACAAATGAGTGAACTCTGGGGTGATGGGTCGGAGTGTGCTGCAACTTGATCAGTAACAAAGGAACATAGAAACTTAGAGATAATAAAGAAGATGAAGTGTTTTCAGACTTTTTCCGTGTGTTCTTTGTGTATTGATCATTGGGCAAAGACAATGTATTTATATGCAAAAATCTTCCCATTCAAGCAACTTCTAGTTATGGAATGTGGCCAAAAAATCCGGCCTCAATATGAAGAGTGGGCAGATATGGAGGAGCAAAGAATCCGGCCACAGTTAAGGAAACAACAAATATGGAGAAAGTGGGTGTTGAAATAGTTAAGACACGTTCCTTGAGCTCGAAGTTGCAGCCTTGAGTTCGAGCCCATAATAATGCGGCATAAGGACAATGACCTTGGCTCGAGCTTGTAGCCTCGAGATTGGCTTAATATCCATAAAAATATAAGTCCAGATTGGAAAAACTTCACACCGAAAAGCGATGCGCTAGCCAGTGTGGTAGTGTGTGTGCACGTGTGGCCCACCATGTGCACTCTAAACTCACAAGATTTTACCAAGTCAAATGATAAGGAATATATAACGTGGGAATTTCCATGCGGGACAAGTGAGTTTGAGCAACTTGAATAAAATTGAAGTACACTATCTTAAAATCCCTAACAAAATTAGACCAAGTTGTTAACTCAACTATATAGGATGGGATAGTATGGCCAGAGCGTCTCATAGATTAATGCATACTTCATCTTGTTCCTCCAGGATAATCATTGTCTGGAGACTTTTGGACTAACACTCCTTCACACACTGGGATCTGAAGCACAAAGTTTTGATCACATCTAGCAGAAGGCTACCGAGTTGGAGGAGGACCTTTGCTTTGATATGTCTCGTGTATTGACTCTTCATCTTCAACTTCTTCTTCTTCCATCACTAGCTGACCCAGTACTGTAAGAGCTTAAGCTAATAGAATTGTTTAACCTAAGCTACTTATTATTTTTGTCTGTCTTGTGTATTATGTACGTACGAAGTTGAGAAGAAAGCGAGCATATTCCTAATTAAGATTACTAACATCCTCTCTTCCTTGGTTGTTGTTTTTAGTTTATTACCTAAAAACCCTTAAGCTTAATTAAGAAAGGGACACAAATTTCTTAATTCAGTTCCTGCTTTAATCCAAGGAATATGCTTGCTTTCTCACTTCTTTACACATTGGGCGTTTCGAGTCGGTTTCTTCTACTTGTTAGGTGTTTCTTATTATTTTGCCTTTATCAGCACTATGTGTGTGTATCCTGGGTGTCGGGAGATGCTATATCTTGTTTCTTGAGTTTGCCTCGCTACTTACGAAAAAAAAAAAAGCCATTATTATAATTGATTTGGATAAGAAATTCTCTAACCTCTTAACTTGGATCTTGTTTCATCTTAAAATTAATTAATAGGTTTATCTTATTAATTAGCCATTACCAACCCCCCCTAGTCCCATCCCCAATATAAAAAATTAAGCAGCAAAGAAAAGAGGAACTCCATTTTTTGATCGTATTTTTATGGGGTTCTCCTGTAACATCTTGATATCAACTCCATTTAATAACTAGGATAGGACTCAATTTAATTGTACTATTGTATTACCAATATAAATTCTTTTAATCATAGTTTTTATATTTTCCTCCGTGTACTTACAGTTCTTGAGGACTTTCTTGATATTAAAGTTAACCTCTTAAAAAGGACTCCAAACGCAATTTAAAAAAAAAAAGAAAGATAAAAAAAAAGGCAAGTAATGGAGGCATTGCTGTCATGAGATAACAATGGACAAGTCCACAATTGGAGGCCAAGCAAAAGAAGGTGCAACGTAGTTTTCTATCTTAATAAACTCATGGAATTGTAGCAGCATCCCCTAATTCCTTGATGAAACTAACACTTACTATTCATAAACATGCATGTATAAGGCAAGTGTATTATTTTTTTTTTTTGAACAAGTAGCTTGCAGCAATGCAATATAAAAATAGGCGCACCCGTAAAATTGGGGTCTAATTCAGCATGTAACAAAATGTATGGCGAGTATAGGTACTGATCAATTCTTAAAAGACGTTGATATGGTTCCTAAGGAGACTAGGTACTATGCATATGATATCCGGACGAATAAAGCCACTAACATCACCAACCAACGAATGTTCAATTTAATGAGAATAATTCTTATATATTACATAACAGATTCTACCGCCTTATTGTCTCTTATTTTTGTGGAGAATTACCTCTTGTACTCTCCTAAGTATCTTGTCCTCCTAATTTTTTTTTTAAAAAAAAATGGTACCGATTGACACCTCATGAAAAGTATTTTACTCACCCCTCACACGCTTGGATAAGGGGGATGAGACATTATAAATAAGAAAAGAAGTACTGTTAAAGGGAAACAGACAAAATTCAGGAAGAATGGTCCGACTTAAGGGGATTTTTTGGCCGCTCTTGTAGGCTTTCTTAGGCTACGCTACAGGTGGCTATGTCGTTTTATGCTTAGAGTTATCTCTTTAATTATTGAAAAAAACAAACTAAGCTTAAGGAGCTTGAGTCTAACTTCCTTTACTAAAAGAACCTATCGAAAACACTCACATAAAAACATAAAAACAAAATTACTTCCTAAGCAACATGTTTAGTATCCATGCGGGGCACTCATATTGCTACTTAAATTAATGGTAGAACACACTGAATTGAAGCTTGGCTTTCCACAAAGGCTAATCATAACAAAAAGAGATTGCTACCTACAAATATATATACTTGCCACCTAGAAATATACCTCATATGGAAAATTCCAAATTTACTCTATCTATAAAATAATGACTGAGTTATGAAAAGTAATATAAGAATTGATTTAGTTTATAATTTTGTGTCATATATATATATATATATATATATATATATATATATATGTATATATGTATTTTGTTTTTTAATATATGATGGAAAACATATATATAGTATATGGTTAGAGTGTTTCTGTCATGGCCCTAATGCCAACAACATCTATATCTTGCAACGCATGCCTCTATTAATAGTGATGCTGGCTTGCCTTTAGGTTAAATTTTCTCCGATATATTGTTTTGAGTACAAGTGTTGTTTTTTATCAACTTAATTAGCATTACTAAGTTCCTTTTTTTTTTTTTTGGGATCCATTGTCTCCAACATCACTAAGTTAATTATTATGTAGCTAGTCAATCGGCCTCATTCGCTATTGATGGTAAAGCATTTTACGTACTTACATTTAAAAAAATAATTAAGAAAGAAACTAAAACTGAGAAGTGTGAATTAAGGAGTACCTCTGATTCGCTATCCAATCCCAACTTGTTAACTAGATACTTAATCACCAATCCGACGGTCATCCTCCCATCCCTGCACCCAATTTTTTATACAGTTAGTGACACAAAGTAATTTTTTCACATTTGCAAGGGAGATTACAACTTCCAACAATGACAATGAACAAGGAAAGGGGTTTAGTAAGCTTCAAACTTGGGAAAGTGGGGACAACAATTTTAACTGCCAAGCAAATTAAAGGAAGCCCAACTTAAAATAAATGGTAAGTATTTTTTTTTTCGATAATTCAGAGCAAAACTCAACACAAACGGGCGACCCAGAGGGCCCCGAAACAAAGCAACAGAACCAAAGCACAAACAAATAAATGGTAAGTATGAATTGGAGGGAAAAATTAATTGGGAGAGAAGGAACAGAAGTTTACTTAATTCTGAGATAACTCTTTGGCACCTGAGGCAAAAATGGTTCCTTGGCCCTGCATTCAAATCAGACGCAATCATTTATTAATTGCTCAGAAATAGAGAAGCAATGATAGAGCTTGAATTGAAACAAACAATTATTTTGAACTCCTGCTTAATTTTTTTTATTTTTTTTGGATAGTTTTTTGAAACTCGTAATACAAAAATCGACATCTAAAAGTAATGGACCCAAACAACGCAAAAAGGAAATAACTGTGAAATTGTCTCTTGCCACTTTGTGTGGTTCGTATTCTGCTCTAGTGGAATGCCGGTCATTATATCGCGATATTTCGTTATCTGTAAAAAAAAGAAAACAACTGTGAAAGAAACATACGACCCAGACGATAGCCGCAGCAAAAACCAGACCAGCGGCTAACTCTAATTTTTTTCCAATAACTAGCGATTGAACTTGCGATACTAAAACCGCCATCTCATTGTGGAGACCCAAAAGAATAGGAAAATGGCTAACTCCATTAGAATGAAAATAGAAAATACTGCACTAGGGTCTAAAGTACTGATTTGTTACAAAATTTAGGCTCCATTTTGTTCAAGCGAAAGAAAATTTTATCTTCAAAAACTTTTCTCAATTAAAAATATTTTTTTTTAAAAATTGTTATCTATTAAGTTAAAAATAGTTTCATTTTATATTGTTTATATGAGGTTAATGCTTAGCTAAAATTAGAATAAAACATATAAAACGATTTGCTCTTTGAGAGAGAAAATGTTTTCGCTTTCGTTAAAAGAAAATTAATTTTCTCTAAAAAAAGAAAAATATTTTTCATATTGGAACTTATTACTGTCAAGTTGTGCAAAAAAACGATACAAATGACACAAAACCATGTTGTAATTTTATTCTAATATGCTTAACCCACAAACTATCCATTAAAGGATACCCAATATGAACTAGCAATCACACATCAAAACTCGAAAAAGGCACATCAATATATAGTTTAATGAAATATACTACTACTAAATGCAATCATTTCATAAATTGTATGGGTTAGCACAGGCCTATAATAATGAAATTTGACATGCACACACAAGAAAGAAAAAGAAAACAGAAAAAAAAAATAAGGAAGAAAAGAAAAGGGAGTTAACTGAATAGGGGAAGCTTGAAGAAGAAACCACAGGCCGGAGTGGGATCTCTTGGGAGGTGGGTCGATGATTCTTATACCCCCGGAGGAGGAGGAGCTTGGACCGGCAGTGGCAGCAGCGGCAGCGGCAGCGCCATCTCCGGCGGCTCTATGCATCTTCAAATACGAACAAGAAGTAGTTGATGCTCTATTCATCAAATTATTAGGCCCAATCATACCCCACCCGCTATTACTACTACTACTTCTATTATTACTAATCATCATCATCATCATCATCTGATCATGATGTTGATAATAATTACTCATGTTATTATAGTTAGCATAAGCTAAACTTGGACCTCCCTCCACCATCTGCAATGGGTGCGCCACCGTGTCACTGGCCAAGCCCGCGGTGGTTTGAGGGTGCTGCCCCGTTAACCCACTACTGCCTGCGCCGCCGCCTCCCAGATTGAGCTCCAGGGTTAACCCAGTTGTACCATGTGGTTCATGATCCATAGGCTTATGATGATGATGATGATGATGAGTAGAGCCAGAGACCGGTCCCAAGCCCAATTGGAGCCAACCAGGATGTGGGTCATGCCCATGAAAGTGTTTGGTAGAGGAGGATCCGGATCCAGACCCAGACCCCGCTTCGTTGACACTGTTAGTCCTGGATTCTTGTTCAGCATCCATGAGGTTAGTAGTAGAACTATACACATCTGCTTGGGTTAATCTGGAAATGATCAAACCCTCCCAATAATTACTCGGATGATCACCAGCATGATAATTAGTAGGGTGCTTTTGTTTGGAGAGGTGATGGGCTGGCACCATAGTCATACCGGATTACAGTAACAATAAAAACCCGATGACCCGAACTGAAGAGGCCTGGTGGGTTTAGGGTTCAATATTAACTCAAAGGGTTCATGGAGATCTGAATCGGATGATGTTGGTGGTGTTGGGGATGCTGGGTTTTCCATCAACATATGTGATCAAACCATTTGATTAGATTTGGGTTATGAATAAAGAAGGATTGAATAATAAAAATAATAATAATATTAAGGAGGAGATTTTAATTTGGTGAAATTTACTTTCCCCTTTTGTAACACATATATGTTTGTGTGGGAGAGAGAAGAAATGAAGCGAGGAGGACACACTGATGGGGAGGGAGTCAGTTGTAATAGCGACTTGAAGGCTTTTCTCTCCTATATTATTTTCTATCTTAATTAAAAATCTTTTGTAAAATATGGATCCTATTCCTACAAAAATTTATCAAATTTTGATATAAAATATAGAGGTGAATAAATACTGAAATCTCGTTGTATACATTCAATTGTCTATTTAATAATTATAACCATATTATTTTGTACTGTGATCTTTTTGCTAATTATCAAAAAAATTATAACCATATTATTAAATAATTAATTTTTATAAATTAATGAATTTCTATCAAAATATAATCAAGTAAATAAATTAAATACATGTAATATTTCTTTTGATTTTTTTTTATGATGGTAAGGACAGGGGCAGGGGGAGGGGGATAATACCCCTAAATTACCTCATAAAGAGGCCCACTTTGAGCTTAGTGGGAATCGAACCCAGGCCACCTCGTTGGCACCTGGTGTTACACACCACTATGCTATGTTCTTTTGATGATTAAGAGGGAGGGTAAGCTCCTCCATAGGGTAACGAAGCCCTACTTGACTTCTTTTTTCAAAATAGTTGATGCATGTCAGATTTAGGACTATCATAACTTAAACCCGATTTTTTTTCCAAAGTCTCATGCACTACCGGCCCATTGGAGGGTTGAGGAAAGCTCGGGGGAGGACATAGAAGAACAAAGAGTGGGACTAGTTATACCAGGCGGAAGAGGAGGGATGGCGCGGTCCACAGAACCAGCAATGCCATCCCCCACTAGATCATAACGATTGCAGTTAAGTTACGTAAAACATTCAATGTGGTTGAAGATTTTGGATAAAAGGGCGGTATGAAGATTTTCCTTATTCGCTGGATGAGGTTGCTAGGAACGTCGAGTGCATTAAAACTTGGAGAGGCATGAGGCTGAGTTGATGTTGGTACTTTGAAGCTATTTTCACAGGTAATTCTAGTGCATGTTAGTCATAGAAGCAAGTCAGAAGTACTGCAGGAAGGGGTCTGACCGCAAGCTACTTTAGGCATGGGTTAGAGTTTTTTGTAGGGTTTGTTTCTACACGTTTTAAGATAGTTTGGGTGGTTATTGACCTGATTTTTGTATTCACTTTGCTGTATTTCTGTTTTTGGTGTGTGTTGTGTTGTTTTTGGCACTGCTGGGCCTTACTCCTGCAGATGCATCCTATCTAGTATTGTGAGCTTTGCTCCTTATCTATCGAAAAAAAATGAAGCAGTCAAGGTGCTCTTGGCCTACATTAGTTGGAACACCTAAACCAGCCTTAGCACAATATTTTCACCCACCATCTCATCAACAGCCTCCTTATAAACACCATTATTAAGCTCCGTCTCTACACCAAGACTAACTGAGATCAACATCCTTAGTCACTTCAATAACACTAGTAGGGTTGAAACTATGAGTGCTTTCAGAGGAACCCGCAAAAGCTAGCGAGCCAACCAGAACAAGGGAAGCCCCCACGATATCACCAACATCATCCGTATCACTAACACCACCAGCTCCTGTAGGAGCCCTATCCACTCGCTCCTCCGCTGTCTTGGTTGATTATTTGATAAAGAAGGATTCCCACTACTAAAATAAGTCTTTTAGATTGTTTGGACAGATGAAAGTGATTCTTTGCCATCTTCTTATGGTAGTCTAAAGACTCCATGTGGTCTTGTAAATAAAAGAAAAAAGATGTCCCATGATTCATTACTAGATGAACAAAATGAACAAATGATCTAATTCAAGTGTCTCAATTTTCACTTGTCTATTCTTTTTGTTTATCCTCTCAAAAATGACCAAACAAACCAATAACTTAATCCTAGGAGGGACAATGTCAATCCAAATATCTTTTATCTTATTAGTGGTTGGGCTTCCTAAAGCTGGAATTGCATCAATATAAAATTGGAGGTGGCTAGCAAAATGCACTCTTAGGATCGTAATGTCATGCCAAGATATCATCAACAAAAGGATGGATCTTTGCTTCTTACAGGTCGCAGTGTAACTAAAGCTAGGCTTCCCAATCGAGTGAGCCACGATGCCATCCTATATTCCAGTGTCAAGTATTGCCATCCAGAAAACCCATGTGCTGCGTGACAGAGTGTTGTTGTAGGGTGAGGGAGAAGAGTTTTAAGTATTTATCTTCTAAAAAATAAAATACATGTAGTATGAGCTTTCTATTCATACATTAGGAAAAAACAGTAAGAGTCGGTGATGCAACGTGCGCAAACAGAAGCTGAGTTCAAACAATTCAATTGTCTTTCTTATTCGAGATTGAGGAAACAATAAAAATTAAAAAAGTATTGACTAATTCATTTATATTTAAGAAATTGAAACAATAGAAAAAGGAGAATAATCTTCCAAATTACAATTAATAAAAAAAACAACCTTACAATTTTTAGAGTTTGCGCATTAAAAATGTCATTTTAATTCGAAATAGTAAAGGTAAGTAACTCATTCGGTTTTTATTGAAAAACAAAATGAAGGGTAAGTAACCTTATAGTTTTCTGTTGATTAAGCATGCCTAAATGGAGAAGAAAATATCTAAATCGGGGATTATATATGTGTGTGTGAGAATGTGAGAAATGAGATGGTGAATTTTGAACAACACAATTGGTTGAAAAGGGGGAAGAGGGTGATGTTAGGTGGAAGAAGATAATATCAGCAATCAAATGAACAGTTTAGAATTCACCCTCTCACGCTCATAAGAGTCATCCCCCACATATATATATATATAGGGTACAACAATAAAAAAACCCAATGCCTCAATGGCTCCCGCACATGTAGGGTCCGGGAGGGATGGGAGGTACGTAGTTTTAGTCCTTCAGGGTGCTACTCTAAAGGGAGGCTATATCCGAGGACCCCCCCGACTTGAGAAGTATAAGGCATAAAAGCATAAAAGCATCTAAGCGTAATAGCATAGTATATGACAGAAGGCAAGCCAATAGAGAGCATACAACAGTAATAGGTAATAAGGCATATAGATATGGGGTGATTCTTTAAATTAGCACTTTTAGGCATTTCGATTGCGAAAATACCGTGTGAAAATTAAAAATTATCAATATTTATCAAAAAATCTCAAAATAGCAGCCCAATCAGCTTGTTCTTGACACGTAAGTAAGGGTAAAATTGTCAATTTGCAATATTAACCTAAAGAAGAAAGAAAACTAAAATTGAAAAAAAAAATTAGCGTAATGTTCATAGCTTAAGAAACGTATCTCCATACAATATGAGTGCTATGATCCTAATTTTTTTAAAATTTAATTTTCTTTTCTCAATCTAATATTACAAATTGACTATTTTACCCCTACTTTATATACATGTTAACCAGGCCTGCTATTTTGAAAACTTTAAAATTTTCACTTCACATAAATTTTAAATTTTGACATGCTATTTTAAAAATAAAATAGCAGAATTACCCTAGATACATATACATGTCTAGATCATTTTTGATATATAACATCAATGAGATGAGATAGATGTATTATTGAAGACCAAATAATAAGATATAATTTCACCAAATAATAAGATATAAACAATAAAATTGCCTTTTGACTTTTATTACGAAGGGAATGTATGTTGTTTCTCTTCCGTCAAACTGCAATCAATTAGTTTTTCTCTTTCAGCAATGCGTGCCCCAAAAAATAATCAATATATATATATAATTAATAATATTACACTAACTATTTATTAGCATATTAAAATGTAATTTAATATCATTTTTTATAAGTAAATGATATTCGATCTTACTGTAAGATAGAGAATTGATATATATTTAAAATTTTACAGAGTTATTAGATTATTAAAATTGAGAGTAACTAATGTTCTCCTTAGCAGATTATTTAATACATATAGTTTGGAATAAAATTTAATGTATTTAGTATATTTTCTTTTTGTATTTTATTTCCCTTTAATCCAGCAGAAAAGCTGTACTTTTGGGCGTGGCTCCAAAAGACAAATTTACAAAAAAAAAAAAAAATTCACTTCTTTTTAAAGGATATTCCAAAAAGGCCCTTTTGCTCCTACCTCTTTGTCATCCTTGTTATACAAAGGTAAATTCTTTTAATAATTGACAAAATAAAGGTAGAAATATTTTTTTTGTTTTTAATAATTAGTAAGAGAACTTACAATATAAGACTGGTGTATCCATTAAGATGTAAGCTAATAGAGCTCACAAAAGCAAAAAAGCAATAACGTAACACAAGATAAAATATACAATACTTATTAATTAGAAATGACATAAATTAATTTCACATTTTCGAGAATCATTAAAATAAAGAACTTTTGAAAATTATTATAGAAAAAACCTCATCATTTAGGTTCAGTTAGCGAATTTGATTTAAAAGAAAATTTGACTCTATTTAACTTTTTTTTTTTTTTCTCTCTGTTTAACTTTTTATTCATCACTTTGTGCCAAATGAAGAAAAATTAAAAAATGATAATAAATCATACTTTTTTTTCTCCACTACCAAACAGAGCCCCATATATGATGCATGTAAGATGAGTGTCCAAGAGTTCATGGAACAACTGGACAGTAAGAAGTCCAAACAGTCGAGTAGGAAGAAATGAGATATAATTATAACTTTAAATGAGTATAACTTTTGATCTATAAAGAGTGACAAAGCCATTACATGTCAAAATGAAACTCTTGGTACGACCTATAACACACATATAAACTCCTACGCAAATAAGTAGACATGAGACAGCAACTAAGTGCATATATATAAACTGATCAAACACAAATAAATAGAAAGAAACGAAGAAGGGAGTGGGATGGCATGATGACCATAGCTGTCTTATGTTAGTAAATACTAGTAGTATTAATTTATATATAAAAGTATGATACAAAAGGGGGCATTATTTGTATTATATAATCATCATAAACAAATAAATATGGAGCTGGGTTTGCATCATGGTGTTTGCCATTCAACATAAACTACAGCTATGTACGTATCAACCTTGCCCCTTTTTTTTTATTTGCATTTTGGTGTAGTTTAATGCCCCCAAATCCCTCTTATACCTTGCTGAAATTTGAGCGCATGATACTAAAGTTAGGGGCATTTTTTTTAAGATATAAAAGATAACACGCCTGAAATGAACAGCGAGAAAAGCCCGCAGAGCGGAACAGGAAAAAAAGAAAAGAAAAGAAAGAGAACCACGACAGAAGGAAGCGAACAAAACGACATAAAAACGGAGACATGATACCTCCAGAACAGATCACTCTTGTATCGTAAATGTATTTGATTTTAGACCACATATGAACATCTTTGTTTCTCTTCTTCTTACAGGAGCAAAATCGAAGGCAGTGGGGAGTGAAATTGGGTTTGCTTCTAATTCCGTGGGGAGCAATATCGCTAGAGAGGGGAGTGGCAGCTGGCAATGACGTCAGCACTGGTGGTGACGGGGCTGGTTGCGGGGGTGAACATGGTGATTCATCATTAGGGTTTGTGTTCGACACTCCTCTGTATCACTTGCTCTGATATCATATAGATTGAGGAAATGCCCTTTATGAATACGAGCATACTATATAGACGAAGGATAAAATACAGTACAATATAAAAAGAAAAAAAGGAACATACCCAGTGCCTCAAAGGCTCCCGCCTACGCACGGTCTGGCGGGGCGAATGTACGCAGCCTTCCCCCTTCAAGGTGTTAACATGAAGAGAGGATTTTTCCAGTATCCCCAACCTGAGGGTGAAGACTTTCCAGAAGGTCACCCATCCTGGTACTACGTTCGCCCAAGCACACTTAACTTCGAAGTTTTAATGGGATCCGGTGACGGCGTATTGGTGCCCTCTTATAAAAATAATATATATAAACATAAAATATAAATTATACAAAAATACTCTAAAATACTCTTATACCGAATATAATTACACAATAAAAAAAAATGACTCCTTTTAGTTTACATTATTGATCTCTAATTTGATTTAAACTATATATGTTTCTAAAGAGAAGTGCCTTGCACTCACCCTCCCTGTAAATTCCAGTATGATCTCCGATTAGTGAAATCTTTTTGATTCAGTTAAGCTCAGAGAGGTATAGGTAATTGATACATAATTAAAAAAAAAAAACTTAGAAGTTTATAATATATTAATTTAGATAAAAACTAATATAATTGAGTACATCATAATTAGTATAATTAGAATAGAAGTAAGTAAAAAAGAGGAACAGTTGGGTTCTGAAAAGGTAAAAGGGTTCACTTTGCAGCCCCATGATGTAAGAGTGTCACAATTCACAAGAAACTGGGCCTCACTTTTAGAATTATGTCATCCCCTCCCTAATTAATTCACCCCAATATTCATTCTTCAATTTGAATCGAATCCACAAATTCATACACAAAACCCACCCACCCCCCCCTCTTTTTTTTTTATATTTGGAAATGGTAAATCGCATATGCTTTATCAAATAGAGTACACAAGTCTGATTAAAAGAAGACAAAACATACGTGAAAATAAGAGAAATAATAGCGCCCAAAAATTGAAGCCAGGGAATGATTGGTTCAGACCTAGAAATAATTTGCTTTACAAATTGGTTCAACACAAAGTTAGTTTATCTCGAAGAATTAATAAGCAAACTGAATATGATTAAAACTAGTAAGTAATGCCTGTTTTGGCTTGTTCGTAGGGGGCTTTGGTGCGATAGGTCTAGGCTTGTTTTTGTTTTGGTTGGGTGGTTGTTGTCTCTTTTGCACTGCTGTTGCTTTTGTTTGTGCTTTGGTTCTGTTGCTTTATTTCGGGGCCCTCTGGGTCGCCCGTTTGTATTGAGCTTTGCTCTGAATTATCGAAAAAAAAAAATGTCAAAATATTTTGAATTGAGAGGTGGAGCTCCATTGTTAATGAAGAATTTGGACTTAACAAGAAGCAAATATAAAAATCATGGGACAATTATGCACACTGGAAGGGCAGCCCTCAAAGTAATACCCCTTTTTGTGTAGCCTGCTCATGCCTATAAACGGACAAACATAAATAAGCAATATTATGGGTAATACATAAACTGGCAAATTGAGTTATTGTGTGTTTTAAATATGTGATTAATATATAACTTAATTATATTTTATGCGATATATGAAAGATGTTTGTATTTTGAAAAGGTCTAAGAAGTAGTTTCTTACCTAATTTGTAATGCCGTAATTTCTTTGTATATATTATATGTCCACTGTGATGTAGTTATAATTGTTGGTATAAATATAGTCACAAATGGTTAGAGTTACATAAATTTTTGATATAAACCGTAAAATGTAAATGAATTAATTATGAGAAAGCAATTATTTTACTATTAAAAAGATGATTAAATAACGTAAGTAGAGTAGGATAAATAAGAGTGGGAGCCAATACAAGAAGCCCTGAGCTTCTGCAAGTCGCATGCAGGCCTTCGCTTTCTTCGAAAAAACATTCTCATTCTTGTTTACTGATTCCCCACTGCCACTGGGGTTTCATTTATTTATTTACTTACATTACTTTGGCTATTTTTATTATGTATATGCTCAAACAACATCTATTAATGTATTATTCATCACATTTTTCTATATTTATTTTTGCCTTAATTATTCTATATTTAGGAATATATTATGTTTAAAGAAGAACAATGGAGACAGAACAATATTTTATGGAGTATTAATATCGTATATTTTCCAAATAAAGGCATGATGTGATGTACTTTCTTACTCTACGAATGAAATTGTTAGAGAAAATGCATCAAAAGCTAGTCCAGGCCTTGGCCGGGGTAATTAGGAGCTGGGTTAATTCACGTAAAACTTGACTTTGGCTTAGAAGGGTAGAATGTTCTTCTTATTTCTTGCTTTGTGTCACCTTTCCACACTCAGGTGGTATTTTTGGGCTTTGGTCTAATGGGATTTTGGCTTTTATATTATGATGAGTCATCTTGTTATTTATATAAAAAACAAATAATTGAGCTTCTAATTAATATACTTTAAGTGATAAACTGCTCCATTACTTTAATATTTATCAATAAAATACAAAATAATTACAATTAAATACATCTTAATTGTATTCTAAGACACATGATAGAAAAACAAAAAGAATTAAAAATGAAGTTTGTTGTATAGCACTAATTTTATAATGAAGAAAATGGCAGGAGTTGCAAACTCCAGCAACATTGAGATGCGCTGCATGTTCTATTCCACTTATTAAAAAAAAAAAAAAAGGGAATTATTATTATTATTATTGTGTAGTGTTATTTGTTAGATGACATGAAAGCGTAGGCGTGCTCTCTTGTGTCAGTGCATGGGCATCTACGGCCATTTTTGACTTTAAATCCTCCATGCAATTGTCTTATTTTTGTAAAGGAAAAAAAAATTATATACATCTATATATATATATATATATATATATATATATATATATATGTGTAGGGTCCCGTTTTTATAAGAGGGCGAGAGTATAAAAGGGGCGAATCCTGACCCTCCATTGTAATAGACGGCCAATTTGTTGAACATTAAAAAAATTAATAATTTACGACCATAATTTGTTGAGTATTGAAAGGAAATTTTTTTTTCCCTTACCCCTTCTTTCTTTCTGCCCCATGAAGGGTATAGACCGTAAATTGTTAATTTTTTTTAATGTTCAACAAATCTTGGCCGTCCATTACAATAGAGGGCCAAAATTCGCCCCTCTCACGCTCTCATAAGAACGCCACCCATATATATATGTATATATAGATTTTTGATAAATAAAGCATAGCTCAATACAAATCGGCGACCCAACAATCGGGGTATATATATATGTAACACAACTCCTATAGAAAGGGTAAGAAATGAAAGTAAAAAATAACTATTATTTAATCTAAATCAAGAAAATCTAAGCCATTCACTTTAACTAGAGGTGTAAAAGTAATTTTAAAATCTTGCTTTTATGAGAAAGTGAAAGGTGAGAAGAGAAAACAATGACAATTGAATCTAAATAAAAGAAATTTAGGCAATTAATTTTAATAAAATGTATAAAAGTAATCGGTAGTCTGATACAACCTCACCTTCATAGCTTGGTGAGAGGGTCTTGGCAAGCGGGCTAACATGGCGAGAAGGGAGACGCGTGGCAGAAGGCGGGGGAGTTAGAATTTAACATTAATTATGATAGCTTAGATTAGTTATATATCTTTGTATATTTTAGTCTTTTATTTTAGTAAGATCCTACGGATTAGTAGATGAAGCACACGGAAGTCAAGCTCAACCGTTTATCTTAATTAGGGACTTAATTTAAAATTTGAATTAATTTGAGTCTAGTTAGGAAAACTTCTCTATTTATTTAATTTTCTAGATTATTTTTGACGATTTGTTAATTCTTTCTATTATCAGGTGTGAGAATTAGAGTAGACATTATTTTCTCTTATTCATTATTATTTTCGTAATAAGAATTAAGGGAAAGCTGTTGAACCTTCCCGTTTTTAATTTTTTATTTACGCGTTGCATCATAGTCTCTGATGCTCCTCAGTTACCTTCATATATTTAGTGCGGACCATGGGCAAACAGGACGTATTTGCAAGGCTTTGATTGTGGTGCACATCTTGCTTGGGGATTTATTCTTTTTCTTTTTCTTTTTCTTTTTTTATGATTTTTTAGTGTTTTATCTCTTGTTCCCTCCGAAAGGACCTTCTTCTCCTCATAATTATTCAAAATGAAAGAATATAATGAATTGAAAAATATAAAATCCTCTTCAAAGATTCTAGCGACCATGTCCTCCTGAGATATCCCATGTATATTTCCTTATAATTTAATCTCAAAACATACTTAGCTAAATCAAAATAAATCCAAAAACAAAAACAAATACTCAAATTAATTTTTAAAGGGCCGGCACATATATAATGTCAAATTATTCTATATTATATATTATTTTCTCATAAGAAATAAAATTACGTCATGCAACTAATTAAAACTTTTTGTTAGGTAAATTAGTCAATGTAGTCCGCATGAAACTACATAGTTGTATTTGTTAATAAAATCATACAAGTTGATAGACAGGAGAGGATACCTCAATCTTCTATGAATATGACATGTAGCATTGTAGAATATATCATGCATATCGAAACCATTTATTTTTATTTTTAAAAAAAAAAAAAAAAGATATGTAGACATTTGATAAGTCTCAATAGATATTTTATTTCTATGTCAAATGAAACAAACAAAAGTCAACGTTACACAATTTTCTCTTTATAGTAGATGGATGGGTTGGTGCATAAAAGTTGTTATCTCATCTCCACCGGGCAAACCCAAGATTGGTTTCTAATGGGTAAGGCTACAAGGAAAATGACATCTATATAACTTCACTTAATTTTTTCAGTCATGTCCAGTTTATTCTTCTTTTTTTTTTTTGGTTATTAAATTTCACCCGGGGCTTTGGGCTAATACTTAGTTAATAACATGTGAGTGAGAGTGTCGAAGACTCCACACGTGAGTCTAGTAAAAAGATCAATTTATAAGTTCATGGAGAAGATGGCTTTAGATAGAGCCCAATGGAGGGCTAGCATAGGGGTTTCAAATGATGCGGTTGAAGTAGGGTAGTCTTTGTTTCTACCTTATCTTTGTCTCCACCTTATCTGTGTCGGTGCCTGTGGCCATAATCATGCATTTTTTATGCCTTTTCTGTTGCCAGGTCTTTGGCTGATTGATGCGGACCAACTTTTTAGGCTAGGGGCCCTTGAAAACAGCCTCCCTTCAGGGTAGCCCCTGAAGGGGGAAGGCTGCATACATCTATCCTCCCCAGACCCTGCTTTTGCGGGAGCTCTTGGAGGCACTGGATTTTGTTGTTATTGTTGTTGTATATTGATCGTAAAACCTTAACCCTTTAAATAATGGAGAATATAATGTAAAACCTTTTGGTGTTTTTAACTTTTAGTTCCATATATCCAACGTAAATAAAATTTAAAATTTGTCATTTAAATATTACTTAAGTACTCCAAAGTTTAAATGTTTTACCATATATGGTTTTTGTGAACTACATCATAATGAAACCATATATTTTTTTTTTTATAACTAGAAAGACAACTCTGAATACAAAACTGGGGTACACAACAGGAAAAGATTACAAAAGCGAGATGAAAACATATAGGCATTTTTTTGGCAAAAAAATGTTGAATAAAATGCGGGTTCTTGGCATCATATATATGTAAAGCCCATTGTTCTACTCCCGTGGGTTTTCTTGCGCTCTATTTTCATAGGTTTGTTGACTTTGTATTGAGGGTTTTTTTCTCTATTTATTGAAAAATAAATATACGTAAAGGCCACATCATGCAAGAGGGAAGTGGGGCAGAATGTGAAGGGAGTAAAAATGGAAGCATAATAATTGCATGTCAACTTTCAACTCCCAAATGTATTTCAACAACGTCCAGCTCTTCCAGGAGCTGCTTGCACTTCACATATGTAGTGGCCCTCCATGCACCACTTCTTCATCTCTTTTTATTATATTTACCTAATTAAAATATCACCCACATTTTCATCAATTATATTTTTTCGATAAGTAACGCCGAAGCGTGTTACAAGACAGGCGCACTTGCTGTTACAAGGCCTGGATTGGCTCATAAGACCAGTGGTACATCATCCATACAAAACAAAAAACAAAAACCAAAAGTTGAGACCCAAACAAGCAGATCCCAGAAAGCCAAAATACACCAGTAGAAGAAGTAGAGCTTAACTCCTATATCACAGCCAATCAATAATTATAAACAAAAGGAGTTGTTTAGTGATCACAAATGAACACCAGAATTTGAAATTAATGGAAATTTGATATTTGACATCTTGTTTAGCTATCGAAAAATTGGCAGATAATGGGAGGTAGAACCAATTCCTTTTTTTTTTCTTTGCCAAGTACTGACTAGCAAAGCTCGAGATACAAAAAGTGGCGTCCACGCAAAAGCGGGACCCGAACACAAGGATTAACTTACCTACGGGTCGTTAGATACGGTTTTCATATGCTTTTCTTTCGATAATAAGTGAACATGTCCAGAGTACATATATACAAGAGCTGTTGAGATATGTTCAAAAACATTTCCTTTGTAATGAATAAAGTGTAGGGTCATCGAATGGAGTAAATATCTAATCCAAAAGAAAAGGGAAAAAGTGGAGGGGGAGCACATTAAATGGGGAGAGATAAAGAAGTAGAAAGGGGTGGGAGTGAGTCATGATAGAGTCATCAGTATCGTCATCATAAGAAGAAGGAGCTCCCCATCTACAAGCTTGCATTAGACAAAAGAAAAAGAGATGGGTGTGACTTGCATTTGCATGGGTGCATGTGGGTATAATGAGTATGGCATGTCAGTCATTTGCATGTGATTGCGGAGCTCTTTTTTTTTTTATTTTTATTTTATAAAATAAAATAGAATATAAAATTTAAGTAGAGGGTACTTGTAGAGGGAGACAGAGCATGCAGGGCGTGTGTGGCATTTTTGTCAGGTTTCTCTGCCCACCCTCTCTCTAGGGTTTCTGCCTCCCTTCTTTTGTATGCTCATTCTAGGTTGAGGTGATTGGTGTCGGGGATCCTTCGAAAACAGCCTCTTTACATAATAGTAGTACCTAAGGCTGCATATGTTATATTCTTCCAGACTCTGCTTCGACAGGAGCCTCTTTAAGACACTTGATTGTTGTTGTTGTAAGATCAATCTTGGTAGGGATAAATATTTATTTCAGTTCCAAGCTCTTTGAGCTTAGAAACTTTTTCAGCAAACTCGATTCAATATGAGCTTGTGCTCAAGTGCAACTCGATGAGTTTCAAGCCGAGCTTGCTTTATTTGGACTCATCTAAGGTTTTCTCTATTTAGCTTGGCTTAAACTTGGCTCGATTGACATACTTAGACTAATAGATATTAAAATAAGTTAATTATAGGCTTGTAAGCCTATAAGTTTAAGATTTATAAGGAGTAGGGTGCACTACTTAAACTCACACGAATTGACCATTTGAACTTTAAAATGAGTTAGCTTGTGAAGCAACTCAATTCATTTACACCCCTAATGTTATGGGGCTAGATCCCTTTTGTATTATGAAATTCTAATTTTGATAAGAAAGTTAGGAGTACTTTTGGACAAATGATGGTAGCTAGGCTGATCAAAAAAGAAGTGGCCGTTGCCTTTGTCGTTACTGAGCCCCGGCCGCGCGTGACGGCACGTGCGGTGGTGCCAGGTGTCACTGATCAGCGATTCCGACTCTCCAGCCCCCGATCTACACACTGATGCCAACAATTGGAAGACTTTGCTTCTCCAACACAGGTTAGTGTTTCCTAGCCTTCGTCTCAGCCCTCGCCCTGTAACCGGAAGTCGATTTCCACCGGAAATCGTTTCCCCGGTGGCCCCTGTTACCGGTAATTGAGATTACACAAGCCGGCCAACGACCCCTGACCTGGTGGCCCTCCTTCCTTAAGGTTTTCACCCTGTCCAAATTGGAAGTTATAAGCACAAATTGGAAAGAATAAGGACGTTTGAAACAAGCTTCGGGCACCACTAGTGGGTTCTATGTAAGGTAGGAGACGACATGGCTACCCCTCCTCAACCGGAACAACACCACCAAGGACTGGAAGAGACGTTTTCACTCTTCATGGATAATCTCCTAGTCTATTTCAACTACGTCAGGTTATTCTACTTATTCCAAAGATACGGTCAGATTTCTGAGACTTTTGTGTCTCGTAAGCGCCGGTCGAACAGAAATCGACTGTTCGATTTCGTAAGATTCAGGTCAAAAACAGAGGCTGAAGGAGCTATACAAGGACTCAACGGCTCAGAACTCCGAGGTCATGCTATGCTTGTTAAGTGGGCCAGGTTTGGGAGGAAGCAAGGTGGACGTAGGGGCTACGGTGGAAGTAATGACGAAACCACCCAACCTAGATACACTAGGCGACAACAGAATACAGTAAATCTAGGCCAGCCTGCGAGGAAAATCATCAAAGGTTCACCAGTGGGGGCTTTGGTGGAAGAACTAAAGTGTAGTATCATATGTTACACCAAGAAACCGATGGAATATACAGAAATCCCGGTGGAAAAATGTGGGAGCCAGAAGGAGATAAGCAAGATCAGGGATGTGGGAAATTCAAATTCCTGATAACATTCAATAGTACCAGGGACCGAGATACTTTCGTGGAGGAAGGAGTATGGCTGTACTCATGGTGCTCAGAGATAAAAATAGGGTGCGAAGACGAACGATGCCCTACGAGATGTGTGTGGGTGGCCATCTATGGAGTTCCGATACAAGGTTGGTGTAATGATAATTTCCAGAGTATAACAAGGTGCTGGGGAAAGGTGGTTCGTGTTGATAGGGAGGTGGTTCAGTGTTCTTTGTTTGAAACTGCTAAAGTGCTTATACATACTTCACAAATCAGCACCATTAACGAATGGGTGGGCTTTCAGTTGGGAGAGAGGAATTTTGATGTATGTGTGTGAGAGTTGGTTGACTTAAAGCAGTGGGATGATGATCCATATCAAGCTTTCCACTCCTCCCCTCAGGTTTACCAGGGAAGTCAATCTCAGTGGGGCAACCCGTTGCCTCTAGCTTGTATTCCGGAGAATACTACGTCGGCTACCAGTGAGTCGGAATTGGAAGGGGTATCGGCAGTCGAAGAAACACCAGCAACACTCCCTCACTCCTCGTCTCCGGCATACCCGGGAACCCAACCTCAGTGGGACCACCCGTTGCCACTAACTTGTGTTCCGGAGAATACTTCGCCAACGACCAGAGAATCGGAAATGGAAGAGGCATCTATAGTTGAAGAAATGCCGGAACCATTCCCTCTATTACGGTGTATGGAGGCAGCGATTGATGGCTTAAATGAGAACCCTTTGGATAATGACACAAATTTGGACAGTCAAAATGAGAACCCAGGACAAGAACCGACTGATGAAGGGCTTATTGTTGATTTAAGCCCTTTCTTTTGTTCCATCCATAAATCAGATGACTCCAACCAAACACAAAAAACAAGTACACCCTCCCAGCAGTGCCCAAAAAAAGGCCCCAAAATGGACATGGAGACAGCAAAAAAAGCATGGAGAAGGGGGGAAAGGCTTGGTCTGAGATTCCAAGGAACGGAGGATGAAGTTGCTAGATTAATTTGCAGGGTTCACCAATATGATCCAACAGTTAACCCCCGGAAGAAGAAGAAGAGTCGGATACTCATCCCTCTTGGGAAGATGTCTATGCAACTTATGGCTTAAGTTTCCAGTGTTTTTGGTTTGGCTTCGGTTTTCTTCTCTTGGGGCGCTTCCTTGCTTCTGCTGGTGCGGGTGGGTTCCCTATCTGGTTGTCCTCTTTCTTCGTTTTTGTTTGGTGTGGTGGGGGTCTTTTTGCTTTCTTTTTCTTTGGTTCTCATTGGCTGGGCTTTTTGGGTTTCGGTTGGTCTTTGGTTTTTTTTTTTGGGTTTGGCTTTGGGTGCTTACTCTTCTTTTCCAGGTTGAGGTTGCCTTGTGTTGGTCGTTCAGCTGGTTGTTCTTTTCTGCGGTGGTGTTGTTTGCTTTTGGTTGCTGGTGTGAGGTGTTGCTGGTTTTGTCGTCCCTGTGGGTGGCAGTTTCGAGTTGCTCGGTTTGCTAATTGTTCTCTAGTGTTTTGGCTTGTTCGCAGGGGGCTTTGGTGCTGCAGGTCTTGGCTTGTTTTTGTTTTGGTTGGGTGGTTGTTATCTTTTTGCGCTGCTGTTGCTTTTGTTTGTGCTTTGGTTATGTTGCTTTGTTTCGGGGCCCTCTGGGTTGCCCGTTTGTGTTGAGCTTTGCTTTGAATTATCAAAAAAAAAAAGCTAGGCTGATCAAAATCAAATGAGTTGTTAATAAAAATATTTGTACTATGCCAGATACTTGAACAAATGTAGCAAAATGCCAAGTAATGCCCTTTTGTAAGGGTGCGTCCTTACTTATATTGTGAGTTATCAAAAAAATGCTAGGGACATGTTTATTGTCCTCCTGGTTGAGTGAGAAAAAATACTGAGCGTGTTAATAAGTTAAACCATGCATAACCGTATAAATACCTGATAGACTAAACAAACTTGAATATCTTTACACCACAAATTAAATAGATAACCTTATTTAACTCTGTAAATACATTACGTATTTCACTATAAAGGGTTATTAGAACCCACATCAGGATTCCCAAATTCTCTCAAGAATCATTAATTACGTATTTCACCCATGATGACAATTTTCAAACCTTTTGGTATTGATGAAGCCGTGGAGGAAGTGATTAAACATACATGTGCCATCACTTCTATGCTGCTTATTTTAGTACAAGACTTATTATTGGACTTAATATTAACTCGTGAACAAGTAGTCCTAAGTATTGGGTTGTGACAATCAGTCTTGTGAGGGTTTAAATTCTGAACTTCAGAACCATATAAGATGGAGTAATTTGGTCTCCCCTCCTTCAGGATATTTGCTGATTATTGAATTTTCACTCATAACAAGTTTGGGTCCAATTTGACCAAAACGGGTCAAATACTAAAGTTGCAGACATGTAGTAGAGGAGTGCAAGTGATTGGCAAAGAAAAGATGAGGACCATGATTGCAAGACACTGTATAAACATCAACTCTTTTCATCCTAGATCTGATGGAAACGTCCAATAAGCAACAAAATTTCATGCTTTGGGTTTGTCAGAGACACACAAATAAAAGTTTCATCTTCTCCCGATGATGATTAACATTTAACAGGACATGTCATCTCAACATTCAGGATATTGCGTATGCATATATATATATATATATATATTATATATGTGTGTGTAGAGACGTCAATTTTACTGGGCATTTATGATTAGCTGCCGCAGTGCTCAGTAATGAAGCGGGGGATTTGGTGCATGCTGATGTATGGAAGGGATGACTTGTGTTAAATTTTGGGATGGGAATGGGATTGATGTGTGTAATCAAGTGTAACCATGCCCCTCCTGCCCTTCTAGCCCCTAGCTTCTCATCATTGTACTTCATTCCAGTCAATCTCTTTTCTAAACTACGCAAGAACCCTAACTTCAGTTTTATTTGAGAAATTTGGGAAGAGGCTTTTGACTTTTTGATGGGTTGTGTTTCCATTTAAAAAGATACTTACTGATTTGGGAAAATCATTTTAAGAATATTTTGAGAAAATTATACCACTCTCTGCTTTTTTTATCTCGAAAATCCTTCCTTTTTAAGCTCATTCTTGCTTTGTATTTTTTGGTTTCATTGTATCACAAGACTATTTCTATAAGGACGAAATAAGTTTTGCGGAAAATGACTTGTTATACACTTTCAAGCAGTGATGATTGTTATACTTACGTAAATTTTTATAATAATCTTAAGACCAGAAAGTTAAAAAAAACTTCATAATTAGTAGGTACCTATTTTCAAAACCTTTTTTTCTCGGATGTTATATATTTTTTAAACTTGGCAAAATAAAACCATGCCATTTTTGTACTTATAAGCAGAACTATGAATTTCAAAAGTTATTTCTATTTTCGTAAAAGCTTCTCTGATTCGAGTTAATCAAACTATACAATTGGCCACCCTTTTTTGCAAAATAGGCCAGTGAAACGGGCCATGAATGCTAGGATTCTTGGACCCGAGCGCTTGGCTGCAGTGACGGAGCCACATACAAGTGAGAGTGGGGTAATTGCTTAAATTGAAATACTGAAATACATTTAATTATGTTGTATAGTTACAAGTAATATAAGAGATAAGTATCAATTGTTCATACTGAAATACAAAAATAATAATTCTTATTATAGTTGAGCCTACCGACTTCAAGTCTTAGCTCCACGACTGCTTAGATGAACGGGGAAGAAGATATAGGAGTTATCAAGTATACTTGCATGGTCGCCATTTGTAACCACCATGTTACGCGTTCCATTTATTTGTTAACATATCTAATATGTACATTTATGTCGTGTTCAATTTTACCATTTAGTAAAAATCATGCATGGTTTAAAAATCAAATAAAAATATCAAGTTAAGGGCGCATTATACATAGTATGGATATTATTTCATTTTCTTGGTCCACTTAGTTTTTACTAAAAAGTAATATATATTTCAATTATAAAAATTATGTAGTGAAAACGTGTAAACACAATATTTTCCATAAATGATATGATGAGCTTGGCTAAAGTGAATTGTGGGCTGTGGGGCCATTTCATTCCAAAGTGGAGAAAAAGGCCTCTTACTTTCTCCTTCCCACTTCTTTTTCAAATCTTTATTTTTTTTTTCTTTTTTTTTTTATAAATAGCAAGCAAAGCTTGGATTACAAGATATAGCGTCTAAAAGCATGGACCCGAAGAAAAAGGTACAAAAAAGGCAAAAATAACCAACATCACCCCAACGCTCCAAAGGCAATCAAGGCATTACAAAAACAACCTACGGAGCAATAAAGAAAAATACAGGACATCACCCCAAGGGTCAAAATATACCCATGCTAATTCAATTCATAATTCATAATTTTGAGCATTTATTATGTAAATAGGTTAGTAGATTTATTATTTTTCTATAATTGTAAGACCGTCAGCCAAAGGATATGAAAAATAGAGAACCAATGTTTTTTTTTTTTTTTTTTGTTATAATTAAGTAGAGGAGATCATCTGAGGCGTATAAGAAAGTATTCCAACAGATGCAAGACCCAACATAAACATAAAGAAAAAAATGAAGAAGGAAAAAAAAAACGGGTATACAGAATTTCGAATCTTAACCTGGATGCATATTATGGTCAAAGTTAAAGTCACCCATTTTTGTCTATGGTTTGCAACTAAAGGTGATGTCTAGGAAGAAACTATGGAACATGTTATATGATGAACTTGAATCTAGATCCACGGATAGTATTGGAAGCCAGAATGTGAGAGTCCTCCATGTGATGATGAATAGATATGTTTGTGCAGCTTATTAATGCTTGGAATCAAGTAATGAGCCTAAATTTTACACTGTCAATGGGATGCACCATAGTCCTTGGAGAGAACCAATTGATGAGTTGCAACATCAAAGTCAAGAGCTTAGATGATGCAATCTTCAGACACTATTGTTTGTAAAATGGTCCACTGCAAAATTGAATTCACTTGAAGAATAATTGAAGATTTTATTTTTGGATATCTTTATTAAAATCTACTGAAATATTTTTGAAAATTTAAAATTTCTATCACAGTATATAGATGTAAAATATGACTATGACAATATATGTGTGACTCCTGACAGAAGTTGACATTGATTTATCGAATGGAATTTCTGTAATGTACTTATCTTTAGGAGGATTTTGAGAAAGTTCTAAGGATTGCAACGATCTTGTTGGAAGAAGTTTTTCAATCCCACAGACGACACTACTTTCTGTTTGTATGGGGTCTTTCGCTAAGGGAGTCGACCTTACGCTCGTGTTTCTCACAACTTCAATATGAGATTCTACAAAACTCATATGTGGAGTCCTCAACATTGAGCAACCCACTCGGCCTCTTTAAGCTAGGCCTTAACCGTAATATATATTGGTTTTGTTCAACTCACTTTTATCTTATTAAACTCAAATGTAGATCTACTCTGCAATATATTTTAGTAAAGAAGTTGTATTAAGGAATGAGCAGCAAACCAAACAAAATCTATAACTCGAAGCTGGTAATGAACTTGGAAACAAATAATAATGGTAAAATAGTAAAAACAAAAGAGCAAGTTCAAAAATGAAAAAAATAATGTAGAGGAAAAGAGTGGATAGAGGGGGTCAGGGACAAGGCACTGCGTACTTTTGCATGTCACGCAATCCCAAATATTCCCATTCTTTTCCATCCTCCCCATTCTCTTTTTCTATTCCTATTTATGTACGGGTAATATTATTATTATGACAAAATTGTTATTGTTACAACAAAATAGGTACAACTATAAGTCAAATTATTGTTGTGGCAATGTAGCGTAGCGTTATTACTATAGCAAAATTGTTATTTTTAGAAAAATACTATTATTTTTAAGACAATTTATTAGCTCTCATTCTTTGAAAGTCAACAAATTGCTATGCCAATAACAATTTTTATCTTGTCAATAGTAACTCCATATATTATGACTTAACTTTTTATACATGTTAGAAGCATTGAGGGTTGCAGGAGTTGCCGCAGGTGCCGATGTCTAGATTTTTGGGTATTTTGCTTCTAGCTTGCGGAGCTACTCCTTTTTATTTTTTGTTTAGTTTTGTTTCTCTTTTTCCCCCTTTTGTGGGCTTTCTCGAGCTCCATTTGATAGAGGCACTGATTTTTATATATAGAGTTTTCTCTCAAATTATCAACACACACACACACATGCACGCACACAGGTTGTTGGTGTAATGGTTTTTTCTTCCAAATTCCCTGTGTCAGAAGTCTTGGTTCAAAACTCACCACTCCTCAAGTATTAGTATAAATTTACTACTGCAGACTCAATGCCTCAAGGGCTCCGCATAAGCGGGGTCTGGTAGGGGTGGATGTACAAAGCCTTACCCCTTCAGAATGCAACCCTGCCGAGAGGCTATTTCTGTAAACCTCCAATCTTATAGGGTTGGCAACCCGAGGACTTCCTAGGAGATCACTTATCCCGGTATTACTCTCATCCAAACACACTTAATTTCAGAGTTCTAATGCGATCCGACGCCTTAGTGCCTGGTAAATGAACACGAGGACTTCCAGGTATCACCTTTTATATATATATATGTATGAATGTATGTATGTGCATATATATGTGTATATTAAATAATGTGAAAATGTTTAATAAAAGTATCAATTATATTTAATAATTATACACTGAGAAAATTTCATAGTATGCAATTCAAAAAAAAATTTGTCTACGTAGTTCACAGTAATAAGTGCATTGGCGATTCCACTCGACATCATCACCCACGGCCTCATCATTTCCATGTACTCCTTTGTTTTAGTATATGCTCTTTTTTTTTTTTTTTTGACATGTAAGATTAGGGTAAGGTATATTTCAAATGATCATAATTTATTAGAGTTTAACATATATTTAAATATTTTTAAATGGATTATTTATATTAGGAGATCAGTCGAACTAAAATTTAAAAAAAAAAAATGCAGTAGAAGAATCAGAAAATAAGGGAATTTTTGGGAGATTTTTCGGGATTCTTCTTTCGGTTTTTTCTCTCTTATTCTGTGATGAAGGAAAGAGGATACTTTTAAGTGTGAAAATGGATATAGCATAGAGCAATCCAATTTTCTAAAACCAATCCGGTATCTCGAATATTGCACGTAGGGTCCGGCTTCTCTGGGGTGACATGCTTTTGGCCAACGACTAATCACCAATGGTCCTGTGTTTCCTTGGGGTTTTGGATCGCGGTTGCTGCATAAGTAACTGATATTATATAAGCCTTTCGGTATTTAGGGATCTAGCAAGAGTTATTTCAATTACAGCGATTAATGAATAAAGATGATTTTGTTGTTGGTGTCAACTATCGAAAGTGACCCAAAAAAAGGAAAAAGAAAGTGAACTATTGGAAGGTTTCGTAGTTGTGATGGGCGGCTCAAAAAACCTACCACAAAGCAGAAACTTTCAAGGGCATGATCATTGCACTTTTACTCATTTCAATGGATTAAAAGTTACTCTCCATTTTGACTTGTACTCTTACCTACCTTCAACCATGCAGCTAAGCCGCTCCTGCGTATTTGTTTTGTACCTCTACCTACCTCGTATGTACGAAATAAATTTTAAGAAAAGTGAAACATTACGTGTCTTGAAGCCAATTTTTATATCCTTTTCTAATAGAGAATATAATAGAGAATATGCGAGAAAGGCTAACGCCGAGTACTATGCCAATAGCTGAGCCCTAGGCAAAGTCATAAGACAATGATATTAGTGAATACGATCAGAGCTTCTTGCGCTTGGTTATTGGATTATCATGAATACTACAAGAACTTGGAGAATTCTTATGTCCTAATCATCTGGCTAGATATACACGAGAACAAGCAACTCGCCAATATGCCTGTCGCCACTAAATACCAAGTTTTTTATTTCAAACCTTGAAAACAAGATAGGCTATGGAAACTCGGATATCTCTTCATCACATTCCAAACACATGATATTAGCCCTATAAATACCTTCTATCTCACCATAAAGCGGTGAACAGAACACGCTTCAAGAATCTCCAAATTCTCTCTTCTTTTTTATAATTAAAAGATGGGGAGTCAAAGATGTTACACCAAAAGAGTACACAATAGAACTTCGAAAAAGGAAAAGATACGAGAAACAAGAAAGGAACCAAAGCGGCTACGCACCATATTCAAATAACGAGAGAATAAGATCTCAATATACCGTGTTTTACAAAATGGCCTGCAATGCAATTACTTTCTCTCAGAAAATGAAAAAACTCAACACTACTGAAACAATTAACTAGAGTTTGGATTTTGTTAACAAAGAAGTTTTACTCTCCCGGGTTGGAGGTTGGCTTTACCAACCATGAAATTGTTGAAGATGAGTCAAGTTCCATGATCAAGTGCCGCTGAATTAGCTACTCTTTTGTGGTTAAAACTACGAGCACAACCCATGTTTTGAAGAGTTCATCATAATTTGAGTCCTGCTAACCGATTGATAAGAGAAAATAGTTAAAAACATACAATTAGAGTTTGCAAGCACAACTCCAATAACTGTGAGACGAGGTTTGCCAAGAGAAGAGCCGTCACCAATTCATTTTGAAGATGTTTCGGGGGAGTAGACCTGGATAAGGATGACAACAAATTCCACCATATCTTTGATCCTGCTTCTTTTACGAGCTTGAATCCAGCTCCCCTTATCTTCAAAACTGATAAAAAAGAAAAGCCATTGAAGGAGAACCCACTTGGAAACTATAATCATTAGAGAGAGAGAGAGAGAAGAGGGATGGGGGAAGCTGCAGCTGGGATTTGTGAATTTCTGGGGGTTTGCAGAGGATGAGTTAACAAGAAATAATCAAATAATACAACGTACAGAAGTGACAAGTCAAATTTATTAATGTGGACACGACTCTACCATGACAATGTCGACCCTGAATCTCAAGATGATCTCTCTCCTTTTCCAAATCCACTGCAATGAGTGTTCTTTTAGGTTGAAACTACTTGTTTATGGTGCATACAGCAAACAGACACACTTGCAAGAGCAAGGTCCAAGCTAAAACAAGCAAACCAAGAGGCAAAATGTTTAAAAACAGCTTCATTCTTTCTGCTCTTTCATGTGCATTATTTACTTATGTGTAATACAGCTCCATGCTGTAAAATTTTAGGTACTTAAATTGTTTGGTTTGAAAAATGAACCGAGCCCCTCATACAATTAAGGGAACCAATTAGGATCGCTTCCTAACTAAACTAGCCCAGGTCATCTGTAAGTCCAATGAGCCTGAATAGTAGATCTCTGATGTTATACTCCTGGATCACCCACAATAAAAGTTTCCCAGATACTAATTCCTAACCACTTAGCTAGTCGTTCAGAAACCTTCAAAAAGGGGCAAGTCTCCTGAAACCATTTAGGCAACAGCTTAGTTAATTTTCTAGAGCCTGCTCGAGCTGCAGTGTAGTCTTCAATTTTCGAGGATTCACCCAAAAACATAGATAAATATTTAAATGGACTATTTGGCGAGTAGCTAGTAGGGTCAAATATTTGAACGTAAACACTTACATGCTAAGAACTTTGATCATACTCATATTTTACTGTTAGACTAAAAATTTATTAATAGTAAAATGACTTCAATGAAAGAAAACTTTCCAAGCAGAAAGATGGAAAATTTTTAATATATGTTGCTTGTATAAGCAGCATCCCTGAAAATAAATGCAGCGTAATCAAAACTTGCTTAGATGGTAAGTCATACTAGGATTGCGAATTGTTTTATTATTTCTTTATATTCTATTATATTTAGAATGGGCCTGGCCTTGCCTTTTTTATGGATAGTTCTAATCATCTTCAGAACATACTTTAATGCAGAACAAGAATCCAAATGTATAAACTATACTTTATGGTGAAGGTCTAGGCCTATTTGGTTATTTACTCTGGGTAATCAGAGTTTCTTTCCTCAGACCCTGCATAGACGGGAGCCCTTGAGGCACTGGGTATGTTCCTTTTCCTTTAAGGTTCTTAGTGTCAGGCTTCCTGTGCGTAGCCTAGTTTTATACTATTACAAGCAAAGTTAATGGAGAAGAGACCGGGCCGATAGGCCCAATCTAGAACGGATGTGGAGTGGTCAGTGCTCTAACGGGTTTCCGGGAGCGTAGCCCTCAGGAATAATTTTTTGGGCCTCATTTTGGGCCTAGGTGAAGGTCTAGGCCTATTTGGTTATTTACTCTGGGTAATTAGAGTTTCTTTCACAGTGCACCTGTAGAAACATTGTTTAAGGTTTGAGAGAGGGTGATGATATCAGAAAAACTCGCCTTACAATTCCCGAGCAATAAAGTATCTCTTCAACTCCGTGAACATAGGTATTTTAGGCCGAACCATGTAAATATTGTGTGGTTGTTTTTTGTTTTCTCGTTATATTTTGTTGTGCTTAAGTTGTTGCTTCTTTAACACCTAATCCAATGACACCAGAATATTGGTTTGTTTTGAGTAAGGGTCCAACATTAAGTCGGTACATTTTGGGAAAGGGGAGATGGTAATTATATGAATGAAGCTAATATCAATATCAACCATATTTGATGGACGATCACCTGTCCATCTACTCTCCTATCCAACTCTGTCGCCGATCATGTTTAAAGCTGGAAACTACACTTGTCTGGCTTTGATAGTCGGCCCTACAACACCAAAACCATTTATCAAGTCAGAGGTCAAATATTACCAAATTGGTAATATTGATACTTGACATCAATATAAGGTTGACAAACTTGAAGACGAAATAGTATATCTTTTGATGGACAGCCAGTGTATAAAGGCGCGCCTGAGGCGAGGCGAGGCGCAGCTCCCTCGCCTCACAAGCCTTAGGTGAGGCGACTTCAGTGAGGTGCGCCAAGACGCGCTAAGGTGCGCGAAGCGCTGAGGCACGCCTAGGGGCGCCTTTTGTTTTTTTGGGTATATTTTGCCTTAAATTTAATATATTATTATATTGTGTGTGTTTCTGTTATGTTACATAATCATGAAAAAAAGTTTATGTTGATATATTTACACGTTTTGTAAAAAAAGCTTAAGTTGATATATATATAATACAGCGTGTTTTGATGAATATTAATATCTTTTAGCGGTATTTTTCTTAAGCACTATATAGATTTTTAATTAGAGTTGTTATATTACATAATTAATTAATTTTATAACTTATGTTCATGAAATATTTTATAAATATAGAATATGAATGCATATTACGGAACTATGCGCCTCACTTCGCTAAGCCGCGCGTTTTCGCCTTGCGCCTTCACCTAGGCACTAGGACCCCCTATCGCCTCAGTGCACCTTGCGTCTTTTTATACATTGTGGACAGCAACAATTGCAAGATTAGCAATGCTACAAATTTAACTCCAAGAGCAAAAGGTACATTGTTATTTATAAGTGTCATGCCATCAAACAACAGGGATTCGAAACAGACCGCTGATTGATTTCAGTCTTTCTCGATTCCGATAAGAGGACTACCCGTGCAAACTGGTAAGTTTGGAACCCCACATCAAAGCAGCAAACACATAAAAAAAAAGGATGGAAGGAGAAATCAGAACAGCAAATTTTTTGTAATTCAGCTTTGAATCTGTCTACGGAGGAGAGAACAACAATTTCACTATTTCGAGGATATCACCTGAGACAATTTTCTATGTTGCACACAACTTTAATGTGTATATATAGAGCCACTAAATTCTAGTGTGTCAACCTTAATCCGATTGGTTCAATCTTTTACTTCATAAACAAGGCCCAACTAAAACCAGACTCCACAAACAAACCAAACAATTTGGGCCTTGTTTGAAGTGTTTCTGGTATCTTTTCGCCATAATACTAGTGCTACTAGCAGCAACTGAACAACCCTACCCACGATCTTGTAGATATTCTGGTATCTTTTTTGTAGTGTTTCTGGTATCTTTTTGCCACAATACTAGTATTATTAGCAATAACAGAACAACTCTAGCAACAATCTTGTAGGTTTTCTAAAATGTGAAAGGATGAACATACAGGCCACATTTTATGCATCCATTCCTGAATTCATATAGTCATCACTAGCTTCTAACGATCTTAAGGCTTGGAGCCATCAGCATCTGCAACGAAGCAAAAAGTTTTAAGTACCAAATCACGGCAAAGAAGCAGATACATAATTCTTTTAGCTTCTCAACACTATGATGAAGAGACATTTCAGTGTTACATGTTAAGAATTTCACATACGAATCTAGTAACAAATCCCACATAAGAGTTGTGAGAAAGAAGATGCATGTAAGTCTAATAGGCTGCTCCAATTGGTGTCATTTAGTTATGAGATGGAATCCTCTAGGTTTATAGGTGGATTTCAAAGCTTGAGTGATCACTTAGTATAGTGAAGATACAAGATTAAAAAAGAGCACAACTTTCAAACAAATGTCAAGCACATTTTGCTACCCAATATCAAACCCATGCAACTACTTTCCTACCACCACTACCTATTTACTTTACTATCAAGGGATGGCAGGTTAATGTCTACTTCTCACACCAACTACTCCCAGCCAAAAATCATATTTTCTGAAATAGAAGAAAGACAAGAGCGGTAAAATTACCTCTGCCAAGTGGTGTTCAATACTGAATACCAACCTACAGAAAAAAAATACATCAAGGAATTAATTGTCCTACCAATCAATGTTCGTACTTTCTTCTCGCAACAAAATTCTGTAACTGGACATATAGCCATAATCTTCAAGTTAAATAATGCAAATAAATGAGGTCAAGTCCTCTTCAAAAGCTAGTGGCCTTATAGGTTTTACCAACAAATGACCAGTTACAGCTTTCAAGAGTGTATCTATATTAATCTTCCTGAGATTCATGAAGCAAACACAAACTTATTCTGCTAAAGACACTTCGTAATGAAACTATATGGAAAGCGATGCAAACATTGAATCTAGTCTAGAATTAATTAAGGATTTGACCACCGAGCCATGAATCAATAGATGACAAGTCGACTCAAGACGAATGATAATACGCGAAGAAAATTTTCAAATTGTATCTACGTGCTCCATCCCACCCCACTATCTTCATTTTGGATTTCTCAAGGACTCTAATCAATACTTCAGCCTGAATACATGAAACAGGTACTGAAGCCCATGGTAGAAGATAGAAATTTAACATATCATAAGAAATGTACATGGAAACCAAAGAGATACTACATTGAATATCTCATATCTCAGAATTAGAGGGTGTTTGAAAATCAAGAAATACTGAAGAATGAACCATTTCCAAGTTTGATTCGTATTCTAGCCGATATAATTTGAGTGGCTTCATCGCAACAGACAACTTTTTTTCCCCAAAACTCCCACACAGTCCCCACTCTCCAGAAACTAAGAGAAGACTAATCATCACAGAAAATGAATGTTTAGAAATATTTCAAGGCAAATCGTATTTTGCAGGATCTTTGATCTGGGATACTAAATCTATAATACCCTCCCCCTGATGCAATGTAAAAGTTATGCAATAAAGGTGACCAACATAGCAAGCCCACACTAAGAAAAACTCATATATTGGACCTTCACAATGAGGAATTCTCATGAAGGGTAGCTCTGTTATACGCACGGGAACCCAAGCAGAAGATCAACATATATCACCATCTATATTATGGATAAGCTTATATCACCATCTATATTATGGCTATCTTTCTGAGACGGAGCAGCAATTAGAGCGTACATAAATCAACATGGCCTCTATATCTTAAATGTTATTGCAGCAAGTCCGACAAAGAACTCTATACATCGACACATGAATAACGACTCTACATATGCATCCATGGGGCTTATAAAAACAGAAAGAGGAAATGCCCCTGCCAACAGATAAAAGCAAATTTGTTTGTGATCCATATGGACTAGAGTAGATAAAACAATACAGGTGCCAGTGAAACTGAATTCGTAATGAGGAAAAACCACAGTTGATTTGTCATTTTAAGGCATTACTTAAGCAACAACCCAATTCCATATTCAGTAAGATGAGATGTTTCCTTCCTGAAGATATCATGAAAAATAAATAGGAAAGTGAAAAAGCCCGACACTAAACTCAATATGGCCACATCGCTAGCACTTTCGGCAAGATGTATCATAACCTTGACAGATGTCATTTTCCCATTCACCGGATATTATAACTAGTGAGATTAGAACACAAGCAACAATTCTAATACCTATCTCCATCATATTTCTTTGCAACAAATGGTAGCCTAGCAGCATCAAAGGCCACATAGAGGCTTTTTGCCCCATACTAGGCATAAAAACCTCAACGATGCAATAACTATAGCCAATCAATCATAATCAAATGGCATGATCTTTAACATTCCCATAAAATGATGCGTTGTCGTAATTGAGACAACGATGTTATGAGATAATTAGTGCAAATTGTTAGATATACTGAGCTATCAATAAAGTTCATGACTTTATCTCATAAAGTCTCTCACGTAAAGGATCAAAAAAACCCCACTGTTGGCCTCAATAGACTGGTTGAACACGAGAGGATAAGAGAATTTCCTAGTCTCAAAGAATATGATTAAGCATTGGAACTAGTAGTCTAATCTTACATCATCATAAGGAGATTTCTAATCCATCACGGCCGACAATGTAATCTGCAGGATAAGCAAGGATCTTAAAAGTCAAACGTCAATAGTCGTACACCAGCGAACACATCGGATATCACATCATGTTAAAATTTTAGCAGTATACCAAACAATACACCAGATTTTTGTCAAAGTTATGAGCATCTACCGCACATGTGTAGGATATTTTCATTGGAACAGATTAAAGAAACATAAAATTGTCACCTCTTGACATGTGATGTAATAATGACATAGTAACAACCCTTTGATAGCCCTTACAAAGTATTATTTAACACAACTACGTTTCACCGTCTACTTATACTCTATACTTTAGATTGCAGAATGAGAATTCTCCAAAAAATCTTGCATGATTCCCTGTCATATAGCAAATAGAATGCTGATACATGATCAATCTATCTATGCTTTTGAATTATGTGGTTCCATGACATAGTACCATTTTTGAGTAGAGAAGTCATGCATTTGAATCCTAGGAGCCCAATTTTCAAAATCATATCACACAATATAACATCAACCTTTGCTTCCTCCATACTTTAAGTTACAACCAAGCATGAAATCAAATAAAGGTCCATATGACCAGTTTTGAACAAGCCATTATGCAACATTACTTTGTAAACCGACCAAAAAACCAAACATTACTTTGTATACATACACATTGCATTTTGTTTATAGAAACATATTTACAAATGTTTTTTCCAAGTTAAAACTACCAGTTGGTATAAAAGTTAAAGAATGTATAATTATTCATTCAAATTACCAAACACTGACACGACTTGTTAGATAACATCCGCAGCATGCTCCTTTGGCGACATCATAACCACAAACCACAACTGTACCTATATCAAAATAAGTTTGAATAGCTAAGGAATGTATTTGCCTCCCTGGATCCAATTCACCTAAGCTAGCACAAACAAAGAGAGCAATGGAATGTCACTTTGTTTGGCAGCAAGCAACTTATGCTCTATAATATACTTCAACATCATCATGCCTTCTCTCCATTCTAAGTAGCCATATCCAACAATCATGGCATTCCAATCATATCGACTTAATTCCATCTTCCCCACATTGGTATGAACATCCATAACTTCCTTAGGCAAGCGCATCAGAATGAAGGCCGAGACCACATGGGAATGGACTAGATTCTAGCCTAATGAGGCTGCTTGACACAGATTAAGCATCCATTTGCCAAATTGAGGGGCTTCCTAAGCATCCTTGTTCCAAGAAGGACGGTTGAACAATTATGTACAACCAACTAAGTATCCATGTACTTGGTTTTAAGTAATCACGTGCTTAAGAAATTAAATAAGTAAATTCAGTCAAATAGTCCAAAAATTCTCCTTTTAGGCTCAAGCTACATTGGTATTTACAAAAATATAAACTAGAATTCTAGTAGAAAAGGAACTCATAGATAGATAATAACATAATACAACATATAACAATTAAACAAAATTCTAATCCTCAATAAAATTCTAAACTAATTAAGAATTCTAAAATTACAACAATTTAAATCTTTATCTTTTCTCCTCTATCTCCACCACTGCTCCATACTCACAAAAAGCTTAAAAGAATGTAAACAGAAAAAAAAAAAAAAAATGCATTAAAATCATGACCTTCCGGGTGAAGCCTGCAGAATAAGTCCACCGCTTCGAAGAATCTGGTGCTTGACCATAATTCTGAATCAGAATAACAAAGAAAATTTCGTTCCTCTCGGCATTTTGTCGAAGAGCTTACTTGCATTCAACAAATTATCCAATGGGCTCTAAATTGCGCAAATTGCGGTGAGAATTCATAACAATTTGAACGAACCAAACCCTGTGCGGCGCAATTGGACATCTAGGGTTCATCCATGGCATCTTTACTGTGGCTTTAAAGATTAATCATGTGCCCTAAACAAAAAAGGCAAAGAACACCACAACAGAGCTTATCAATGACGAACATGCATGTTGCATTGCGAAAAGCAATTGCAGACATCTCTGTGATTCTACGCAGGGAACTGCAATCAAACAGCGCAAGCACTTTGAATTCGTTTAACATTTTTTTCTTTTATTTAAAATGTTGCGTAAAATTTAAAAGCCCAAGGATTCAATATTGGAATTATTTTGGTCAAAAGAAAGAATGATCGATCAATTTAAATAAATTTTAGAACATTATAAATGATTTTGAATAAAAAAACGACTTATTACTACTAAATATTTTTATATTTTATTTATTGTATTAATTTAAATTTTATATTTTTAATTTTGTTAATTTGATATATTTTTAATAAATATAGTATTAATTTAATTTTTAAAATAAAATTTATATTAAATTATTAATAAAATTTTTAATAATTCAGTCATAAAATTGGATTAATTAATCTATTAATATGTTATGAATTATTTACATCTAACGTGATTTTATAATTAAAAATTAGTCAATAACTTAAATTTAACTAAAGACAAAATTGAGCCAACACAATTAGAAAAGTATAAGAATTTTTAATATAAATAATTGAAAAAAAAGAAGAAAAATTAAGGACGTAAAAAGCTCGCTATTAAATTGTTAAGATGTAATTATTACTTTGGGCAAAGTTCTAACTGGGCCTGGAAATGTGTGTGTACCTGGCCCATATAAAACCAGCTTCCTAGGGCCCATTTCGCTCCCCGTCTGTTATCCCTAGGGTTTACGCTGCTGCCATATATAAATGCTCTCAAAGTCACCAGAAGCCATTCAGGTTTGCCCCTCTCTCTCTCTCTCTCTCTCTCTCTCAGTAGGGTTTCAAGATTGGTTTTAGATTCGAGTTCTCTCCTTTTTCATGTAATCAATCGATCTCAATTGTACTTTCTTGAGTTCGATTTTTGAACCTCTTTTGCAAAATCAAAAGCCTCTGCTTTAATTTCAAAGAACAGTTAAATCGTTGTTTCATGATTTGAAGATTCAGGGGAGTAATTGAGCAGATGATGAGAAACAAGAGTAAAAAAGCTGATCAATTTCCGTGATGCTTCAAAAATTCGAGCTTTTTAAAACTGATGCTCATGTAATTCATCCCTTGTTTCTTTCTCAATTCATATCGTCTTTCTGATTTTTCTTTTTTCTTTTTTTTTTTTTTATTTGGTGAATAAAACTGTGCACAATAAGCCGATGCCCTGGATAAAAAGAGATGAAGGAAGCATGGTAAGGTGCACAGAGAATGAATGCAAAAAAGGGTCAACATGTCTGCTCCCTCTGATGCCTATCCATGGCTTTGATTTGGGGGCCTGGTTACGACCCACATTTTTTTTGTTTCTTTATTCTCTAAGGTTTTAAATTAACTAATTAAGGTTTGAGTAAGGCATATTGTTGTGGAAAATAAAACATAATGCCCAACGTTAACGTATAAAAATTACATGATACACAAAAATTTACTTGAAATCTTTTGAACTATTATGAAGATTTTGGATTACAATACTCAGTTGTAAAGCTTTGAAGTAGACTGTGAATGGGTATCAATTGTAATGCTTGGAGATAATGAGTGTTTCATTGTTTTTCTTAGCTGTCATTGGATGTTCATTGTCCTCGGTGGTGAGAGCCTTCCTTTAGAATAACATCTTGAAAGGGTAAGGCTGTGTACATTTCTTCCCACGTACCCTGTATATGCGGGAGTTTAAAATTTAAAATTTATGCTTTCATTGGACATGTAAAGAGTTTAAATTGTAATGGATCGTTTTATTGCCTCGGTTTCATCATAATATGCACCTCTAGTCTCCATGATTTCTTTAATTTTCGTTCTTTCCTTGTGAACCTTGTGGTTGAGGACTTCTCATTGTCAGGACTCATTTAAAAAACAAAATTTCTTGTGTAGGAAGTATTTTTGGCTTTCGTTCTTTAGCAAGAAGTACCATAATGTGTTTGGCATGTCAAATTAAAGCCTTCCAATTGATTTGAAAAGAAAGATCCAACTCGATGGGCCAAAACTAAAGAAGATTCAGACTTAATATCACTGATAATTTGGATCTAGTTTGAACGAGATTAATTGAGCTTATACAAAATTTGAGTGTAAGCCTAATTGACATGAAATTTGAGATAAATAAAACAAGGACTTTGACATGAGTTAGTCATGCCCTAAACTTGACATAATTCACATAAATTGAAATAACTTGAAATTAAAATGGCATGAGCCCTAAAAGATCTGCATTATAGTAATTTGAATTGTTAAATGACTTAGTCTAATATACTAATATTTGAAATGAAAAGATATGACCTTTCAATCCATGATTTGAACTAAAATGATTCATCCAATCCATATCTTGACCGGGGCTATTTAACCTTAGCAAAAAAGGGGGAACCAAATCTAACCCTAGTTTACTAAAACTTACAATGACCTTACCAAATTAACATCAAACCCTAGATGATTGAACTAGTTATTATAGAATTATAATATGAACTTCTAATTCCACAAGTGAGGCAATTCATTTTATAATTTTACATGTGGGACAACTCTATAATGTCCCCTTTTTTAAAAGAGAAGTCATTTTTTTCTCAACGACAAAAATATTTTTTATGTAAGGAGTAATTATTTTGAATTATGTTAAAATATAATATATTTTAAAATTTGTATTATAGTGTTTCAATATGAATACAATGAAGTATTTTAAAATTTAGAAGTTTATCACTTAGGTTGCTTGAAATTTAAAAATGTAATTATATTATGTATAAATTCAAAAGAGTTCTAATAAAATATTATTGATCTATATTATGAATCCAATAATATAAAAGTTTCTTCAAATGCAGCCTATTATTTTTCATTAAAAAATGTTAAACACATTATTTGTGTGATATATTTATTACTACTATTTTTTTGGAAGCCTATCGGATTTTTGCAAAAACACTTAACATAGCAAATATATGTTGTTGTAGTTGTACACCACACCAGTATTGTATAGTAAAAACGAACGAATTTTGACAAAAGTTATCAAGTTCTAATATAGAATATTTAACAAACATTAGTTATATTAAAATGTCATGATATTTTAATAATAAATACTTAAAACTAGAAATATCAAAGTAATAATTCCCTATTTTTAGCTCAAGAGGAATTTGCCTTTAATTATACTCTGGACCACATTTTCTTCACTTGGTGTTACTATTGTGATTTGATGAAAAAGTGCCCCTGAATATTTCAATTCTCGCATGTATATAAACAACCAAATTGCTCGGGTTTTCAGTGTCCTTCCAGTACTGATCACCCGATATTTGGGCAGTAGAGAAGCTCATGGGGGTATTATACTTGCTAGTGCTCTCTTTCTATATTCACACAAGGCGTCTACCGTAGATCTAGCTATGTTATGATACCTAGTAATAACATTTCTAGCCAACTCTCGCTATTGGGATACTTGATCTCAAATATTTTTATTAACATTGCAGCAAATCAAAGAATCACTACATTAAGTCATTTTCTTCATGCATAAACTAATCTTCCTCCATTGTAAAAATAAACACATTATTGCGGTGCACTCAACAGAATGGACCACGTTGTTGCCAATCAATGAGAAAATGAAGAACAACGACCGTATAATACCAAACACATTTTCTAAAAGCACTTAACAAATAACACCAAACACACTCTTACTTTAATTCAAATAATAAAACAAGTCAATAGTCAAGAACACACTATTTAAGTCTTGATAGAAAACAAACAAATAAAAGAAGTAGAGTTTAACTAATTAAAAACAAGGACAGCCTTCGAGATGCCTCCCCCATATCCATAATATCAACTAATACATATAGAACCCATATTTTATACACTACCATTTCATATAATAAAAGTCCTAACAAACTATATATTATAAGAACTAATAATAATAAAATATAGTAAAAGGTCAGAACAAACCAACCATAACCAATAGGAATCAGACAGGTGTCTTGTGGAGGCGATCAACGTGATCAACGGGGTAAGGTGCCACCGAAATGAGTCTGCATCCGTACATATAAAAAATTAATTAAGAATCTTTTTTTATTTTCCCCCAAAACCGCGTCTTGGAAATCAATTCTGCACGTGTTGTAATTGGAGCGCAAGCAAAAGGAGTGGGACCCAGCTCCGATGACCTAACAGGGTCTGACCCATTCAACATCAAATTAGCACGTTTTTTTAGTTTTTTAGTGTTTTCGTCTCTATCTTTTTTTTTTTTTATAATAATTTTTCTTATAAAATTAATGTTATATTTTTTTAATTTAAAATAGTCATAATATTTTATTTTATAAAAAAAATAATTTTTTATATATCAATCCAAGTTAGGTAAAAAAAAACTACTTTAAAAAAGAAAAGTAAAATGAATCAAACAAAATAAATTTATAAACATTAACAACTACTTTAAATATAACCAAGCAGAGGTGCAGTATTAAACGTACATTTAGTCTCATATGCTAGAAATAAACTATAAACTTCATATTACTTTTACAACCATATAATTTCAGCATGCGTAAACATACAAATACTAAAATGGATACTACATTATCAATTATCAAGTACGAGTATATGCTTATAAACTGCGTAGGCAAACTTCAATAGTCACTTACGTAACATGTCTATTACGTTCTCTGGTGCAAGTTGGGTCCTACATATCCCATATAAGAATGTAAATTACGGGTTTGTATATTGAAGCGAAACAATGAGATTTGAAGACCGCTATCCTCTTTTACAGTCCACATGTCTTTATTACCGTGTATATAAGAAAAATATTAATATTTTAAGATAAATATACTCTTTCTTACTCATTACATTAAAAAAAAAAAGAGAAAAATTATGAAAATCAAGAACAAACCTTCTAGGAAAGAAGCCAAGCCAAATACCAAATACAAATTTGAATGATGTATCTACCCTAGTAGTTGAATTAGTATCCTATTGATCTAGTGAGGGCCGAAAGGGATGCCTACTATTTCTAACGTGATAAACATTGCTTGACCCAATTTCCACACTAGTCTCCACCTCAAAAAATAGTTTTCAAATCGTTATAAATGTCATAATGGTTAAACTACCTATCCCAAGTTATAAATTTTAGATTCAAAACTCATTCTCCATCCCTTTCAAGGGCCAGTGTCCGTATTGAGAGGATTCACGTATTCAGTTTGAATATTCCAAAACACCCACCTAGTTTGCAATCGATTAGTTTTATAAAAGTCTAACGTTTCTTACTTCCAGCATGATTTTTTCATTTAACTTTTGTCTATTGATTTGTTTAGTTTTAATTGCCTTCAAGATAGCCCAAACCAATTGAACAACATATGCCTTTTGAACTTATATTCAAATCATAAAAGAATTCCAAAATTGATTGATGGGGTACCCAAGACTCTAAGATGATTTCTACTAGAATGAGCTATATCTCTTATTTGTTCTTCTAAATACTTGCGAAAACATTACTAAAGATGAATAAAGTTGATGGAATGACATCAGTCCCCACAAAACTAGTCACATACCAAGTGGGTAAATTGATAATGAGATCTGCTATGGCTTATAGAAGTCAAAAGCTTTCTTTTAAGAAAAGTTTGTTGCTATTTTACTTTCAATATAGCTTTACTTTGTACTCAAGTTCAATTCATGAAGATGCCATACATACACAGTATATGTGAATTTCTTGAGGTGCAAGAAAAGCAATCACCATGTCCCGTTGTTTCTCAAATGTATATCTCGATCTAGAAATAAAGTTTTGTTAGGATGGCATGGATCTTATTTCGAAATTCAGTAAAACCAACCCATCTAAATATATATCTGTGAATTTCACTAAAATTCTTTGTATTATTGTTTTTCTCTGTTTCTCTCAACTTCTTTCAGATCTACTTTTTATCATTTAAATCAAACCTAATTCTTAAGTATTTTACCTAAACAAAAAACATACTCTTAACATATCGTTGTTATATATCCGTAGATGAAATATATGGGAGATTAATAGTGAAATATGCAAAGAACAAAAAATAATCACCTTCCTTTACGCTTCTCAAAAAACCTCTTCAAGGACTTCTTTGGAGCCATAGGCAGATCTGTTATAATAATAATCAAAATAAACACATTCATAATTAATATTCTTATAAAAATATTGGATTTAAATAAACTCACACTTGCGATTATTTCATAATCAAGGTAAATTTTTTTTTTTTTTTTTTTTTTTTTTTGCGGGTCAACTAATCATGTTTAAATGAGGGGTCAGTAGTAAACGCATGTGATGATAACATAAAATTGTGTCCTGTATATAATTTATTATCATCATAGTACAATATTCATCAACCAAAAAGGACACCAACATGCCGTCATCGGATCCCACTAGAACTCTGAAGTTAAGCGTGCTTGGACGAGAGTAGTACCAGGATAGGTGACCTCCTGGGAAGTCCTCACCCTTAGGTTGGGGACACTGGGAAACAGCCTCTCTTCAGGTTAACACCTGAAGGGGGAAGGCTGCGTACATCGGCCCCCCCAGACCATGGGTAGGCGGGAGCCCTTGAGGCACTGGGTGGGTATGTTTCTTTAAGTACAATATTCACCAAGGTATAAACAAAAGTGGGAAAATACCTAGAAGGAAAGTACGTTCAAAAAAAAAAAAAAATTGGTACAATATTTACTATAAATATAAAAATCACGTTTTGATTTAGAAAAATAAAAATATTTAAAAATAATTTTATCTAATTTTGTTTTGTAATTCAAGAAAAACAAGTTTGGTTTTTTTGTTTTTTTTTTTTTTAACAGAACAAAGCCCGAGGCTAGGAACCACTTATAAAGTTTGGTACTTTATACTGCACATCTTGTACTTTTTTTTATGAAACATATGTAACTATTTTTAGTCTATAAATACTAAATATTATGTTTGTTTTTCAAAAGGCTCCCTCCAAGGAGGAAAGGGTTAAAACATAAGCATCCTTATCTTTATTTACGAGGGCCCCAAACCCGACTATGTCCTATGTGATACGTCTTAAAATTTCAAATCGAAGCTCATTTTGATTCCTTAATAGTTAGTTTTCGATAAGGATCCACCGTTTTAATAAGCGTAAATAGATCAGTAAAAATTTAAGAGTTGTTTTATAGTCAAATATGTGTAGCGTTAAGGAAAATCAAGATAATAAAATCAGAAAATAGAAGAAAGAGAAGAGAGAGAAAGGGGAAGCAACCTCCATTGAGAGCTTCAAGAATATGATCTCCTTGAGCATCAAAAGAAGCAGCAGAACTAGTTGTATTAACTTTGGATGAGCTCCCTTCCTCCATTGCATATTTTATCATGTACTCCGCCTATTATATCAATTTCAGGTTCACAAATTACGCCCACTGATTTCTCTTACATATGTATATAAACGCATATCGAAAACAAGAACAATAACAATAAAAGCAAACCTTGTCCTTCGGAACATCAAATACGGACACCTTCCCGTTGTAAAATATGGTCATCTTTTCCGCAGAGTTCTCTAAGGTTCCATTCCTGCAATTCTTTCTGTTAGGGTATAAAATCATTCATAAATCTTCACTCATCAGCTTAAACTTATTTGATATGGTATTGGTGCTCGTTGACCGAAAGGTCAAAAGTTCTAAAATTAAGCTTTCGGGGCTATTAGTTTTTAAATACTAACACAACCGAATTGGAACAGAAAATATTTTTCACGAAAGATAGCGAAGCATTAATTTTTTGAACTGTTATTGGAATATACCTGAGAACAGGACCATTATAGACCGGCAAATCAGAGAAGTGATTATCATGCAATTTAGTATCCTGCGTAACGGACGCAATTACACTCTTCACAACCTCCGGATTCATCTTCGATATCGCATTCTGAATTTCTGCAACCACAAAACACAACGATCTCAAACCAATCCATTACATTTTTCAAATCTAAATGGGGTTTCATCAGGGCCCATATAACCCAAGCACCCGCTTGCAGCCTTCAAATTTTAATACTTATACTTTTTAAACTATCCATTGTTACATATTAAGGGAGACGTCTGAAATTTTTGCCAGTGACACCGAAGATGTTAGGAAGGGACCCAAGTTTCATCCTAAAACTAATAGATTTCACTCTAACAACTCCAGTACGAGATTCTTATACTAGACAAGCACGCACGTAGAGTCCCCCAAGAAAAACCAGAAAAGAAAAGCAAATATAGAAGAATAGGGAGCAACCTTTGAAGCTACGGCGGCGATCAAAATGAGGGTTGGAAACAGGGATAGAAGAGGTGTGTTTCTCCTCCATGCGAAAGAAATCGAGTTCAACATGAGACCTAGACACCATGTTTGATTTGTAAAAGGGGGGAGAGAGGGAGAGAGAGAGAGAATGTTGAAAATTGAGAGGCAAAAGGAGAGAGAGAGAGACAGTAGTTTTAATAGGAGGAGGGAAAGCGGGGCAAAGTGGGGGGGAGAGGGCACGAGAAAAATGAGACTTTCTCTAACTAACCCACACCACCCCTCTGTTATTTATTTGTTATCTTTATTTTGTTTCTTTTCTCACGTTTTTCACTCTTTTAATCTTTGTTTTACCGTAACTATTAATATTCAACTGTTATTGGTTAATGTTTGACGCTTAGATGTTCAGTGTTAACTGACTAATTAGCTGCTAACTGATGGATAATATATTTGGTAAAATTAGACGTTGAAATTAGCGACTCACTACTCGTTATTTATTTTTATCTTTGATTTCCAAGTTTTTCACTCTTTTACCTTCTCTTTATCTTCTCGGTTTTTGTTGTTATCCATGATGACACGTTCCTCAGGTTAGGGGTCATCGACCCTAAAGGAAGAAGACTGCGTACACTCACCCCCCAGACCCTGCATATGCGGGAGCCTTTGGGGCACTGGGACGTCGTTATTGTTGTTGTTGTTTTTGTTTTTTATCTTCTCGGTTGTAGATTGTTTGAGGTGACTAACGGATCAATACGAGTTGACTAGTGATGAGTTCTACAAGTTGAAAGTGTATGGATGTGTTGATACTATTTAAATTTGTCTATTGTAACGAATCAAATTAAGATTAAAAAAAAAATCTATGCCCCGATCTAGCCTGTGGATTTTGGATGGGGTCAAATCAAATTGGGTTACGAGTTTAAAACGGGTTATATTTGGACCGGTGTTTTCACTTTTTCTTTTTTTAAATTAATCAAATCATTAAAAAAAACACATAAAGCAAATGTATAAATATAACTATCATTAAAATAATAAATTATTTTTATTAGTAGATATATCACAACAACAATAACCAGTGTTAAAACAGCTCCCGCCAAATCAAGTTTTATTAATAAATAATATAAAAAGTATGTTATGAACTTACAAATACAGTTTTTAATATAAAACATGTTGCTTGTTGAGAATAATATATTTGGGTCAATGGCTACTCTCCTTTTGATTTAACGGGTCGAACATGTGTCACGATGCAGGTCCCCATGTCACTCGTACAGATCAGGCCAAGTACAAGGTTGGCGGAAAAAAATAGACCCATGACTAGGCCCACTACAAGGGAGTACAGGTCGACCCAAAACAAAAGTGAGAAAGAAAGAACAAACAAGAAGAACTCAATGATTTACATAGAAACCCCTCTTCAATTGAGATGGGAGAAAACCACGGGCGGAGATGGAGATTCTTTATTGAACTTGAACGGAAGAACTACAATCACACTTCCTCTTAACAAGATCTATGGAGAATTATAGATCACTTCCTCTGAACTCTCGTAGCACTCGAATATCTGAATTGGAGGAATTATGAAATCACCTCTCTCTCTCAATGACGGCAGCTTCACTCTGAAATTGGATTCCCAAAACCGAACCCTAGCTGCGATTTATATAGGCGAGTCTGGGAAGAGCCCGATCGATCGGTGGGGTACCAATCGATCGGGACAAGTACTACAACCTTCCCCCTGATTCGTCCAAAACCCGATTCGATCGAGGAGACTCCCGATCGATCGGCTTGCTCCTGACATGCCCTAAAATATAAACATGTAATTTGAGACATAATCTTAACAAACACAACAACAATTAACCAGTGTCAAAACAGCTCCGGCCAAAGCAAGTTTTATTAGTAAATAATATAAAAAGTATATTATGAATTTACAAATATAGTTTTTAATACAAAACATACATCTTGTTGAGAATAATATCTTTGGGTCAATGGCTACTCTCCTCTTGATTTAACAGGTCGAACATGTGTCATGACACAGGTCCCGTGTCACTTGTATAGGTCGAGCCAAGTACAAGTTTGGCGAAAAAAATAATCCATGTCTAGGCCCACTATAGGGGACAGGTCGACCCAAAACACAAGCAGTTTGGGCATAGGACAATGTCATTTTACGGGCTGGGTCCTGTTGCATTGCTTGTCGACCCAACCCATTCGCCATCTCTATAGATTGTACATTTTACATAGATAATTTTGACTTAATTATCAATTTTAAATTTAACTATATTCGATGTCAAATTTGCATAAGTTTGGGTTGATAGTTATCTTTGAAATATCAAATAATCGGTGTTTAATAACTGGATTGATAATATTGGTTCTGGTCATCAACATTTCTTTTAGAATGTTTATGAATTTCTAGTCGAAGTTTTGAAGAGGTTGATGAACCTCCGTATTCTAGAAATAAACTATTCAATTTATGTATGGTGTCTATTATTAGCTCAAGAGGGAATAACTTATGTTATTATAGTAATTATTTTTACTAATTTGATGATATTTTATTATTGTTAAGTTCAAATGTTAAAATAAGAAAAATCAAATTTGGTCCACGTGTTTACTTAACCAGTGTTATCTTTAATGGGTTTAGAGTTTCGCTTTCCTTTTCTAGACTCATCCTATCCTTCCACTATTTTTCATGTTGTTGTGTCCATTTCACTGCCGATAAAATCTTAGATGGTTCTTTGGTTTTTACTTTGTTTTATTGTTGTATGTAGTGTGCCTTTAGTGTTCTTTTTACTACACATTTTTTTTGTGCTCGCTCTTTTAGGTATGCCTGATTTTTGTATTCCGACTTATATCGCTAATTACGAAAGAAAATGTTTACTTCATCAGTTCAATTAAGTTCTACACACACACACATATATATACACTTCGCTACAGTTACAATCTCGGACGTAATTTTTTCAATTATAAAGGATGGGTGTATGAACCACATATTCAGTTCATGACATTATTTTTGCCCCCCTGACTTCACTCCTCTTTCTGTACAACAACAACGACAGTCTTAATACCACACTTCACTCCTCTTCGTATCTTTTAACTTAATATGTAACCTAAAATTCACTCCCTCGTAGAAGTAATCTCCTATCTAAATTTCAAAAGAAAAAGAAAAAGGGGGTAAAAGAAGGAGAGAAGGAAGAAGGGTCACGCTTTTTGGGTTGCTGGGAAATGACAGAAGCCCGACACGTACCCAAGCTCTGCTTTGAAATGTGTTCTACGCTTGTACTTCTCTTTCTTTCTAACACCTTCTTACTCACTTCTCATCCCCTCTTCTTTTCATTTTTTTAACGTCTCATCATTCATCAATAGACCAAGTTAAGCTCGAGCCAAGTTAAGCTCGGACCAAGTTAAGGTAACTTGTTTAGCGTAATTCTTTAACAATGTAAAGCCTTCTTAATAGAGTGGTTAGGGGTGTAGATGAGCGAAGTTGACTTACGGGCCCTTGTAGTTGGTTAGCTTGAAAGGTTTAACTGGTTTTGAGCTTGAGCCCAGCCAAGCCTATAATGAAGATCAAGCTCATAGGCTTATGAGTTAAAACGAATCCAAGAAAGCCTATTTAATACAATATATTAGCTTAAATATGTCCAAAGAGCCAAGTTTTAACCTAAATGAGTAGAGCACTAGCTAAAACGAGCCCAGATTGGGCAATAATGAGCCCAAGTATTGCAAGTTTAGTACAAGTTCACCAATTTAAGTTCAAGCTCAACCGAGCCTAACTCAAACTTTAAGTTTCTGAGCTTGACGAGCTTCAAAATAAGCTTATTGCAAATGAGCTGAGCCTCTAGCCTAGAAAGCACGGGCTACACCTGGCTTGGCTCGAATACACCTCTTAGAGACGTCATAAGTTCGAATTTCGAAAGTCTCGCTAATAATATGATTTGAGCACAAAGACAAAAAATTTTGCTTGTGCAATATTCATATTTTAGGCCTAATGAACATTCACTATGAGAAGATGTAGAGTATAAAACTATTTGAGCATCTTTATCCATCAGTCCAAATTATTGAGATAGCTAACTCATTGACAATATGTTTGCAATGTTCCTACATATTTTGTTTCTAATTTCTAATATAAACATAACGGGCTTCCTCATTCATCTCTCGAGCCTCCTTCCTGCCGAGAAACTAAGCTTTTTAAAGGCTTAAGCTGATAAGTAAAGACCAAAGAATAATTTTACTCTCTTAAAGCTTCTCATCCCATATACTCGCCATCCGTTCTACTATAGTTTCCGTCAAATAAAACCAGAATAAAAGACCGGGGTGTCGGGAAAAGGGGAGTAATAGAGTAAATGGAGAACAGGCAGAAAACGTGAACTCTCTTATTTGTTTGGAGTAGGTCACCTTTTTTTCTACTCACCTTACTCCTATTTTTTTCTCTTTGTTTTTTTCACAAGGAGCATGATGAATGGAGAGAAGCTGGCAAGAATGACATGTAAATTGCATGAAAGCCTTGAATGCAGTCTTTGAAATAGATCTTTCTTTTATATTAAAGCTGTCTACCTAGATATTAAATTAACAGATCTTATTAAAATAAATACAACAAACCCAGTACCTCCAAGGGCTCCCGCAAAAGCAGGGTTTGGGGAGGGTAGATGTACGGAGCCTTCACCTTCCAGGAGGCTACCCTGAAGGGAGGCTGTTTCCGAGGATCCCCAGCCTAAAAAGTTTGTCCGTATCAGTCAGCCAAAGACCTGGCAATAGGAGAAGCATCAAAAACGCATGAGTGTGGCAAAGAGGGGAGGGGGGGGGGGCGCTATATATAAGGTGAGATAAAGAATAGTAGATAAAGAAAGGGCTACAGATAGAGGATAGAGATAGATGTAGAAGAGATAAAGAAAGAGAGTGAAAAAGAAATAGGGATAGATAAGGTAGAGACCAAGACTACCATACTCCATCCGGATTATCTAATACCCCTATGCTAGTCCTCCATAGGGCCCTATCTAAGGCCATCTCCTCCCGGAGGTTTAGGTGGGTGAGGTCTTGTCGGATTGTCTCAAGTCATCTCTTCTTTGGTCTGCCTCTGCCTCTTCTGCCTAATGTAATAAGGGATTGTTTGCATTTCCTGACTAGAGCGTTGTCCGGTCTCCTTCTGACATGTCCGAACCACCTCAGACGTTGCTCTCTTAATTTATCTTCAATGGAGGCTACGCCCAATTTGCCTCTTATAATGTCGTTTCTAATTCTATCCTTCCTTGTGTGTTCACACATCCGCCTCAGCATTCGCATCTCCGCCACCTTCATCTTCTGTGTGTGCTGTTGTTTCATTGCCCCGCACTCCGCCCCATACGCTATGACTGGCCTCACAACCGTCTTATAGTATCTTCCATTTAGCTTCAAGGAGCTTATTAGAATAAATAAATTAAAAAAAAAGTTAAAATAAACTGAACTAAATGTACAGTTATTTATTTTATTTTTTGCCCCACAAGGAGCAGGATAAATGAAGAAGCTGCAAGAATGACATGTAAGTTGCATGAAATTTCCTAGAGCTTTCTTTAATGGGAAGCCAACTTTGTGACGTGTACCTCTAATTGAATTTTATTTTTAAAAAAAAAATGCAAAATAGGATCACGTGTTTCTTTTATTATTTTAAAAAAAATTAAAATATAGTGTAGGCTTGGGATGTAGACTTGATATGATGTCTTCTACTTGATATTCAACGTGTAGCACGATCCCACTCCCCCCCCCCCCCCCCCCCCACCTCTTACCAAATATTATACTTTATTCAATAATTAGTTTAAAAATAATTTAATTATATATTGATATATTAAAAAATAATTTAATTTTAATTTTTTATAAAAAAATAATCTAACTTTATTTTCTAATAGTAAAAATAATTCAACTTTAACTTTTTTTTTTTTTTTACTAAAAACTAATCGGAGCGTCATATACTATACGCCTTACACTCAACCACAAATTTAGTAATTTTTTTAATTCAAATTTTTAGAGTTCAATTTTTTTGGTTATAAAAGTTAGTTGTTTTTTAATAAAAAATTTAGAGCTGAATTATATTTTAATTAGGAGATAATGTTGAATTATTTTTTGATATAGGAACATAAAATAAACATACTTAGTGCCTCAAGAGCGCCCGCCTCCGTAGGGCTGGGGGAGGATGTACGCAGCTTTCCCCCTTCAGGGTGTTAATCTGAAGAGAGGTTGTTTTCCAATACCCCCAACATGAGGGTGAGGACTTCCCAGGAGGTCACCTATCCTAGTACTACTTTCACCAAAGTATGTTTAACTTCGGAGTTCTAATGGGATCCGATGACGGCGTGCTGCCCTCTTTGGTTATTTTTTGATACAATGAAATATAATCATATTACTTTTAGATTAATTATTAAACTTTATTTAATTTTACTCTTAACTATATCAATTTAATCATCTAATCAAATTAAGTTATTTTTAACAGCACAATCACTTTACATTCAAGTTACCAACTAAAAATCCATCCACCGACTCAAATTGAGTTAAGTTAATGAAGTAACTACATCAACTTAACATATAATTTTATTTTAAGAACCAAATTAACACAATATCACGTATAAAGAGAATAAATTAATGTAATACGTAAAGTACAAGGACCACTAGTGTAAAGAATCCTAAATTTTTTAATTATTTCTACTTAGCCTAAGTTCATCATTCAAGATCCGAGATGAAGAACAGTTCCACTCTAACGGGCCTGGTTTTAAAAAGACTAACTTGTGGGCTTGGTGCCACGGTCCATACCCTTACGATAATGCACATTATGCACTGTGTGTTGGGGTCACTCACATTCCCCTAAATCTTATATTAAAATAACCCACACAAGAATAGGTTTCGGGAAGAAAATACAAGACACTAAATTTATGTCACTCGATCGAACCTTAAAAATGGGATCAAAATAGTTTCACTATATCTGAGACGTCTTAACTCTCGACTCTACTCATAATGCACAGCTCTGATGCACATAAAGAAATCCTAGTGTGTAAGTTGGCCCATGTATAAGTCCCAATACAATCAAACTTCACGGAAAAAACCCGACACTCTAGGAAGAATGATGCATGTACAAGTATGTGTATATTGTCAAAAAATCAGTTGTCTAAAAAGTTCAAGCTTATAGGTCATAATGATTTTATACTTTAATGATGTCCTCCTGTGCAAATACTGAAGGGACTTAAAGCACAAATAATAAACCAGCCCTCCTCATACATTAGGCATGCTTAAATGAAACTAATATCAACAATACCGATTACTGTAATTCAACCTCTTAATCTCACAAGTCGGGGAAACAATATTATCCCAAAAAAGTCGAAGAATTAGGGTCCTAAGCAGTTGTTTGGTTTATGCCCGACCCTCGCCACATGATATTATGAAGATAAAAAAAACTCACCCAGTGAGTGAGGTAATCAATACAGATCCCAGCAGCAATCACAACAAAAAAGAATGGAAAAACAAATTTATTGCTATAATTAAATGGTAATATCAACCATTTTGACACCTGTGCAATCGCAGTACCCAATCAAAGTTTACATGAAAATATTCAACAAAATTTACATACAACATATAGAAGAAAAAGGAGGAGATTTAAAGTTTGAGGTGCAGATTTTCATGCGAAAATTACAACTGTAGAAAGTGATGTTAATCATCACCAGCAGCACTGCTCGCAAATCCAACAGCAGCAAAGAAGACCCAGGCTGCATCAATTTACCCATATAGACTATTTAATTCCATCATCAAAATAAACCGATATAGGCTGAGTAGCTGAATATTTTATAGAGCAATTGAACCGCTAGAAACCCAAACAGATGGTCTGGAAATACTAATGTACAGTGGCGACTTCAAAAGGCCATAACTTTGATAGGTAAGGAGTTAAGGGGTGAATTACCTATCAAAATGAAGCTCTCGGACCGACCAAACTCACCCTAGTTTAATCGCTATTTGCTCCACCTTTTTACATGCGGCCTCTTAACATCCTTCTGGACCATTTCTACATTTTGTAGACAGTATAATAGCGTTTTACTAATTTTTTATTTTAGGATTTTGTCTAATTTTTCCTCTCAATGGCCTTATGGCTCGTCGTTTTGTTCATTCAATATTTTTTTCAATATTAAACCCTAGTTTCTTCTCTCTCTCTTTTTTTTTTAAAGTGAATTTCAAGTTGTTTTCCGAACTTGACATGTTCTGCTGGAGTATAAAACCAATTCTGGACCTTCACCCATCAGCTTAAGCTTTTGGGATAGATTGTTCCTTGACATGGTATCAGAGCCTTGATGACCAAGAGGTCAGGAGTTCGAATCTCAACAGCCCCCACTTTCAATATTAAAACAATTAAGTATAAGGTAAGAAGTGGGCATGTGCATTATCCACGCTTCAAGCTCAAATGGGCATTTGCGTAAGGGAGCATGTTAGAGTATAAAACCAATCCTGGACCTTCACCCATCAGCTTAAACTTTTGGGACAGATGGTTTCTTGACATGTTCAAATCTAATTTTACGTTTCCTTCCCACATCATACGGAAAAAAATAGTTCCAAAATGAAAGAGGAAAGGGGTTACCAGGCACGAAGGAAGGAGAAACAGCCATTCTCATACCGATTGTAATCATCATAATAATCATACTGCTGGCGGTAGCCCGGCCGGGAGTGGTGAACGTGGGATACCAGCGGGTTTAAAATGCCTAGAAACCCACCACGTGGACCTGGTGGGTCGAATCCGGGTCGTGGCGGTGGCGGTGGATCATCCATGTATCCAGGAGGTGGTGGCACTGCTGATGGGTATCCTCCTGTTCCAAATTTATGGTAAATTCATCATCTAGATACTCTAATATTTAATAGTATATAATGAGATACTTGGAGAAAATTTATCAACTTCATACACCATGTGAAGCATGTTAAATCTTGACTAGAATATGGCAAAATGCCACCCTAAAGTGCATATATGAACATGACTAAGAAAGTATATATCAAACATATCAGTGATCTTGTTGAGACTCGTTCGATTACGATAAATGCACCGAATCCCAATGGTGCCAAACTATAAAAGCAAAAAGCAACATTCCTAGTGCCCTTGGGGCTCCTGCCTAAGCAGGGTCGGAGTGGATGTACGCAGCCTTCCCCCTTTAAGGTACGCTAAAGGGAAGCTGTTTTCAAGAACCCTAGTTGGGGTGCAACACGAGAACTTTCCAGAAGGTCACCTATCTTGGTACTACTGTTGAAATCACATATCCTTAGCATTTCTGATGAAGTATGTCGAAATTATGTACGATATAAACAAGCTTTTTACGAAAATTTGCTCGAGTTCCAGCAAAAGAGTACAAGATTGTCAAAAGCTTTAAACTTTTAGTCACCTAACTCATAAGGTTTAAAACTTCAAGCTCCCCCAATTATATATTAAAAAGTCAAAATACTTAGATAATAAAAGAAAAAACTTCACACACCCAAATGATGAATTTTCTAGTCAAAACTGTAGGGGAGAAGAGACTAAACACAAGTCTAGTGGGCAAGCTAGTTAGTGAAGCACCAAATGATGTTGCTATAGGACATCAACAAGACTTGTATTAATCAAACAAACAGAACAAAAATCAGCAAAAAGAAACACAAAAACGAACCTGGATAGGATTCATGGGCCACGTGCTGGTAACTCATGACACTCTGACACTTCTTTGCCTCTTTAATTCTCTGATTCAACCAGATATATGAACATCAAGAATGGTTCTCTTCTCTTTTTGGAAGGTTTGAAATGTTTCTGGGTTTCAATTGCCAAACTGAACCAATACAAAACGAAAAAAACATACTTGCACCAGCAGGAAATCAATGTGTTACATGGCTATTTTGTGTCATGCCACGTTCATTCTGGTGTCCGTTACCTGGCATTGCCCTGCCTCTAGAGAGCGCCACCTGTCTTCCCAACTTGGGCCCATATTGGGCTTTGCCTTGGAAATGGGCCGACAAGCTCTCTGTGTATTCGTCAGGCCCATAGAAAATCGGATCCTGTTTCTTCAGCTATTGTGTTAAATGAACAAAAATACAAGAACAAAAGAAAGTTAACATGAAAAAGAATAAAAAGATACAAGATACAATTTAACATGAAAATTATGTTTATATCTATAGATTGCATAAATTTTTCGGAATATTTTCAGTAGAGTGTAATGGAATTTTATTTAAAAAAATGAGTGGCTATTTTAGTCAAAAAATGAGGGATCAATTTAAAACTCACGAATATTAAGAAAAGAAAAAAATGAGAGACCAATTTCAATATATATAAAAATAATAAGAGCCAAGGTATAAAATTGTAAATAACATTGAGAATATATATAATCATGTAAACCGTAAAGCGCCCATAAACGAGCCTTTGCCCAAAATAGCCTAAAATAAAAATAATATTACCCAAAATAGCACATTTTAAAAAATATTTTCTCAAATTACCTCAACGTCATCAAATTTTAAAATATATTTTTTTGTTTTGGGGTTTAGGATTTAAAATTTTTAAACAAAAAATTGTTTTTTAAAAATTTGCTGACATGGATGCCATTTGGGAAAAATATTTTTTAAAATGGGACATTTTGGATAATATTTTTTATTTTTGGGCCATTTTGGACAACGGATCCCTTTACACCATGAATATGACTAATTATAAAATAAAACTAGATTCCATATTAGAAGCCAAACTCAACCGTTTAGATTTTAATTAATGCAAGACTCAATTTGACACATTTAATTAACATATAGACTCATAATTCAAGTAAAAAAATAGCAAATTTAAGCTTATTACGACATAGTGTTAGGATCACTTATCTATTGATATAGTTCCACTTCACTGAGACTTCAAACCATGTGTCTAACCTTTCAAACTTAATAACAAATTAGCTCATGTGACCAAAAGCTAGCAACTATAAAGACTCTTAAGTAATTCAAACTGGTTAGAGCCCAGTTTGTTAATGGCTTTATTGAAAATCAATTATATTATAAATTTGTTTTATCATAAATCATCATTTAAGTTTAGAGAAATAATGATATGTATAATTTATCATAAATGTACACATATGTATAATATAGAAGACTCATATATTAATTGATATTATAATATAAAGTTGATTACTTGGTATGTGCTTGAGTTGACTCACCCACTTTCTTTATCCCAAAATGGTCTAGTAATTGTGTCTCGCTTTGGACCTTTAAAATCTCCGGATCAACCTTGTGAAATTGTTATGTACGAGCCTCAATGTCGATTTTATACGCTAACATTGATCGTGTATTTTTCTTTATCAAGGGTAGTTTATTTGAAAAGTGAAAATTTTAAAATAATAATACTTAGGGCTGGTAAAATGTGACCCGATCTCATGACCCAACCCATTTGACTCTCTACCCGATCCAATCTTAATCCGAAAAATTTTAAATTTATTGAGACCCAAACCTGAAAATGAACCGACTCGAATTTGACCCCACCTTACTTGACCTGACTAGAGCCGACCCGAAATCCAAAATGACCCAAACCAGACCTGCTCTATATTCTAAAATGACTGAAATAGAAAGTGAACTTATAGTAAAATTTAAATTTAAATAAAATGCTAATTATAGTCATTTCATTTTGTAGTTCAAGTTATAATTTTAAAAGTCGAATAAACATATTATCAAAATAAACTATTGGTTCAAGTTGCAATCCGGGCTGACCCAATGATACCTGACCCAAGGTTAACTTGATTCGAAGTTGACCTGACCCGATGTTGACCCAAACCAACACTGACTCAACCCAAGGTCGACCTGCATTCAAGGACGATCCGACACAAGTATGACCCAATCTGATTTTGACCCAATCCAAAATAGACCCAACGTAATATTAACCCAACCTGAATCCGACCCGGCCTGACCTGATTGCCAGGTCTTGTCAACTTGTTATTCAGCTTTCATGGCTTTTCGAATTTGCTTCGTACATAATACCATGGCATTTTTATTTTGAGAAGAGGGGTAGGGACAGTAAAGCCACAAAACTACAACTAAAACAAACTCAGTGTTTTGAAAAGACTTTTGTCAAGACAGGATCTAACGAGAGTGAGAAGTATATAGTCTTATTCTATAAGGTACTAACGCAGTGGTGGATTTAGGACCTGAAGCCTGTGAAGTCAACTATAATAAGAATTATTATTTTAATCCTTCATTATGGATAATCAGCACAGATCTTTTATATTACTTGTAACTATACAATACAGTTAAATGTATTGTAGTACTCAAGTATGGACAATTACTCACTCTTACTCGCCACTATACTATCCTATTAGGAGACTATTTTCAAAGCACCAACAGGCTAATGCGAAAAAACTGACGATACAAAAATTAAAGGTGGGGCTGACAAGTGGAGTAGGGGGCTAAAAAATGTGAAGAACGAAAGATGCCTGAAGAGAGAGAATATGGTCAGAGTGTGGGACAAACTAAGATTCCCTTTCCATCCCTACTTACACACCCCATTTTCTATTGCTTCGGTAATTGGCTAATGTTCTAATTAGAGTTACCGGTTTCATAAGATATCAAAACGAAACCCTCAAATCAAACTGCGTAAAGGTGTTGGGTTCACCTATTTTGTCTAAATTCGGTCTCTAAGATGTGTTTTTACCCACTCCTGTGTTTTACAACCAGTTTAGAAGTATTTTTGTACTCATTTTAGGGTTTTTGTTATTGCCCATAAATACTTAGCCCGGCTGCATTTTGCTACTCTTCCAAATTTTATGAAATACTCAGGTCGGGTTTTGCCTTTAACTTCTCTTGTATTTTGATATTTTGGTCTGTTTTGTTGTGTTTCCCCTATACATCAGTTGGGCTTTAGGTCCTGCTTTTGTAAGATGTCGGTTCTTTTTGTTGCGAGTTTCTCGCTAATTATCGAGGGGAAAAAAAGCCTAAAATTTGTTTGAAGATTGGTGAAATAAACATAACCTGGGCTAATTCAAAAGGGAAGACCGGGCTATGACTCTTTCAATGAGCCTGCACTGTTGCTGCTGCTGCAGCTGCAACCTTTGTCCACCTGCTCCCAGATTCCCCCCCTTTCTCTCTCTCTTACATGTTGGTAAGACCAATGGATAATCACCCAGAAAAATTCAATGAAACTTGCTTTTATCTTTCCATTTCAGCTTAGGGGGTTTTTTTTTTTTTTTTTTTTATTTAAAATTAAGAAGGAAAAACTTACGATATAAAAATCGACATCCCCTAGAGAAGGACGCGAGAGACACACACAAAGTATGGCAAAAGAAAAGCAATTCAGCTCAAGGGTTTGAATCTCATTCTCAATATCCTTCATAACAAACATTATTAATGAGATATCAGTGTCTTATTCACATATTTAATATATCGTATGGTCTTAATATATGATATGAATTTTGACCTATAGTATAGAAGGAAGTAAAAGAAGAATAAAGTAGAAGTTACGGATACAAAAGAGGAGTGACAAAGGGAGGTGCAAGCAAGGGAGCAGTGGACCATCCAATGAGCAATCTTTTTCTGTTCAGTGGTCTCTCTCTCTCTCTCTCTCTCTCTCTCTCTCTGTCACTGAAAAATCGAATCTTTTTCGACTTTTTTCCTGGATGACCAGCCCACTCTTGCCAGCTTGCCCCCTCTCTCCTTTTTCCTGCTCCTCGGTCTTTCTGGCTCCACTCCCCATATATATAAATAGGTCTCGTTTGATTACCAGATAAATTAAATTCTTATAAAAAATTATATTTTTGTGAATGTAATTCTAGTGTTAACTTTTCAGGAAGTAAATAAAATATATTTGGTTATTAGAATGAGAAATAGAACTTCTTTCAGAAGACTAGTTAAAAACAGATGAATTAGAACTTACCTAAACGCGCTAAGTAAGTTATTTCGTGCATTTTATAGTAATTAAAAATTGCTTAGAAGTTTTCACTTGCCACATTCTACTTACTTCTTATCAATCAAAAAAAAAGAGTCCAAATGTGTAATTCCTTGAATTTTTACTTTTCGTATACCAAACAAAACTATATATATATATGGTAAAAAGGTACAGTATGGTCTTCATAAAGGTCATGAATGTCCATAAAAGGAGATATGAGTATCAAACGCAAAACCTTATATTTAGACGATAGATAATTTAATCATTTTACCGAATCAACTACCAAAATAAATCATTCATATATATATATATATATATAGCCAGATAATTGAGGGATTATATTCGATGCCGTGCAGCAGGTGGCTTTATGTCCTACATGCAGTACCTTAATGTTTTAAAGCAAGTCGCTATCCCTCTCTTTGGTTCTAATTGACTCCTCCCATTCCCCCCTACAGCAACCTTTTCATCTTCACAATTTCTATCACCCGAAAAAGTTTTCCATGTGAATGACAAATATTTATATTTACAAGTATATTCTAAGACATAAATACCTTAATTTAAAACCTATAGATCTTGTGGATAGATTGAGTTGATTCGGGTCACAGGTTTGACACAAGGCAGACTTCAAACGGTCCTAGGTAAGTCATGTTTGAGTCACGTCTAGCAAGGTGTGTTAGATTCGGGTTCCAAACACTAGTTGACTCGATCTGTGATAAAAAAGCGGGTTTTTTACAAAATTTCAAATCTCTTTCTTTGTTTTTTCTTCTTTCCTTTTTGATTGGAACGGGATAGATGAAAGTGTAATATGTCTTACTCATAAGTCAAAACAGGTGAGCTAGTGAATCTAGTGTAATAGTTAGCTACCCTCACCCAAGCCTAAGGACGATGTTAGGCTCATTATCTATAAGAAAAAAGAGTCAAAACAATTTTCTATGTAGGTCCAACACTAGTCAAATACGTCTCCTAATGAGACCATTTACGATCTCGTATTGGGTCAATTTGGTCAGGGGGAAAAAAAAAAAAAAAAGAATGAAAACAAAGCAATAACGTGACACACTACCTATTCCGATCCAAATTCACGTAGATTAAATCATTAAATTGAGTCGGGTGATACAAACACAAACCAACCTATCGACCATATGTACTCTATGTACTTAAATATAAAGTACTTAGTTTTTAATTTTCATTTCTAAAATAAGAATTGAATGTGTTAAAGATAATACCAATAATAAATAGCCCGTAGGTCAAACGATTAAAAGCATTCCCCCTTATAAATTGGGGTTCGACTTTTAAAAATAGAATTTCACATGCCGCATTATAAGTCAACGATACAATTACGTGAGCCATATAAATTAACTGCTCCCATTTCTAAAAATAATAATTTATTAAATTTATAAAAATAATAATATCCCCATCTATTTCGGCCAACTCAGTTTGATTTTTCAATATTTGATGTGCTTTATGGAGGAATTGCAAAAGGGCAATTAAAAAAATATATATAGTTTCTTCGTCTATTTTTGTCAATAATAATTGTTTCGTCTAATTTTCAAAATTCTAATAAATTTTGAGAGCAATGTTTCAAAAGGAAAAAAAAAAAAAAAAAAACGGTGGACTGAGGATAAACTAGTATTAAGATTGAAATCTTTGATTAACAAATAGGAAATCCCCAACGGACTTATGTAAGAAAAGCCTTTGTCGTTAGCAACATATAAAGAAGACCAAATAGAAGAAGTTATAATCATGAAAATTAGCTGAGCTGACTCGTTAGAAAGTTTGAAAGGCTTAGCTAGTTTCGAGCTTGTGCTACACAATCTTAAATGAGCTTAACTTAATACAATTTCAATAAGCCCAATCAAGTCAAGTTCAACCTTAACAAGCGTAAATGAGTCTAAATCAAGCTAAAATGAGCATAATTTAGACAATGATATCTCGAGCTGAACCAAGTTTAGTTCCAACTTGAACTTTTAAAGCTCAACGAGCTGAGCATCAAGCTTGGACTTGGCTCATCTATTCACAAATTATATATATATAAAAGCATGAGAAACGAAGCATGTTTGCACACATGTCATCGCATTAAATGTAGTTTGACATTCATTCTTCATCAAACTTCAAACTGCCCTTCAATTTTTATAATGGGGAACGGATCACATTAAAGAAAAACAAAAAAAAAAAGGGAAAATTAATGCAAAAATTGGTAAAATTATGTGATGGGGAAGAAGAGAAACAGCAAAGAGAAGAAAACAAACAAGTCACCATCACTGTGAGAATATTATTTTCTTTCTACTTTCGTCTGTATCTGATCCCCTTTCAAGTTTACCCCTTCCATTGCACACCCATTAAAATACCCCCCTTCCCAAATAAAATCAAACAAAACCGATATGTTAATACATATTGAATCCCACGTTACAGTTGTGAGAGAAAAAAAATTAATTATAAACTTAATAAATTATTTTTACCTGATGTTAATTAGTTTTAGGATGCAATCTCACCTGAACTTATATATGGATCTGATATATATACCAGCTCTGTAGGTTGGGCCTAAAAGGATCCGGTAAAATTTAACAGAAACAATCATTGATAAGGGCATGTTTTTCCTTACAGTGTAAAAAAAAAAAAAAAAAAAAAGGTACGGTCAATATTGTATTTTGTTCATAGTTCTTGATTTTTGGAAAAACTAAAAATACGAATTTTTAAAACTATTTTTCTTGTTTTTGAATCTCATTTATTAAAAATAGAAAATAAAAAAAAAGAAAAAAGAAACAACACAAAACGGACCCTAAGAAGAAAATTAATTACATGTAGTACCTGAGTTCTACATTATTTATGAATGCCTTCATTAGTTTTACGGTAGTTGATATTTTTGACATAATATCAAAACTTTTGATGAGCAAGTTTTGAGGAGAAATTACGTACAAAGACTCTAACTTCTAATATAATGTAACTCCGGCATAGAATATGAGATGAGCATATACACTATCTACACTTTAAGTTCATGCGTCATAATAAGTATAAAACCAGTCATAAGCATTGGAGAAAAATAACTATGCATCAGCCAAGAAATTTAATTCACAATAAAGTTCTGAGATATCCTCAATCCACAAACTAAAACCTCCCTAAAATGGAAGATTTTAGACAAATTTCCACATTGATGTAAAACTGGAGATAAAACAAGAAGAAAAATTTATGTAAAATCAAGGGACTTAGAGAGAATAATAATGGGATTGATTAAAATGTTTAAAGGGTAGAGGGATTGGCATTTTCAGAGCGATCAAAGTGTAGAAGCTGACCATTACATTTGGGGCAGTCCTCTACTTGCTTTGGCACCATATAATACATTAAGCAGCTTTTGCACCCTGCCACCACCAGCACTGCTTCCTGGTCCAACCCCGCCTGCCGCCGCTGCTGCTGCCTCCGGCTGCCACTCACCGATGACGAGGAGGTTGACGGACATGGCCTGATCATCCCTGTAGAAACCTGGTAAAAAGATGGGGATGACTCGGTGAACGATCCTTCGCTGTCGTAGGAGTCATCTTCATCTTCTTCCTCATCGTCGTCATCGTCGTCTTCATCGGAGTAGTAGTCTCCATTGTAATCCACAGTTGTCCTTGGATCTTCTTTGGATTTCATCCCATTCCTCCAGTTTATGTAGTAAACCTCGCCTGTCTGTCATTGAACAAAATGGGAAACAAGTGAGAATCACAAGACAGGCTACACATAATAAACTTCACATACTAGACAATTTATCAACTGTTAGAGTAGATAATCATTCTTGGGTATCCATCAACTTAAGTTTTTAGAATAGTTAGTTCTTTGATATGGTATCAGAATCTTATTGACTGAGATAACACAAGTTTGAATCCCAACCTCTTTCTGAATATTAATATAATTCACCATAAAGTATAAGATGGACATATGAACTATCTGTACTTCAATCCTAATGTGCATTCACCTGAGAGGACATGCTAGAGTGCAAAAGCATTCATGGGCCATTATTATAAACTTAAGCTTTTTGTATAGTTGGTTTCTTACGCATGAGCATTCAACTCTAGTAACTTAAAAGGATGAACCCAAGAAAACAAGTAAGAAGGTACAACTTTTAGGCCACAAAAGTTAGTAAGTGCCAAGAGATCATCGTCATCACCTAATGGTACAAAGAAAAGAGGGGCAAAAGCAAAGAAAAAGTACGGGCTTTTTCCATCTTTCAAAACAAAAAATCCTCCAAAATAGCAGTTGAATTAGTTCTTAGATCAAAAGATTTAAAGAAACCGATGATGGAAACAGTCAAGAAACTAACTGTTATAAAAGTTTAAGCTTATGAGCAAAATTTTAAGAATAATTTCATATTAACACACCCCTTACAGCAAAACCAGGGGCTGAAAATTGGATAATACACAAATCTACCCATACTTTGTACTTGAAATATATTAATTGTTAATGTAAAATCATTTCAACTAAATTCTAATACTATGTTAAGAAACCAATTGTTTAGTTTAGAATAATTTAATACTCTAACAAAGACTTCACTTTCATATGCTACAGTAAATTTATGGGATAGGTCAAAATTAGGGTTTCTGGTACGAGAATAGAAAGAAGCGCAGAATTGGGAGCCAAAGTGCAAAAATAGCAGCATTGAATGCGATACACATTAAATACAACCCACATATTGTAGTAAAAAACAAAGATTTTACCCTAACATTCAAGCATTTATTGACTACATACATCACAACAAAATCAGCAACTACTAGTATCACTTTCTTATCCATATTTTTAGCATGTGCACAATGAAAAAGAGAGAATTTTAAAGAAACTAGGTCTTGTTTGGTCACCGAGAGATAAACGCAGGAAACTGAAATTCATGAAAAGTGGGAATTTGTTGCGATTTCTCGCCACTTATCAAATAAAAAATAAAAAATTGAAAGGTGGGAATTTGCCATCATGTTTGGTTGCTAGAAGATGGTTCGTTAGCGCTTTCTAATTCCTTTGCAACATAGGAAGTAACTTATATAGTCTTGTTTGGTCATTAGGGAGTAAATGCAGAAATCGAAATTCAAGAGAAGTAAGCATTTGGCTATTGTTTAATTACCAAAAAATGGTCAGAACATGTGATGTAAATTTTTTTTAACAATTTCCAATTTCTTTAAACCACATATGTAAGCTGTAATTCATTTGTTTTAATAGCTCCTAAAGAAGTCTTATTTTTAATCTAGCAATAAAACACTTTATACTTACTTCTTAAGAAGTCGATACATTAATTAAATTATCAAAAAATACAATTCTCTATAAGATTTCAGGTCCTATGTTAACCAAACAAGGCCCTAGCTCTCTTCCGAAATTATAATTCCTTTATTTTTACCTAAATTTCAAAGAAATTCTATTTCACATCCTAACAACTGCCTATTTCCTAAAAAGTCACAACTTTTTATTAAAATTCAATTCATACAAGAACCAAAACAACGACTTTAAATAACAAACCTTTAAATCGAGGCACTGCTCCCAATGATAAGGAAGAGAAACATGAGAGTTCAACTCAACAAGGGTAGAATTATCATCAGATGAAGAAACGTTAGCATCGGAGACTGACTGTTGGTGCTGTTGGTACTGTCGGTTACGATTCGAAGTCGCCGTCTCCGAGGACGACGACGACCTATTAACGCCGTTAAGGGAGCAGTTTTGGAGAGATCTCTCCAGCGACGCCGTGATTGCCGCCATGCTTGGAGGTGTCATTCACTGGACGATACCCGGGGGGGGGGGGGGGGGGGGGGGGGGGGGGGGGGGGGGGGGGGGGGAAGGAGAGAGAATATGAGGGAGAGATCGCAGAAGAGAGAGAGAGGAGAGAGAGAATGTGGTAGGGAGAAATGAGGTAAAAAAAGAGGGATGTGGTTGGAGGGGGAGGCGTATATTAGTAAAAGTCAAGATGGTAGGAGTCCACGCGCTCAATCGCGATTGGTTTGGGTGGTCTGACCCACTTTTTTAAAAATAAAATTTTTTCTGAACATTTTTTGAAAATAGTATTCGAAAATTATGTTTTTAATTCTTTTTTTATTTCTTTGGTCAACAAATGTATAGGAAAATTATTATACCAAGGTATTGCTATTAACGGGTTAAAAAAATGATATTATTAGAGTAATGTTATAATTTTAAAGTGAATAATAATTATGTGTTTTTTGATAAGTGCTCTGATATTAATATTTTTATCTTAATAATAACATTATCCTTAAATGAGACTTTGTTTTAATGGACAATACCATCTTAATTATGTTATTTTTATATATTTTTGTAGTAATAATTATAATAAGAAAATATTTTTATTTATTGTGTTCAAAAAGAAATTTCATTTACCGAAGGAAAACTGAGTTCCATAGAAGAAAATATGTTTGCCGTTGTTATTTCATGTCTTTTTCTTTATTTCAACCTTAACTTGATTAAATATAAGTCTAATATAAAATTATAAAATTAAAGTATTTTATTAGTACCAAAGTTTTCAAGAAAAAATAGTTTTAATAGAAATAATATTGTAGATAAAAGATATTATATTCGTTACTAACGTCAAAAAAAAGTAAATAAGAAATCTTATAATAGGGGGGACAATTACAAAGAGGGTAATTAGAGTAGGTAGAAGTGTTAACCTAATGAATTTGAAAAACAAAATGAAAGAAACTCTAGGAGAAAAAGAACACGAAAGGAATATAATATATAGGGAGTAAATAAAAGAAGTGTTCTTCGTGTTTCTCATGCTCTTTACTCTTATCATATTAGAGATCCTCACAAACAGCCTCTTGTTAGGATATCATCCTGATAGAGTAAGACTCTTACATTCTACCCTCAGACCCTGCACAAGCGGAAGCCCTTGAAGCATTGGACATGTTATTGTTGTTGGAGTAAATAAAAGAAGTGACAAAGATTTAAAAAGTAAAAACAGAGAAGAATCACGAGATGGTAAAACAAAAAAGAAAAAAGAAAAAGAAGAAGAGGGGAGAGTATAATAATGTTGGTGTTTTGCTTGCTGTTGGGAATCTCTTCTGTACTACTACTACCCCTCTCTCTGACAAACCCCCCCTTCTTTGAACTCCTCCCTCCCTTTATTTTTAATATTATTGATGCAGCCCGTAAGTAGATTTGGTGGATCGGGTACAAGATTGGCGGATATAAGTTGGCGGGTTTGGATAAGCGGCATGGAGATTGCATACGATAGAAATTAGAGTTGATTAGGAGGTAGAGCTTTGTTAGGATTGGTTTTATATTTTCAGATTTAAATCTTTATTGTTTACGTTTATCTTTAAGTCTTTTAATTATCTTTTAATGTTTTGCTTAAGATTAAATAACTTCTTTATAAAATCAAGAGAAACCTAGGTTGTTTTATTATTCAATTTTTAGATTTTACTTTCTATTTTGAGCTTCTGTCTTGAGTTGTGAGAATTGAGCTTTTATTTTTTTCTTTTCATTTATTAGTGATTGATAAAATTAAAGGCAATGCTGTTGACTCCTTTCAGTTTTTCAATTTTTTACTTACGTGCTGTATCAATTATAAAATACTATTCTTAAGCTCACAATATAAAAGAGAACACACCTACAAAAAGTAGGGCCAAATAAAAAGCAAAAAGCAAAAAGCAAAAAGCAAACCAAACGTAAAAAAAAAAAAAAAAAAAAAAAAAACCAAGAAGAAAAGAAGAGAGAGGCACTCAGCGAAAATAAAACAACAAACCAAGCTCAAGTGAATGCCGTTTTGGAAGCAAAGCTCACAATACAAAAAAAAAAAAAAAAAAAAAAAAGGCATCTACAAAAACTGTTTCAAGTGAAAGCGCTAATTTGATTTCTTAGCATTCTTAACTACTCCATTATTTTTCACTCTTCTTCTTTTACTTATTCAACTTTTCAATAATCCATATTTGGTGACCAATTTATATAAGTAGGAAAAATTATTGCTAGGAAAGATATAGTCAAATATGTCCAAAATACAACTTTGACTATTTTTAACTACGTCATTGCACCCAATAAACCCTATTAAACATTGGAAAAGTTTCAAACGAATGATACACGTGATCTGAAAACTGATCAAGGTATAAATACTTGAAAATATTAGAGTACAGCCTATCATGAGGGCGTTTCAGTTGGTAGAGTTTCCTACCCATGCGGTCATCACTCAGGGATCAGGAGTGAGGATATACTGCTCATGGGGATTATGGGCTTTCTCATGGAACAAGGTTAGTAAGGGCAATCTAGTCCCTCATTACCAAAAAAAAAAAAAAAATATCAAAGTACATGTATCCATAATCCTTCCTAGATATGATTTATACATGGTTTACTCATAAGTAAAGTTATAAATGGGTTGAGCTGGCTCATCAAGAAGCTTCAAAGTCTTTGCTAGTTTTACGCTTGAGCTGAATCAAAATCTAGTGAAGCTCAAGCCTATCTTATTAGAATTTATTAACTTAAATATGCCTAACCAAGCCAAGACAGAGCATAAATGTTGACCCAAACTCAAGCTTAGATGATCCTAGATTAGAGCATATATAAATATTCCAAGTTTAGTTCAAAGTTCGTTGATCTAGGTTCGAACTTAGTTGAGTCAAGTCCACGCTTTTGACAAGCCAAGTTCAAACTTGAAGTTTTCAGCCTCTTACAAGTTTCGAATTGAGTACGAGCCAAGCTTAAACAAACAAACCAAGTCTTATACTTGCCCTGCTATAACTTGACTCAGCTCGGCTCAAAATATGGTTGGGTTGATAAGGTGAGTCACACGATTAGCGAGGAATAGAATATAGAAAGGAGTTTATAGGCACAAAGGGAACATCCCCTAGTGGGGCTATGGCATGCCTCCTGCATCCCCCTTGGTAATGCTGCTTAATTATAATATATGATTTCTGACATATTTAAATTTGTTATTAATTTTTATAATAAAGTGCTTTCACTCTTTACTAGAATTTGGAAACCCAACATATATTCCTTCTCCCATTCCACTTTGTACCTTATTATATTCATAATTATATCATTTTTATCTTTGTTTTTCCAACTCCGCAATACCAAATGATTTATCTAGAGTAATTTTATTCGTAATATTAAACGAAATACTTCAAAATTAAGGTTTGATTTAGATACTAAACACGATAGAATTTGAAGTTTACGAGTAAAACCCTCAAATAAGGAAAAATCACGGGGTGGGAGGATAAAGTTTCGTTAGATTTGAATTTAGAAGATTATAAGTTCTTTTCTCACTCTCTCTCTCTGTTTGTGTTTTTCTATATATTAGGCAGAAGTCCTACATATATCATATTTTTTTGATAATTAAAGAGAAAGTTTTCAGTACAACCTGCACACTCTCCAAAGTGAAGAATGAATAAGTCCATCGGTGCGGGACCCTACACGTATCATATAAAGGAGTCAAGAGAAAAAAAAAACCCTAGAAAGGCACAGTTGTAATAACACGATCCAGAAAATAAAGTGGGCCCAAAGGGCTAGGTCTATCTACTCCACCACAGACCTTTGCGTGGAATAATCTTGTTGAAATGAATCGTCTATTTTTTAGTGATGTAGCCAGCAGTAGAATAATCCCTATTCATCTCCTGTTTTTCGGTAATTAGCAACAAAGTCGTAATATAGGAAAATAAAGCAAACAAATTAAGACAAGAGAAGAACATCACTTCAAAATTTATCATATAAATTTGTTGTGGGCTGTCCTTCAAGATTTAAGCTGACAAGGGGCCATCAGCAAAGTCTGGTTTAAAGGCCCATTTTATGTTCATCTCTTCGGTCCAGCTGGGTCCGAGTTTAGAGTAATATATATTTTTAAGATAATATTATTTTAATATTACAATAACTTTATAAAAATTTATAACTATTATTCATTAGAAGTTACATTATTGGTCCGACAATAATAATTTTTATTTTAGTTATAACATCACTCTCTCTTTTAATGTAGTGACATATTCATCTACGATATGCTTGAAAACTTTGTGGAAAACACTGTTTTTATTTATTTTTAATATATGCACCATATATTTTTTTATATTAGGTAACTTTTAAACCATTTATAAGCATATATCTTATGTATACACATATATAAGAAGTTCATTAATTTGAAAATATATATTACATTTATTTTTAACAAATATATTAGATCTTTGCATAGATGAAGCGGGGAGGTGATGTGGCTATGAGAAGGGTATGTTCTTTAGACTTTTGAGTCAAACATGAATTCCACGTAGAAATTGTACTAAAGAAAAGATTAACTTATAAGTTTAGTAGGTTAATATATATGATGCCAATTGGTTTTAGGAAACTTCACATATATATATATATATATATATGGTGAATATCAAATGAGAGCATTTGACTATGGTGAAATATGAGAGCTTAAATCTCAACCATTAAATTCAAAATGAAGGGTTGAGATTGCACATATAAAAATGCCCTAAAAACACACACTCTCTCTTTCCTCCTCTTTATATGTGTAATCTCAGTCCTTCATTTTGAATTCAATAGCTGAGATTTAAGTTCTAATATCTCACCATAGTCAAATATTTTCATTTGATTTTTTTTTTTTTGTGATAATTCTTGGCAAAGCTCAGTACAAAAGACGGCAGCCTAAAGAGGATCCAAGAGGCACAAAAATTCGACAAAAGACCCCTCCCAAAACATAAGATTACAAATATATAGGATCCACCTAAAACATGATATGACAAACATACAGAATACTAGCTCCTCCCCGAGAATACTAGCTCTCATTTGATATTCACCCTATATATATATTTGTATGTATGTATGTATGTATGTGTGTGTATATATATATATATATATGCACATGTGTGTGTGTGTGAATCTTATATATGCCAACTCTGTAAATCAGACTTAAAGCTCCGATATAATTTAACAGATCTTATATTGAGAAATAAGCAGAAGTCAGGACACGCGGCTTCTGGATTACAACATAATTATAACAACAGTCCCAATGCTTCAAGGGCTCTCGCATAAGCAAAGTTTGAGGGAATGGATGTACGCAGCCTTCCGTCATTAGGGTGCTACCTTGAAAGGAGGCTGTGTCTAAGGACCCCCAACCTTAGAAGCATGGCAGCATGGAAACATAACAGCATAAAATCATGCGGCTTCTGGATGGCTCCAGTAATACAGTATAAGAAAAGAAGGGGCCAAAAAGCAACCCACTAAGCCGCACCATACACCCATTACATTATTGTCAATTAGTGACCCCCCACTGAGCCGACCCTACTTCGGTTCTTCCTGCAGTTCGATTTTTTTATTACAGAGTTGAACTCAAACTCTAATGGACTAGTGAGTTTTACGAATTTTTGGAAGATTTTAAAAGACTTTGATAGTCATGAGGAATGTTCTTATAATGGTTTAAGGTGAGATATAAGGGTATTTAAAAGGCTAATGTTACGTGCTTAACATGGAACGTAGGGCCGTAGGTTACTTAGTAGTCATATCGGAAGAACATTAAGGGTTTCTAAAATTCTCAAGCTCTGTTGGTACTGGTGAACCAATATTCACGGGGGTGAAAAGATCCAGGGTGAATTATTCCTAAAAGCACAATATCTAGTATTAAGCCTTCTCACCAACTCTCACCGTTGGCGCATCCGATATAACATTTTAGGGTTATTTACTCTAAAGATCTCTACACCTTTCTTATTATATCAATTTGATTCTTATATTTTTAATTGTGTTAATTTAGTCCCTCAACAATTTAAAATGTGTTAATTTAATCCTTTGGTCAAATTTATGTTAAACTATTGATGTAATTTTTAATGAAACAATCATGTTAGATGCAATTAACCCACTACAAATTCATCCATTTACTTAATTTAACCCAATTCAAGGTTGAATCATTAAAAATTTCATTAACAAATTAACATAAATTTTACTCTAAAGACTAAATTGACACAATTTCAATTGTAGAGGGACTAAATTGACACAATTAAAAGTACAGAGACTAAATTTACACAATGGACAAAGTACAGGGATATTTAGCTTTAATAACCTAATATTTTATTAATTGGAATCATGCACTTAAATTGCTATACGATAAACTAATTTTCTCAATAGTCGGTTTTTCAATATGTCTTTGCTTTTAGCATTATACTTCAACCCCGATAAGCATTTGCATTAAAAAAACGTCTTAGAGTACAAATTATTCTTCATCTTCACTTATTGAAGCTTGACAGAAACTGTATTGGGTGCCGCCAGTAATGATAATGATCCCACTTAAACATAAGCCAGCCATTTGCAACAATTTTTTGTGTTCACCAAACTCTCCAAAGTCCACGAACTTTGTATTTTCTAATCACTACACATTTGTTCTTATGTTTATCCTCACCAAAATGCATATTATAAGTATATATAAATGGCCCCTTGGAGTCCATGCAAATTGCCTTCTCTTCACAACTGCATACAATATGATGGTTTCTATAGGGCTTCCTCTCGCAATTCTTTTAGTTATAAGCTATTTGATACAAGTAGCAAATGCTGGTAACTTCAACAAAGACTTTGATATTTCATGGGGAAATGAGCATGCTAAGATAGCCAACAATGGAAAGCTTCTTACTCTCTCATTGGACAAAACTTCTGGGTCTGGGTTTCAGTCCAAAAATGAGTACTTATTCGGAAAATTTGATATGCGAATCAAGCTTGTTCCTGGCAATTCAGCAGGGACTGTCACAGCTTATTATGTAAGTCATGCATGATTTTTGTCTTTACGCTTTTACTGGGAAATATTTTTCTTTTTTTTATCAACAAGTCGAATTTTGATTGACTTTAGGGTTTAAAGAGCTCAGTGGTCCTGTAGATATTTGGTTGATGTTCTACTTTTTGTGTGTGTGTGTGTTTTTTTTATTTTTTTTTGTTTCATTCGTATAACTTTTGGAGCATTATTTTGTATTTTTGAGTTTTGCTTGTCTGTTTTAGAGTTAATTTGCCTTTTGTCCTAATTCATTATATTTGTATGGATTTTGACGTCACTTATAAGAAAAAAGATTTGATCGATGATATGGGTGTTTATTGGGGTTGCAGATGTCATCTCAAGGAGACACACACGATGAAATCGACTTTGAATTCCTAGGCAATGTGACAGGGCAGCCATACATTGTACACACTAACATATTCACCCAAGGACAAGGCAACCGAGAGCAACAATTTTATCTATGGTTCGATCCCACTTTAGACTTCCACACTTACTCTATCCTTTGGAATCCCCAACTCATCATGTAAGTAATCCCCATGCGCCCAAAAAAATATCCTTTTTTTTTTTTTATTTCGGAGCTCATGCCAGCTTACGTGCACTTTGATTTTTCCTTTGGTTACATACAATGTCTACTTGGAAGTTTTCATAAGTGTAACAGGATAAGTTGAGGTCATAAACTGTTAGGGGAAATGAGGCCCAGGATCAATGAAAAAAGAAAACAAGACACAAGATTTTACATTGAGTTGCACGTATTTTTCATTGTCTTTTGTGAGGGTACAAGAGAATTTTTTTTATCAGATAGTACTTTCCAGACCTTAGACGAAAGTATATATGGCCAAACAAAATACTATCGTACCTAAAAACACCTTCAGATGGGATTGAAAAACCCCAGGCTCCATTATCTGCTCCTTAAATGTAGCCCATTACAAAATAAATCAGGCTCCACAATGAAAGCCTAACACAAACCCAGCGAGTGATGCCAGTAATTGTTTGCAACATATAACAAGATTCATGAGGCATCGGGTCCAGAATTCTACGAACTTGGAGTCCAGATGTTGCACACTAGACTCAGGTATCTGAGCTTTCTAACGCATTATTTGCATTGACACTGCAGCTTATACGTGGATCGAACCCCAATAAGAGTATTCAAGAACATGGAATCCAAAGCAATCCCCTTCCCGAAAACCCAACCAATGAGGCTGTATGGAAGCATATGGGATGCAGAAGATTGGGCAACACAAGGGGGGCTTGTCAAGACAAACTGGTCAGCATCTCCATTCACAGCATCCTTTTCAAACTTCAAACCCAAAGCTTGTTTATGGAACTCTACAAAAGGCTCATCTTCATGCACTAATCTTAAACTTAAACCTCCATTAATGCCATCTCCTTCATCCTCCAAGCAGTTTAAATGGCTAAGTCAGGAGCTTGATTTCAGTAGCCAGAAGAAGTTGAAATGGGTGAGAAAGAAGTATATGGTTTATGATTATTGTGCTGATACTAAGCGGTTTCCTCAAGGGGTTCCATCTGAGTGTAATGTTACAAATGATGCATCTTAAGTGGGTTTCTTTTGTTTTCTGACGTAATTTGATTATTGCGTTCAGAATTCAATTTGTTGAGATCTGTAACAAGTTAAAGGAATGGTGATTCTTGTGCTTGTATTTTTAAGTAAGACTAGTGTTTGAGAACTTTAAATATGAGTATACTTAAGATTTTCTATATTAGAGTCGTGAAAAAAGAGATCAACAAATAATACTAGTCGGTTTTAGGGTGAAACCTTATTTATATACTAACTCCGTGGGTGTTTAGAACATGTTTGAGATTCTCGGCTCTAATTACCCATCACAATGGCCGACAAATCCAAAAGGAAGTGTGAGCTGCCCATGATAAAATTAAGGGTTTAAGGGAGGATCTGCCTAAACGTCGAGTAGATTATCAGGTGAGGAGAATGTTGAGAACTTTACATCTGAATATAGTAAAAATGTCTCACATTAAAATTTCTCCGGAAAAAAAGTGAGATCAACTTATAAGAATAATAAGCTTCTTCGCCTAATATCAATAAGTAATAACGGAACCACATTTAAGAGAAAAGAGATCAAATTCATGAGTTGGACCAATGCTTGATCGAATTATGAGTCTAATTTAAGAGTTTGCTATGTTTCAATAGTATCTTGTTATCTCTGTTAAGGAACCAATTATTCCAAAAGCTTAAACTAATATGTAAAAGCTCAAGAATAGTTTTATATTCTAACAAACCCCCTCATGCAAATATCTATTAGGCTTGAAGCATAGATAATGCGCAGACCAACTTATACCTTTTGTTTAAATTGTTTTTAATATTAAAAATGGAGGGTATTGAGATTTGAACCCATAACCTCTTGATTAACAAAGCTGTAATGCTAAGTCAGGTACCATCTTTTCAAAAGTTTAAACTAATAAATAAAGAGTCAAGATTGTTTTATAATCCCCGCTTAAAATAAAGTTGTCATCAAAATTATTTTGACACTCATAGGCAAGAATCCTATGATGGGCTGGCTTATGGGACGTGGACTAACCCATATTGGTAAATTGTTTGGCTTATCGTTTGTCAAACCCAAATCCAATACCCAAAAAACATCTTTATTTTTACCTCATAATTTATATTTTAACTATTTATTAATTAAATATTTATTAAATTTATTAATATAAATTTATATCCAATATTTAAAGGGCATGAATCCCATGTTATTGTTGTTGTTGTATCTAATTAATAACAAATAACAATAAAAATTTTATTTTATATAAATAACTTAAATTTAATAATTTTTAAAATAATTAAATTCTAAAATAAAAAAATTAATTCTTTCTCCCACTGACTGTGTGGCAAGCTGCTACAGCTAATGGTGTTGCGATTTTGCCGCAGCACCAGATCCTAATCCTGCTGCAGTTCTGCCGCAACACCAAACCCTCATCCTGAAGAGAGGGAGATCCTTATATGAGGCTCTATAAATAATTATTTCTCTCTCTCTTTGGGGCTGTGCCAATAATGTTGTGGATAAACCGCAGCACAAGATCTTCTACCCCCTCTCTCTGTCTGGCCGTGCCAAGTGCCAGAGAGAGACCCTTGTATGGGGCTCTATAAATTTACCCAACTGAGTATCTTGAATTGATTCCCCCGTCATATTGTCTTCTCTCTCTCTCTCTCTCTCTCTCTCTCTCTCTCTTCACATCCAGAAACACAAAACAAAAAAGAAAGAGCACAGAGCAAACAACAAAAATAAAGCTGCAGTGAAACCAAGCCCTTCAGTTTTGGTTATGGCGTTCTGGGCTCTCTTTCCTTTCTCTTTCTTCTCTCTCTCTTTGTTTCTCTCTCCTCCCTCCTCTGCAAACTGGGAAGGTAATGCTCTTAAACAATTAAAGTTTAAGCTGAGGGTTAAAGGTCTATGAATGACTTTGTATTCTAACATGCTTGCACCTACCCATGTCAATTTTATGGTTAAATTATGTTAATATTGAACATGGTGTCGGGTTTTGAACTCCTGACATCTTGGCTTCGGGCTTTAATATCATGTCAAAAAATTATCTGTCTCAAAAGTTTAAACTAATAGTTGAAAGATGTAGTAATGACTTTATATTCTAACAAATACCCATATCATTATTTTATGTAGATCATATGGTTACTCTAATAATAATAGCATAATAATGTCTGTTTTATTGAGTTTTTGGGGGGTTATTTGAAAGGGGTTTTGTTGGATAATGAGGGGTTTTGGTATGATAAAATGGAACAGGCGATGCGTTGTATGCGTTGAAGAAAGCAGTAGAAGACCCAGGGAAAGTGTTGCAGAGCTGGGATTCTGCAGTTGTTGATCCTTGCACCTGGTTTTATGTTACTTGTGATTCTGATAATTATGTCACTCGCCTGTAATCTCTCTCTCTCTCTCGCCCCCTCGTGTATAATGTAAAATTATTCTTTTATCTTCATCGAACCAGAGTGCTTTTTACCGAGAGGTCTGAAATTTGAATTCAATAACTCTATAAAATGGATTTCCTTTGTAATATTGAAGTCTCTATACCTGAGAAGTTTAAAGTTCAAATTTCAAAAACAATCACTTTTAGAATTAATACAACAGCAGTAAAGTTTCAAAGTGAAAGAAAGTGCATAAAATTTGTCACTGATTTTCACTTATCAACTTAAGCTTAATATATGCTTTTTTATTTTTTAAACCAATTGGAGTTTAGTGGAAGAATGATGCCATGTGTATGCTTAACTTATACTCAATCTAAAATTATACGAGCAGCATTTGTGGGACAACAAGTTTTATCGTTAAGATAATGATCTAATTTATAAAAATAATAATCGCAAAATTATCCTAAGTTTATGATGATATATGGGTTGAAGATTAATGGGAAAGACATATATATGGGGATGCAGGGATCTGGGATATGCAAATCTGTCAGGTAAGCTTGTTCCAGACCTGGAAAAACTTCAGCGCCTTGAATATCTGTAAGTATTTACCCCCTTTTCTTTTTCTTCTGCTTGTTTTATAATAATTACTGTTATAAAAAGAGAGCAAAAGTTATGCCGCTTTATATTTGTTTCTGGTGTGATGTCTTATCTTACCCTTATTTATATATGTCAAATTAAGAGAGGTAAATAAATTATCCTTATTTGATAATTGTATAAAGGAGTAAGGATAAAGAAAGTTAAAGTTAAAATAAGGATAAAAAAGTCTAAAAATCTTTAAAAATTACCCTTGCCCTCTTTACCCCATTTTGGGGGTTAAAGAAATTGGAGGTAAAGAGGGGTTATAGGGTATAAAGGAGGGTAAGAAGTTAACCCTTATTACCCCCTTTACCTCTCGAATAAATTTGTCAATCAGGGGAAAAAAATTATTCCCTTTACCCCTCTTTACCCCGTTGCCAAACAGGGAGTAAGGGGTCAGTGCTATGATACTAACAGATAATGATGTTCAAAATTTAATTTAATTGGGTGGGGGGCTGATGCATCTTTTATATATTATTGCGAAGTATTCACACCTCCAAACTTCAATCCAAATAATTCTAAAGGAGTATCACCAAAAGTCTCTAAAGTCCAATATAAGCAATTCTAAGTGAAAGTCATTGAATATTTGAGATTGTAGGAAAGGAAAAACAAGAAATTTAATATCTTTACTACATAATTCTGTAAAGTGTATAATGTTATATATTTTATAAAATTGAATAAAATTTCAATATGATTATATATAAATTTTTTTCCTTTTTTTTATTATATATAAATTATATTTAAAAATATAAATAGCTTCCATATATCGCACGGACAATAGTGGTGAATCATTAACTCTTTAACTAGATTTTCCACTAATAAATAGGGATGGTTGTTCGGTTAACTTGTCTGGTTTGGTGCAATTTTTGTTGGTCATATTTGCTAAATCATATAGTTAAGAAAAATTAAAGTTTGTTTGGTTTTGTTTTCAATTTGTGGTTTCTGATTTTCTACAAAGAAATTGGAATTTTTGTAATAGTTTTGCATAGTTTTGAGTTTTATGGTTCTAGATTCCCCATCAAATTAGGAAAAAGTTGAAAATAAGAAACCAAACCCAGAACAAATCGTTTCCAAAATAATCTTTAGTTTGTAAAAACCAAAATTGCAAAGAGAAAAGGATACTAATAATGTGCCCCACAGTATCTATCCATTAATAAGCCTTTCTATGACCACTTAAGTTTTAGGATAGTTGATTTTTTGACATTGTATTGAAGTCTCTTCGATTTAGAGGTATTGAGGCAGTTTGTACACTATCCTATTAAAGCTCAAGAGATATTCGTATTGGCCGATATAAAACTATTCACGAGCCTTCACTGTAATAGCTACATTGTCAAAAATCGATGGTTTATTTTTTTTACCAAAATTTACATGGAATAATATGAATGATGAACAGGGAGCTGCAAATGAACAAGTTTGAGGGGCAAATACCAAAGGAACTGGGTGGACTAAAGAACCTTGTGAGCTTGGACCTCTTTCATAACAATCTCACTGGTCCTATCCCCTCCTCTCTCTCCCAGCTCTCCAATCTTAAGTACCTGTAAGCTCGTTTTGCTTTGATTTTTGAAATTTATAGGCACAAGTAATACGCATAAATCTGAATCTAAAGTCCCAAGCTCACCTCTTGGTTTTACGATGCAGGAGATTGAACGACAATAGACTAAATGGTAGGATACCCGGAGAACTCGGCAAGCTTGGGAACCTCATGATCCTGTATGTTCATTTAACTTCAAATATTATTAAACAAACGGGCATAACTGTATATTATGCGCAATAAAAGTCCTATATTTTTCCAAAAACATGATGTGTTTGTTCTGATCACTTAATGGCTGCTACTATGATGCAGAAATGTGTCCAACAATGACCTCTGTGGTACAATTCCAATAACCGGTTCCTTATCCCAGTTCTCCAAAGAAAGGTAAAATTCTCACTTTTGACGTAGAAAGCCACTTTCTAAAGGGCTTCACCTTCCTATGTTTTTTTTTTTTTAATTTTGCTTTGCTAATGACTAGGGATACAAATGAGCCTAGCTCATCATAAGGCTCAAAGGATTTGGCTCATTTCGAGTTTGAGCTGAGCGGAACTGGCTTGTTTAGCTTAACAAGTTAAGTCCAAGCATGGTGAAGCTCGAGTTTGTATGCTTGGAAGTCTAAATGAGCATATATCAGATTGAGCCAAGTTTGAACCTAAACGAACTGAGCTTGAGTGTAAACAAGCATATATAAGTCTAGATAGAGTTTAAGTGAGCCTAAGGTGAGCTTAGCTCTAAGGTCACTAAGATAGGTAGGAGCTCAACCGAGCCAATATGAGCTAATCCCTAGCCTAGTCGAGCTAAGCACGAGCCAAGCCTTGAGTCCAGCGAGTTGGGGCTCAGCTTGACTGATATACACCCGTAAGAAAGACTGCTGTTGCAAGTGAATGGTGCTGACACTGCGCTAATGGGTTTGCAGTTTCATGAACAATCCAAGGCTAGAAGGACCTGAGCTTCCCGGATCTATGCGCAACGACTCTGGAAGAGAATGCAACTGTAGTCTGTCCTATTAAAAAAAAGGGAAAGTGGTTATACCCGTTATTATGTGTTGGGCCTACTGCCCATTTCAAATTTTTAAAAAATAAATAAATAAATAAAAGGAGGGGCCCAAATGTGTTTTGGCCCCGTGGACCTTTTTTTTTTTTTTTTTAATTAAAAGGGATGAATGATTTATTATTATTCAAGGCTATAATTACTAATAAGTTAGCCTTATTATGTATATATATTTTTAGCAAATATTTTTTTATGACTATATTAGTTCATATTATTTGTGTAATATATTGACTTATGTAGTCATACATGAGCTATTGAATTTGTTTCATTAAAATAAAATGGATTTGCTTCTTACCTCATTAAAATCAATTGCTATTGGCTTTTATAGCCCGAAGACACCTTTATTGGATCCCATTAAAACTCCGAAGTTAAGCGTGTTTGGGCCAGAGCAGTACAAGGATGGGTGACCTCCTGAGAAGTCCTCACCCTCGGGTTGAGTGCACTCGGAAACAGCCTCACTTCAAAGGTAATACCCTGAAGGGGGAAGGCTGCGTACGTCCGTCCCCCCAGACCCTTCTTAGGCGAGAGTTTTTGGGGCACTGGGTATGTTGCTTTATTGACTTTTATAGTCCAATATGAATTATTAAATTAATCAATGGATATCTCAGTTAAAATTCAAAAAAGAAGGGGGTGGGGGGAGGGATATGTTCCTTTGTAGATCAGAAGCAATTGTTAATGACTTTAGTAGTTATACATGATTTGTTAAGATTAGCCATTTGATTATCTCAACCATCGAAATGGATTTGTTCCTAAAAGAAACAAATTTGTTCTTGTTCCCTAATTGGATTAATTTGTCTTTGACTAGTTAAGCGTGAGTTTCAAATTTATAAATTGATGATTCAATTAATAAAAATATTTTATTTGCTAAAGAAATAGATTTGTTCTTTCTTTAAATTGAATCAATTTATGATGACTTTAGTAGTCCAACACGAGTGGTTAAATTAATCAATTGGTTATGTTATTTCAAGAAATTAATTTGTTTTTTTTTTTTCTTGCACTAAAAAAATTTGTTAGTGACTTTTGTGGTCAAAACATTAGTAGTTAAATTCGAAATAGATTCCTATTGACTTTTGCGGTTATAACATTAGTTGTTAAAAGCGTAAATGTTTAATTACTAAAATGGATTTGTTCCTTGCTTGAATTTTAATACTAACAATGGACTTCTGTGATCCTTCATGAGTTATTAAAATGGATTCGTTCCTTATTGAGTTGAATGATTGATTAGATTTCACATTACAAATTATGTTGTTTGAGATGATTATGAGCTTAGCAAAATTTTCAATCTAATGACCTAAGATGTGATGTGATAATGTGGTTAATTGAAAATTGAAAGTATGTGTCTTGGTTTGATGTTGCCTATGTTCATTATCTAAGTGATTATATGTATGGCACAAGAAGATAATTTTTTGTTCTTTAGAAGAGTTTTAGAAACTCTATTCCATAACTATGTCCGTAATAAAACTTGGTGAGTCCGAACAAATGGAATATGGTAACCATAATTGTTGGTTGGAAAATATCGCAATGCACATTATATTGTGTTGTATTATATATGCGATGGCCTTAGTGGCATTTTGGAACTATAGTAGTGCTAGAACTATATAAAACTAAATTAAGGATCACTTATGTTCAATTTTTTTTCTTTCTTAAAAAAACAAAAGGAGATTAAAAGATTCAAATGGTCTTTAGGCGATCACCTTCAGGTGATGAACGCCACTATTTGTGACTTATAAGATTCTAGAAATGAGAATTAGCCAAATGATAGTTTCTTGTAGTGATATGTTCACTAAATGACCCTAGGTGTAGCCAAATGGAGCCACTAATGATCAATGATGAGTAAATTAAGATATTTGTCATCTTAAGTTGGAATCAAAGTACTGCGAAGCCAATCGAATCACTATTAATTGCTCCTATGAGGCTTAAGCATGAGCCAAGTCCAGCTAATATTCTCAAAAATCATCTATTTTAGTATGTTGTCTTAGAAAACGGCATATTTTCATAGAATGGCTAACTGAGCTCTTATATCTCTTGAGCTGAAAAGTGGTACATTTCTCTACCAACGCTCAAATTATGCTTGTGTTTTCATTTTAATTTTAGTAGCTCTTTTATGTTTTGATATAGTCTTTTGTGTAAAGATTTTTCTAAGTTTGTTTTGGATTATTGTAACGCCTGAAAAGTATCTATTACTTTTATATTTGTTAAGTAATCTGTTAAGTGGCTTGCTTGTTTGAATTATATTCATTTGAAAATAATAAACCGATTAGTTCTGAAAGACTTACTAGAGTCTATCTCTAAGGTACACTTCTCTTTGTGAGTTGTGTTTAGTAGAAAAGGCAATTACAAAAGGCGTCTTAGTAAAGCTTTAATAAGAACCTGTTAATTGGAGTTTGATCTGTTCAAACACTTGTACACTTATATATATAAAGGTGGGGAACTAGTGCGCTTCACTTTGTTACATTCATAGACTACCATTTACATTACTGATATGTTTACCTCTTACTTGTCATTATGAAGTATTGATTTGCTCAAGTGCTTCATATAGGATGTTGAAAGTCAAATATGAGATTTGTGTAAACTCTTCGTTACTATAAAGGTAGTTAATAATTGTCTGATTTGTTCAAGGCATTTGTAGAATAAAGGTGTTCCTAGTCAATAGATGGATCCTAGAATGTCATGTCAAAGTGATGTTGGGGACCAAAGGATTCGAATCTTGCTTGATATGGTTTGGTCAATGATGGCAGGAGCAACTCTACCCAAAAATTGTTTGGGAGATTCTTTTTCGTCTACTGATTATTTGCTTAACCATGTTCACAATAAGTCTATGAATAGTGAGCACTGCATCTTATAAGTTAAGGAATAGTATCGAACTCGCCATGGGCCATGTTTATCTATATTGATGTTGTGGTTGTGTCCATAACTCATTGCACTGTTTGGGAAGCCTAGTTTATGAGGTGTGTGATTTTGTTGACAAGCACCCTTATAAAGTATAACCTGAGTATAGTCATGTGTGTTGACTTCTTGGAGGATGTGTTCCCTAGTGTGTGAAGTTAAATTAAAAAAGAATTTTTAAGTCGTGTGAGTTCTTAAATGAGGGTTCCGCCATTACTTGGCAAAGGTGGGGAAGTTTAAGTTTTCTCAAACTCAAGAGTTTGCCAATGATAGTGGGAGTGACATGAGTTATAATTAGGTTACACTTATATGTTTGATAAACCTAAACTACGTAACACTGATCGCGATCTCATTCTGTTGTGCTATTTTCACATCAATAGTAAATGTTTTGTACACTCTTAGTTGAAATAGGAAACTGCTTCATATGTAGAAGCACTGACTTCACCTACATCTTTGTGAATGATAATCAATATGATATGATCATATACAACATCTGGGAGTTGATTATTTTTCCTACATGGGCGCAAATATGTTAGAAGCAAGTTGGTCTTGTTTATATATTAGGAACAGGTGTGTCTTGTTTATAAAGCTCAAAGCAAATGGATCAATTAATACATATGAGGCTCATTTAGTAAGTGGGTGTTTATACTAAATTGAGGGTATAGATTATAATAATGTATGTCCTTCGGTGGTGAGAATTACTATGATCAACCTAACTTCTTGTTATAGTTGCTTGATTGGACTTAGTGCTCTTTAAAATGGATGTCAAGATGCCTATTCAGGATAGTTAATTTGAATGAGAAGACTTATACATGCTAAAACTCTACAGATACTCCTATTGTGGAGTGTCATGGATCAAGTTTTCAGCATTGCCTCAAAACAAACAAATGACGTTCCTTATTCAAGCTTTATAGGAGCTTAATCTACACTATGTTGTGTACACTCTCGAATATTTGGTTGACTATTAAGATGGTATGTCCATGCTCAAGTTGTCAAACCAATTAAGTAACAGATAAGAAAATCTTCAATTACCTTTGTGGTACTGTAGTTTTGGTCCATCGTTACCTAGGTGCTGATATAAGATTAATTTAGATTGTTAATTCGGATTGGGTGGTGACAAAGATGAGCGTAGATGCACCTGACCATGTGTTCGTTGTTAAAGATGGTGTTGTTTCTTTGTCTTGAATGTGACAAGAAGGCATTACCCTATCCATGTCAGAATTCAAGTATGAAGATTGTGCAGCAGCCTCAAGACCTATGTGGTTGAGAAAGTTTAGCTACAATTGTATGTAACGACTATTTCCAGGCGCTTGTTATGGTGCAAGTCGACAACATGGCTACAATGTAAATGTGCAAAGGACCAGAACTTATTTCTCATGCAATTTTGTGAATGGCTTCTATGTGATTCATTCTTGTTTGCATGAGTGACCTAAGGCACATCGATTTAAAGATGTCACCAGGCTATGATCAGTCCACTCACACGGATGTCCACCTCGATGCTAAGTGCGTGGGAGACGAGACCATGTGAGATCATGTTTTGAGTAAACATGGATCTCATCATGCCTTTGTACATGAGTTGTATGAGAGGCATAGGAAACAATGTCGCCTCAATTAGTTTGAGATGAGTTCAAAAGAGTCGAACATGGATTTCATTAACTCATTCCATGTCATGCCTGTTAGATAGCCTAATTTTAGTAATATATTGTGTATTGCCTGTGAGAAAATTCGTGTGGCATAAATGATAGAGTGACATGCCCAGTTAAGTGGAAGCTATGCCATAACATACATACCATACTGTATATGTTATGAGATGATTAAAGTTGAGAGCGATTGAATGGATACCCTCTTCTTCACTGTGTGAGCTCTTGGACTTAATAGTCCATGCTGGTATCCTTTGGGACTTAGAACCATGTCATGAAATTGGATGCTGGTGCTGCTACTTTAGCGTGCAATCCAAGGGCTATGATAGATACGGTCCAGCGAAACATGCCTAGGAAAGCAACTAGGCTAAGATGGATTGGGGTGTGTGTCTAAGGAAAAGCTGTTTCGGTGTTACCTAAACTGCCCAGGCGATTATGTCATGTCAGTTGTGATGTAATCATAGTTGTGTGAATTTATCACATTTGTTAGAGGAATCATTGGTGCTAGATTCTTGGTGATGCCAAACGGTTTGGGGTATTATGAACTTACTTATGTATTCTTGAGGTATTATGTTAGTTAGATGGTGACTTAATACAATACTCTCTTCTTCTTCGTATCGTTTAGTCGCATGTCCCATTGCCTGTATGAAGTGAGAGAGTAGCCTTAGTAGCTAAGTGGAAGATGTTGGATATGACTTCGTCAGCACTTAAGTTGGGCGTATCTCGATTGTTGAGATATACTGAATATTTATTCCACTAAAGTAGTGGAGGGTTTTCTTCCTTAACATGAGGGAGCAATGGTTTAGAGGAGGATTAAGGTCTAGTGCCTATAAATAGAGTCTCTCCTCTTCCCATGATAATTTAATTCACTTATTCATCGATTTTGAAACCAGTAACTTCTCTAATACTCACCTCTCTCTATAGAGTCACCATCCCCGACTCTTGGTTTTGTTATGTGAAAACCTAGAGAACTCTGGTAGCCCTTTAAGTCACTGCTCTATGTACCTAAGGCAATCTAACAAGGCCGTAAGGCAAGTCTCAATGAGGTATTCCTAAACTTTGTGTTTATCATTTACATATATTTTCCTTCACAAACATTTTGGCCTAAAACAATACTGTATTCCATCACTTGCCTTCTACCACTAAAGCAAGGCCCGGGTAGGTTTTTCTTTCGGTGCTTTATTGTTCTTGATTATTATTAGTTTCTCACGTACACTTTTTTACACTTATAGGTAGTACCTTATTAATCGTAACCAAAAAAAAAAAAAAAAAAAAAAAAAAATTATTAGTAATATTGGAGATATAAAAGTAGCCTTCTTTTTTGGGTTTTCAAATGGGCAAAGGACTAAAAGACATACACGAAATGGGGGTGCAAAGTGAAGAAACCACTCAATGATCCGTAGTAGAAAACTTTTTGATTTGAAGAAACTTGTCGTAAAAAAAGAGCCCCCCACTTTAGGCTTTAACCTTTTCATCATGGTTTGGTTTGGTGTTGCACTTTTGAAAGCCAAAATCAGCAAAAATGTAACACTTTTGAATGATGAATCACTGCACCATTTTCTCGCTTCTTTCAAACTTTGGTTCCACGTTTAGTGCTGGCTTAGTCATTTCACTCCTTTTAAGGTACCAAAAATGGACCCTCCACATTAACCAATTTGACATTGCTTCAACCATAAAGTTTACTTTCTTTTGAAGAGGTAAAGGAAATCACACTTTTTGTATGGCGGGAAACATGTCCGAGGGTGTTCAAATTTACCTGGTTTTTTATATGCCCGACTCATGAAGTTAGAACAAATGAGATTCGCATGTAAGTCCAAGCAAGCTTTCATCCTAAAACTAATTGACATTAGGTAGAGTAACTCATTAAGCTTATATGTTGGTCTCTTTACTCTCACAACTCCTATGTAGGATTCACATTATACTCGCATGTGAAGTTCATAACAGAGGGTGAGTGTAACAGGATAGGTGCGGTCTGGGCAAAGCACATGTAATTAGTTCTGGAGGAACCCTAACATGAGTTCGAGTAACTGAGACCGGGTACTATCTGGTCGAGTAAGGGACTAATATCCACTGAGTCACGGACGTCTAATACAAACAGAACAATCATAATATATTATATAACAAGTGCTACTCTGTTCAACACCTCCTAAAAGGTCTTTTACTCACCTTCACATGCTTAGACAAAGGGAGACAAGACGTTGTAAATAAGAAGAGACATCCTTGCTGAGAGGAAATAGATATAACAACAGGAATAACAGTCTAACTTTATCAACGGAGCTTGCATCTAGCTCCACTTATCAAAGGAATCCATCAAAAATAGTGCCCTTCTTACGAAGGATCTTCCTAATGCAGCAGCCAAAATAATAGAGACCAGTTTTACATTTGTAAAAGAGGACGACCAAAAAGCTCTAATTAACAACAATCTTACCTTCACCTTCTATTTAAATCCTTTTAAATCCCGTACTCACCGCAGAAACTAATTGCTGGTGTATTTCCTGAAAACTAGTGTTTTCTGTCTTTTGTAAAGGAGTGAGTTTCCTCATGTTGAGAGAAACTTAAAAAATTACAAGTACCCCTTCTATTTTCAAAATTAATAGATATCCAGCAACATTTTACCATTCTTATGTTCTTTAAACTCATAAAACTGTCATCTCTGCGCTCATTCTTACTTTAAATTTGGTTTCATTGTATCTCTGAGACTATTTTGGTAAGAACGAAATAAGCCTTAAGAAGAGTGGTCCGCCACACGCTTTGAATCCGTTTGTCAGTATTGTACCCATTTGATTGAATTTTCCTAACACAAACTACACTAAGAAGTGAAAATATAGTATTATGGATACAAATTAGATATAACAACAACAGACCTAGTGCCTCAAGGGCCCTGGGGGATGGATGTATGCAGCCTTACCTCTTCAGGGTGTAACCATGCCGAGAGGTTATTTTTGAGGACCTCCAACCCCATAAGGTTGGCAACACGAGGACTTCGTACGAGGTTACCCATCCTGATACTACTCTTGCCCAAACACACTTAACCTCGAAGTTTTAATAGGATCCGGTGTATTAGTGCCGGTAGATGAACCCTTATGGCTACAAATTAGATGTCAAAGTAAAAAAGGGAAAAAGAAGAAAGTGGAGGGAGGAGGGCACATCAAAAGACGAGAGAGTCTCACATGCACAATTATAATGCCATCTCCACTGTCTACTTGCCATCATACTTAGATTTGAAAGTTGATGATCATGGTCAAAACTCACTACTTTTACCACAAGGTCATCATCATTCAAATTCTACACCCCTTTAGTAGCTTCTTGGCTATATCTTAGCTAAGGACAAATATGTTATTCATTTTGAATATAGTGTTAGGAAAAAAAAAAAAAAAAAAAAAAAAAAACACCGATGCAACCCGCCTTCTACTTGGCAAATAGCCTGGCGGGAGAAGCTTGGCGGGTTCCTTGGGTTGGGGGGGATGGAAGGCAACGCGGCAAGAAGCTGGACATTTATGGAGTTTTACTTAATTATGAAAGTTTAGTTTAAATTAGGTTAGGAGATAATTGTTAGGATATTTTAGACAATTAAGAATTATTTTTATTTATCTTTAGATCTTTTATTTACGGTTAGTTTCCTTCCCTATATAAGGGAGAGGGAATCTACGTTTTTATTCATTCAATTTTCTAGATTACTTTTATAAGTTGTTAGTTCTTTCTATTTTCGAGTATGAGAATTAGGATAAATTCTATTTTTTTCCTTGTTTTATTATTTTCATAATAAAATTAAAGGGAAGGCTGTTGAATCTTCCCGTCCCCCAATTTTTCTTCTACGTGCTGCATCAAATACTCCAAGATTTTGTTTTGCTTTAGATGCCAGAAAAAGATTCGAACGTAAAATGACTAAGAGAAAGAAGACAGAGAAACAAGAATATTGAGATTTAAGTGAAAAAACCTTCCAATGAGAGAAAAACTGTTGTATATCAAATCATACATAGCATAAATTTATTAATTTGATCAAAACTAATTATATAATATTATTTTTATAACACAACTATATTTTTCACACCAATTAAGGTCTTAAATTAAATATAAATTTTCCTATTACTCCTAATGCTCAGGCAGGTTACCAATGGCTCTCATTGCCTTAAAGTGGATCGAGAATCAGATTGCTTACTCATTATACTCAATACTTTCCTTCCTAGGTGACGACTTTATCAGTTGACCATGGGCATAGTTGAGCTAGTATTACTCAACTTTGTCCATATTACGCTCCTAATTTAAGGATTTTCTTTTCATTTCTTTTTGAGTTGTCAAATTTTTTTCTTTTGTTGGTTTTGTTTTTATCGATTAGAAATTATCTCTATTTTTTTTTTTGGAACACTAAAAGCCCAAAGGCAAGACTAAATTTCACTAGAATCAGACAATACAAGAGAAAATAACTCAGAAGGAGTGCTCAATCACTAGTCATGGTCACATTTTTTTCCAAGATGGCGACGAGCAATCCAATAAGCCACAATATTACAACAGCGGGGAGCCCAAAAAAAAGAACACGTAACAAAAGCCTGAGCACAATTCTTTTTTAATCATAAGAATTTTATCATCTTAATTATAAAATAAAAATCATAATCTTATATTACTAATAAGTTTAAGTTGAAAAAGGACAAGAAAAAGAAAAAAAATTGGAGCAGAAAACACGTGTCAGGCATCCGCAGGCTTTCATCTCTAATTTTGCCTCCCTGTCCGGTATGTTTGGCTCGGTCCAGTTTCTTAACTTCGATGCTCTCTTATTATACAGAAAAATAAAATTTTATAGGTAAAAAATATATTCCTAATTATTAATAATATACTCAAAATTATAAAAATATAGGTAAAAATTCTATTTAATAGAAATGCTCGATTGATGCTCCCTTGCTATATATTTTATTATTTGGGCTTATTTCAAATTTCAAGAAAATCTAATATTCTTTATAATTATTTCTATAAGGACAAAAATACGCTTACACTCACTTTTTCCAATAAACTTGCATCAGCTTTTAAAATCCAATAGTTTTTTACTAAGGAAAACTTGCAAAAAAACCGACATCTTCCGAGAAAAGTTTAAAAGGCACACACAAAATATGAAAATAAAAAAATAACAAATGTACCCATAGAAACCATACTGAGTACGGCACCGAAAATTACACCCCTCTAGTTAAAAAAAATTATAAACCACTAATACCATTGTTGCTGAATTATTACTGATAGTTTATATAGATTATTATTGGAAAAATAATAAGTATTATTATTAAAATAATAATAATTAATAATAGTCATAAAATTGTCATCATAGTAATAATATTATCTTGATAATAACATTATTCCTTTTATAACATCCAAATGTTACTGCTTTAACTCTTAAAATACAATATATTAAATGAAAATGAAAGGCGAAGATTTGGGAACAAATGCCAAAACTGAATGCAAGTCCCTTTCAAGAACTGATGCAATACATTCATGCCACTTACATTTTTTAAATTTAGATTCTTTAATCTTCATGTAATATTTTTATGATTATAATATTTATATTTATAAGTACAAGTTGCAAAATATTATATATATGGTGGCGTTCTTATGAGAGGGTGAGAGTGTAAGAGGAGGCGAATCCTGACCCTCCACTGTAATGGACGGCCAAGATTTGTAGAACATCAAAAAAATAGTAATAATTTACGTCTTATACCCTTTTATAGGGTAGAAAGAAAGAATGGATAAGAGAAGTAAATTATTTTTTTCAATACTTAACAAATCTTAACATTTTCACATCTCTACTAATCTCTAGAGCGAATGTATGACAATTTATTGAGAATATTTTAATCTATTATAACAATTTAGAAATTAATAAAAGTTATCAATATTTACGCAGTCTTACTCATTCAAGGTGCTACCTTAATGGGAGGCTGTGACCGCGAGCCCAATCCTAAAATATTTACAATTGAACAAGTAATAAAAAAAAAATTCAAATGTATTAGAAGAAAGTTAATATAAATAATTTCTAAGTTCTTCATTGTTTTCGAAGGTAAAATTATGTTGAAACGAAAAAAAGAAAATTACATTTAAATGTGAGTTAAATCTAAAGAGACATAACACGCTAAAAGGTGATCGTGGTAATAATAAAATGCATATGAATTGCTTAGAAGTGTGTATGAAGACAATATAATAATAAAACTATTCACTTCTTTAGCAGTGACCCGAATTTGACACTAATCTTCCTTAATTATAATTAGGGGTTATTTACGCTAAAAGTTCATGCACTTTATTTATTATGTCAATTTGATCATTATACTTTTAATTGTATCAATTTAGTCCCCAAACAATTTAAAATATGTCAGTCATTTGGTCAAATTTAAGTTATATTAATGACGTAATTTTTAACGATAAAATTATGTTAGATGAAAGTAACTTATTATAAATTCATCTATTCACTCAATTTAACCCAATTTGTGGTCGAACTATTAAAAATTTTATTAAAAATTTAATATAATTCTTTCTCTACGAACCAAATTGACACATTTTGAATTATACAGGGACTAAGCTGACATAATTAAAAATATAAGGATTAAATTGACACAATAAATAATATACAGAGATTTTTAACATAATTAACCCTATAATTAATTAAATCAAGCTTATGCATTTATTGCATTGACTAAATATACATTGATAGATACTATGCCCACTCAAACGGGTGACAAATTTTTTTTATTATATGGTCCACCACCTTCAATTTGTATGATATTATCTTACTGAATATTAATGATTAATTAATTTGAGTGGAATAATTATTGCTTATAGTTGTAGCTACGTACCCATCCACTTATTTAGCTTTCGCTCTTTGGTGCTCCAATTGCGTAAATACAAACATTTATATAACTTCAACAATCGAATTCTAAGAATCCGATTCCGAAATTATTCTATCATAATTCGTGATTAGACTTCTAATATGCTGAAAATGACGAGAATATAGTCATTAAAAACACTTTTCTATAGAGTTACGGGATTTTTTTGCTTGTAATTTGTTTTCAAATGGTTTTTTTTTTTTTTTTTTTTTTGATGAGCTGGAGAGTTAAATTCAATCTTTAGAGATGAGCAAGACCACAAAAGAGGGAACCAACACGCCGTCATCGGATTCCATTAGAATTTCAAAGTTAAGCGTGCTTGGGTGATAGCAGTATAAGGATGGGTAACCTCATGGGAAGTCCTCACCCTCAGGTTGGGGGCATTTGAAAACAGCCTCTCTTCAAGGGTAACACCTTGAAGGAGGAAGACTGCTTACATTCGTCCCTCTAGACTCTGCTTAGGCGGGAGCCCTTCGGACAATGGGTATAAGAGAAAAGAAAAAAAGAGATGAGCAAGACCAGTGACCTTGAGAGCTTCCAAATAGGACTCTCAGAATGTTTTATAATGATCCTATATTGATGAGAATGAGTCTATATATAGGGCTAATGTCGAACCGAAATTAAATGGCAAGTGGCATAAGGGTGAGCAGCGTGGTTCTCACGTACACCTAATCAACCTATCTTGAATATAGAAGTTCACATAGCTCTTAAAATATTAATGATCCAATGCCAAAGACTGAGAAGTTCAAAAGTAGGTCATACTCGCTAGTTTCCCTTACGTAGCCTGCATTATCTTTCTTGTTTACCCTTCTTCTTGTACTTATTTGATATACTACAATTATCTTTAACAACATAAAGTACTATTTTACTACCTTACTTTAGATAGCATCTTACCATTAATATAGTCTAAATTAATTATTTTTATAAAAAAAATCAAAATTAGCGGCTAGCCACACAGTTTTAAGTAAAACAAGAAGTATGTGAGAGAGGGGAGACAGACACGAAACTACAAGACATGCATATCGAGGCTTGAAAACTACAAAACTCACAAAAAGTTCAAGTCCCCCACTGCCCCATATTAATATTTATTATTTTTCCTTATTCCCTTTCTTTATTTTTTCATTTTCAATATAAAGTTACTCAAATTCTTATAAAAATTTATTAAATTTCAACATATAACACATAAGTAGTAATAAAATATTCAAGCATCAGATTGTCTCGTTATAGATACTAATAATAAGGTATCTAGTTGACATTAAATGTGAGTTGTTATTGTTAGGGCAAATACTGTTATTTTTAAAGTAATGATGTGACTTATAAATAATGGTAAATTACAGAAAATTCTTCTGACTTTTGCTTCAAAAACAGAACACCTTCCTCAAAAATAAAATCATTCATTAAACCCCCTCACTTTTAAAAAATTATCACTTTGGCCCCAAACAACTTTTTTTTGACCATTTTACCCCTCAAAATAAAATAGTTAAGTATTTAATTTTATTTTTAGGTAGAATTTTATATTTTGAGGAAAAATAAATTTTTTTTCATATTTATAGAAAAAAAGGGACTTTTTATATTTATAAAAAATATTATTTTAATTAATTATATAGTAATAATATTATAATATCAATAAAAATATTATATTTTATCTTATAATATTTTTCATAAAAATTTTACAAATATCTTTTATCTTCTAAACTTATAATATCGTTACTATAATTAACTAAAATAATTATATCTGTTATATATAAAAAAATTTAATTCTATAACAGAAAACATAAATTTTTTTCTAATTTTTGCTTATTAATATAAATTTTTTTCCAAAAATATAATTAAAAATTTAACCCCCTCACTTTTGAGGGGCAAAATGGTAAAAAAAAGTTTCATAGGGCTAAGTGATAAATTTTTAAAAGTGAGGGGTTTTGTGAGTGCTTTGATTTGCAAGGAGAATTTTCTGTTTTTGAAGCAAAAGATAAAGAAATTTTCTATAATTTACCCTATAAATAATTACAAAATTACTTTAAAAACTATGATTTTACTTTGACAATATCAATTTTACCTTGACAACAAAATTATCCTATTAAATACTCAAATAAGAATTATTATTGCCAAAGTAAAAATTATTATAGTAGCAATAATGTGACATTTAAACAATAAAAATCATAAAATTGCTAATATAAAGTATCTTTAGTTTGTCATAACAATAATTTACCCTATTAAATACTCAAATATGAGAGTATCTTTAGTATTCTTATTAGCTAATATGAAATTATAAGTCAATTAATTTGAGATGTACTGTTTGCATTGAATTAGTGAGAAAAACAAAACTAAAAACACTTTTATTATTAAAAAAATAACAATTTATCTAAAAGTAATATAACTATATGTCAGTATATCAAAAAATTGTCCAACTCTATTCTTAACCAAAAAATAACTCAACTCTAATTTTTCTACCAAAAAATAACCAAACTCTAAAATTAATTTAAAAATAACTCAACTCTAAAAATTTGATTTAAAAAATACTGAATTGTGATGCTCTAACAGTATATTTTTTCTTCTACATATTTTTGGTTTGAATTTTTCTCTTTAGGCTGTCTCATTAATAAACGAGCTGAGCGAGCACAGATATGTGGCTCGGTGAAATAAATGATATCAATATCGAGCCGGCCTTATTTAGTTAACGAGCTGAACCGAGCGGATCAAGCTATGGTTCGGCTCGGCTCGGCTCATTTGCAGCCCTAGTTCTCTTATTGTATTCCTCGGTTGTTTTGCTTGTTCTTTACCCCATGATGTTGCCTTTTTGCGGGGTTATACTCAATTATCAGAAAAACGAATTTTTAGTTTGGTTAAGTGTGAAAAGAAATCAAATCAAACCAAAAATACATAGAAGAAAAATATATTATCGAAGCGTCATACATGCCATGCCTAGTCATCAATTCAGTATTTTTTAAATTAATTTTAGAGTTTGATTATTTTTTGATAAAAAAGTTAAGAGTTGATTTTTTTGGTTAGAAAATAAAGAGAGTTATTTTTTAGTACAAAAGTTAAAGTTGGCTATTTTTTAATAAAAAAATAAAGTTCAATTATTTTTTAATATATTAATATATAATTAAATTATTTTTAGATTAATTGGTATTAAGAAAACCCACCAATACAACCTTATTTTAGTGCATCAATACTCTTTAACATTTTCTTAAATAATTTATTGAGTTGGGGTGGGGGGTAAAACGCAAAAGTACAGAAAGAAGCAGATGAACAGAGAGAGAGAGAGAGAGACCCTTGTATGGGGCTCTATAAATTTACCCAACTGAGTATATTGAATTGATTCCCCCCTTCATGTTGTCTTCTCTCTCTCTCTCTCTCTTCACATCCAGAAACACAAAACAAAAAAGAAAGAGCACAGCAGGTCATAATATAAGCGTGCAGTTTGACTGAGCAAACAACAAAAATAAAGCTGCAGTGAAGCCAAGCCCTTCAGTTTTGGTTATGGCGTTCTGGGCTCTCTTTCCTTTCTCTTTCTTTTCTCTCTCTTTGTTTCTCTCTTCTCCCTCCTCTGCAAACTTGGAAGGTAATACTCTTAAACAATTAAAGTTTAAGCTGAGGGTTAAAGGTCTATGAATGACTTTGTATTCTAACATAGGCTTGAAGCGGGGATTTTGTGTAGGCTCGTCTCATAAATTTTATGCTTAAATTATGATAATATAGAATGGAGTGTTGGGTTTCGAACCTGTAACCTGTTCGTCAACTAAGTTCTGATACCGTGTCAAAGAATCATCTGTCTCAAAAGTTTAAACTAACGGGTGAAAACGAATTTATATTCTAACAAATACCCATATCATCATTTTATGTAAATCATATCATTATTCTAATAATAGTATAAAAATGTCTGTTTTATTGAGGTTTTTGGGGGTTATTTGAAATGGGTTTTGTTGGATAATGATGGGTTTTGGTTGATTTTGATGATAAAAATGGAACAGGAGATGCGTTGTATGCGTTGAGGAGAGCAGTAGAAGACCCAGGGAAAGTGTTGCAGAGCTGGGATCCTACACTTGTTGATCCTTGCACCTGGTTCCATGTTACTTGCGATTCTGATAATCATGTCACTCGCCTGTAATCTCTCTCTCTCTCTCTCTCTCTCTCTCTCTCATAATATAAAACTATTCTTGTATCTTCATATAATTAGAGTGTTTTTTACCGAGAGGTCTAAAGCAACAAATTCAATAACTCTCACTCTCAGTAGCATAGGCTATAAAATGGATTTCCTTGGTAATATTAAAGTCTCTATAACTGAGAAGTTTAAAGTTCAAACTTCAAAAACAATCACTTTTAGAATTAATACAACATCATTAAAGTTTCAAAGTGAATATGTTTTAATGTGAATATGTAAGTGCATAAAATTTGTCACTAGCTATGTGCTTTTCTATTTTTTAAACCAATTTGAGTTTGGTGGAAGAATGATGTCATGGGTATGCTTAACTTGTACTCAATTTAAAATTATAGGATAATGTTCAAAAAATTAAAAATTATAGGATAATTATTTATGGGACAACAAGTTTTATCATTAAGATAATGATATAATTTATAAAAATAATAGTCACTAAATTATCCTAAGTTTATGATGATGTGTTGAAGATTAATGGGAAAGACATATATGGGGATGCAGGGATGTTTTCATGTTTCTATTTCTTGATTTGTTCCAGTTCTTTTACGTCTCGCTTGTTTGAGTCGCCTGTTTTGTACTAAAATTATGTCGCTAATTATTGAAAAAAAAATTTGGGATGCAGGGATCTGGGAAATGCAAATCTGTCAGGTAATCTTGTTCCAGACCTTGGAAAACTTCAGCACCTTAAATATCTGTAAGTATTTACCCCCTTTTCTTTTTCTTCTGCTTCTTTTCAAGAATGATTGTTATTATCATAATAATAATAATAATGTAACTTAGAAGAACAATAGTACTGAAATTAGAACTGATAACATTCGAGATTATGCAAGATTATACAAAAAAAGCCTCTTTTGGCTAAAAATTATATTATTCTGACACAACAACAATCATTAGTTACATTGCATTGAATGTTTATGTAGCACTTAAATTAGTAATTTTGTAATAGATTTTGCTTACAGTTTATAGCTGCAAGAGAATTTTACTGATTTTGGGGTCCCTCAAAGAGAGCAAAAGTTATGCGGGTTCATATTTTTTTCTGGTTTGAGGTAATGAAATTAATGAAATGTAGCAGCAATAATTTAAGTAAATAAGGGGTCAGTGCTATGATACTGACAGATCATGATGTTCAAATTTAATTCAATTTGGGGGGGCTGACGCATGAATCATTAATTCTGTAACTAGATTTTCCACTAATAAATGGGGTTGGTTGTTTGGTTAAATTGTCTGGTTTGTGCAATTTTTGTTGGTCATATTTGCTAAGTCATATAGTTAAGAAAAATTAGAGTTTGTTTGATTTTGTTTTCGTTTTGTGGTTTTTGATTTTCTAAAAACTAGAAACCGGGATTTTTGTAACAGTTTTGCATAGTTTTTGGTTTTATGATTCTAGTTTCCGGTCAAATTAGGAAAAAGTTCAAAATAAGAAACCGAACCCAGAAATAATTGTTTCCAAAATAGTCTTTAGTTTTTAAAAACAAAAATTGCAAAGAGAAAAGAATACTAATAATGTACACTGCAATATTCATCCATTGATAAGCCTTTGTCTAACCACTTGACATTGTATTGAAGTCTCTTCAATTTAGAGGTCTTGAGGACCGTTATTTCAAGCTCAAGAGACATTCATATCAACAAATATTTTATGATATAGAATTATTCACGAGTACTGGTGAAAGTAGATGGTTTTTTTTTTTTTTAACAGACACCTGAATATTTATATGAAATAATATGAATGATGAGCAGGGAGCTGTACATGAACAAGTTTGAGGGAAAAATACCAAAGGAACTGGGTGGACTAAAGAGCCTTGTGAGCTTGGACCTCTTTCATAACAATCTCACTGGTCCTATCCCCTCCTCTCTCTCCAAGCTCTCCAATCTTAAGTTCCTGTAAGCTCGTTTTGCTTCGATTTTTGAAATTTATAGGCATAACTGATACGCATAAATCAGAATCTAAAGTTCCAAGCTCAACTATTGGTTTTATGATGCAGGAGATTGAACGAGAATAGACTACGTGGAAGGATACCCAGAGAACTTGGCAAGCTTGGAAACCTCAAGATCCTGTATGTTTATTTAGCTTCGTATATTATTAACCAAACGGGCATAAATGTTTACTATACACAATGAAAGCGATATATGTTTCAACATGATGTCTTTTTTCTGACTTACCTTAATGGCTGCTACTATGATGCAGAAATGTGTCCAACAATAACCTCTGTGGTACAATTCCAATAACCGGTTCCTTATCCAAGTTCACTGAAGAATGGTAAACTTCTTACTTTTGACATATAAAGACACTTTCTAAAGTGCTTCGCTTTCCTATGTTTTTTTAATTTTACTTTCAGAATGACTAGGGATATAAATGAGCTGAGCTCATCATAAGGCTCAAAGGATTTGGCTCGTTTCGAGTTTAAGCTGAGCAGAACTGGCTTGTTTAGCTTAACAAGTTAAGTCCAAGCATGGTGAAGCTTGAGTTTGTATGCTTGGAAGTTTAAATGAGCCTAACCAAGCATATATCAAACTGAGCCAAGTTTGAATCTAATGAACTAAACTTGAGTCTAAACGAGCATATATAAGTCTAGATAGAGCTTAAGTGAGCCTAAGGTGAGCTTAGCTCTTAGGTCCCTGAGATAGGTCAGAGCTCAACCAAGCCAATATGAGCCAATCCCTAGCCTACACAAGCCGAGCTTTAGCTTGATTGCAAGCTCAATAAGTTTCGAGCTAAGCCCAACGAGTTGGGGCTCAGCTGGACTGATATACAGCCTTAAGGAAGACTGCTATTGCAAGTGAATGTTGCTGACATTGCGCTAATGGGTTTGCAGTTTCATGAACAATCCAAGGCTAGAAGGACCTGAGCTTCTCGGATTCGTGCGCTACGACTCTGGAAGAGAATGCAACTGAAGTTTGTCCTACCAAAATACATGGAAGAGGGAAAGAGAAACATAGTTCCATAACCAAGCATAGTAACTCAAGCTACTATCATAACTATAACGAATCATATATGTAAGGTCAATTCCGATTTCACGTTAGTACAGAAGTTCTCACACTATTGAGAACTAATAGTTTTGTGCTTACCTATATATTTCGATTTTGGTATGGGTCTTGTGTGAAATATCAATCACCTTCAAGTGTGGTCATTTTAAAACTTGTGTGATCTTTGCATGGAAATTCAGAAGGAACTAGGAGTTTTTGACTATGCGAAGAAGCTGCAATCTTCTCGTATCTCATTGAATGAAAATATTTGTATGTTATTATGTATCTAGAGCGGTTCCTGCTCCTAGAAGATACCGTCACAAACTTTCTTTGTAGAGCATAGACTTTTTGAGATAAAAAGTAACAGAAGTTCTATAGTGCAGAAAAGTGTTTTTCTGTAGGTGCAGAAAAGCGCTTTTCTGCACTTGGCAACCGGTATCAAAAAGTGAATGCCTGTTTGATTTAACCCTTTTTTCTCTATAAAAAAGTGATTTTTGTTTGTGCTTGTGCCAGCATCTTAAAATTACTAGACTTTTGAGTGTTTGATACACTTAGACTAGATTCCTAAAATGTTTTTCATTGTGTCAATATTTTGGAACTTGTTTAGTACTATAATGTTCGCTTTTGTGAAAATTATGAGATAATAAATTTGCATATAATGATTATTGGTTAAAGTTCTCCAAATTATTGTCTAAGATGGTATTATAATTGTTATACATTTTAAATGGAAAGAAATAAGAGGTCAGAATTTATCCAAATAGTGGGTTTTGATATATTATTATTACGTATATTACTATTAGATCATAATATTACAATTCATTCTAAGATTTCAATTTGTTATTTGATATAGATGGGATATCTACTCCATGGAATTAAATCAAGGTTGAATTTTGATGGAATTAATTTTTTTTTTATTCATGTTAGTCGTTAGGTCAGATTTTTTCTATGTTGGATCTAAACGAAGACAAATCCAACTTCTTATTTGGTTGAATGATATACACAACAAGAAACCCAGTATCTTAAGAGCTCTCACTAATGTAGGCTCTTTAGAGGGGGGGGGGGGGGGATGTATATAGCCTTACACCTTCAGGATATTGGGTGAACGGTCTCTAATATTATTTAAAATAACAGAAAATACTCTAAGAAACATGTTTTCTGCCTGCCAATGTAGCAGATGGCCATATATATATAAATGGCAATCTTTGAAGTAATACAAAATTTTTTGGACATCAAGTAATACAAAATTTATATGGTATTAACATGTAGGAAAAAATCAAATAAAGGGGGGGAAACAATGACGAAGGTGATATGTACAAGTACTTGAACCTTTAAGCAGCATTTATGAGACAAGGCGCTGGCTTCCTTCATTTATTGGATAGCAATCGGAAAAGAATTACTTCTATGTCCGAAGGTGCAATCGATTTCCAGCCTGTAACATTCGAAAATATAACGTCAATTAGCAAGAAATTCACCAAATTTCATATGAAAATACAAGAATACAACAGAAAATGACCGCATAATTCCTCAGCCGAACGAACCACCAAGATTTCTGTGTATTTATACTCATACTATTGTATCAAAAAAATTAATACTCATACTAAGATTTGTTTGTTTTAATGGAAAATATTCTCACTCTCGATTCTATTGGTTCCTTACATAATTTCATAGCATCAATCACAAAAACAGAAAAATGTTTCCGTTAATAAAAAGGAAAACATTTTCCTTCATAAAGGGGAAACGTTCTCTAATGTAATCTCACGTCATCTACTCCACTTCAAGCTCAACCTGACAAAGCATAAACCTTATGTAAATTTATAAAACGAAACCCTTTTCTTTAGATCCCGTAAGGAAATTGTTTTCCATTGAACCAAATAGAGCCTTGTTTTGCCACGCAAAAGTCTTTCAATGGGTTGGGGTTAGGTAAAACACAAAGAAGGATGACATCTCTAACATTACCTCTAAGCTGACAAGCTTGCATAATCATCTTCATACAGATTCACGTTGGGTATGAACTGGATAACGCAGTAGAGGAAGGAGGAGAAGCCACGGCTTCTACCGTCCGTGAACTGCCATGCACTCCCACAACCTGGGACGGGGTTAAAACCACTGCTCTTGGACTGCTCAAGGGCAGGTTTGGACTCGAAGGAGAAGCATTAGGAGGCGTAGGTAATGGAGATGCAGTTTTAGATCCCGGTGCTTTATTCGTGGAAAAATTCTCCGGATTCCTGGACACCAACGGTGCAGAATACCCAACAAAACCCGAAGATCTTCCATGACTATAAATCAAGTGAGCCGGTGGCCTTGGAAGCTCATGAAGCTCGCTTATTCTAGGCGAGGATGTAAACGTTGGTGAATTACTAAGGGATACTTTTAAAATGGGTCCTGATGAAAATTTCATAGTTTCTAAAGAGGGAACGCGGATGGTAGCTGATAAAGGCGGCATAGTTGATATTGGTTTAGTAGTTAAAGGACCAGAAAAAGATTGCATTTTGATTTGTGAAGATGAGTTTATTTCAGTTAAGGGAGGCGGCATTTTGTTCTTGTTGCTCTCTTTGAGTACCGTCTGAGAATTTTGAGTGATTGGCCCTAAAAAAGGTTTGGTTCCTACGAGCTTTACATACTTTCTGAGTTCCAATGGGTATGAATGGTATAACTTCGGTGTGTGTTGAGAACTGGTATTGTTGCTGGAAAAAGTGTTCTGAGAACCAGTAGAAATCGAACGCTTTGTATCACCTGGTGTTGGCAGTGCATATGAATGAATTTTCCTAGTTGATGATGGTCGAAATTGTCTGATTCTTTCAGTTGGATCAAGTTTTCTCTGGGGAAAAAGTGGAGCTGATTGACTATGTATCTTCGGATTTGTAGTGTAAGAATTTTCAAAGGTGTCTAGATTCTCCTGCAGATATCATGTACGATTATCAGAATTATCAACATCGAATTACATTGTATTTAACGACAAAAACAAATATGAGCATAAATGAGAAAGGTCAATTCAGATCTCTATTTTGCTCAAGGAGCCTTAGAAAGACATTTGTTCTTATCCCCCGCTTTTTGGTAGAAAAAAAAATTCTTGGTTTTTCACCTATGATACCTTACATTTTTCTTATTTGACTAATAAGTCCTTGTCCCATTACTTGCTTAGTTTCGAGTTGTGACAATCACATCCGTAGAAACGGTAGCAAGAACTAATCCACCGGTGGAACATGCCTCAATCCCAATCCAGCTAATTAACCTCTAATTTCGAGAAATAATATCAGGACTTCGTCTTAAATATCCAATCAAATAAAAATCAACTCGTGAATAAGGTCATGACACAAAAATATAGTCCTAGAAAATAAAGTGGATGATGAAAAATGCATGAATCCATGTTTTTTAATTTTTTCAAAAAGAAATAAAATAAAAAAACTAGGGAGGCTTACCTTTGCATTGTCCACTCTTGAAACCTGAGGAAATGTAATGTCCATGTCCAACTGAAGAAAGAAAATATGCCATCATTCCACGAGAAACACATAGCAACTGAGACTTATCCATATAAAGGTAAAACAAAGATGGTAGATATCAATGTCAAATTCCCGTTTTGATTAATGTGATACACGGTATTATTTTTGTTGCAGTTTTTGACTTTTGAGATACTAAAAACCCAGTTTTAGAAACAATTTTTTCTTGCTTTTCCCTTCTGTTTTCAGTTTTACTCAAATTAGTAAAAATTGAAACAAAAAACCAAAAACCAAATCATCTTCAAAACATAGTTTTTAGTTTTAGAAAAGCAAAATCTGCAAATAAAAAACAATACCAAATAGGCCGTAATTTGACACTTCCTAACAAGAACATATGGGGGGTTAAGAATTCTAGAGAGAACACGTTACTAACCTCACTTTCTTTTCTTGTCACGGATGACAAATGATGCTGTAGGTCGCTGTGTCGATAATCAAAACTCAGCTCCCCGTCATTGTCAATGCTAGAACAACTGCTAGTATCATCGTCATAAACATCATCATCATCCTCGTCATCATCTTTATAATTGGCATCCATGCCATCATCCGAATCATCTTCAAGGCCCTTAAAATAGTAGTCTATGTGTTGCTGTTCCGTCACTGATTTAACATGTGGTTCAACTGCCTCCAGGGACTTTACCGCCTTTTTGAAGAAATTCAGCTGCAATTCCAAGCAGGAGAGTATATTAGGATAATGTTGACAATATAAAGAACATTAAATTTTATTTTTATTTTTTTTGATCGGGAAAAGATTTAGAAAGAAAGAAAAAATATGAAGAGAGTTAACTAGAAGATGTCCTCAAACATCAAAAAATCCAAACTAATAACACAAAGCCTTCCAATTCCTCTGCAAATGGGCTAAGGCTATGAGAGCTCCTAAAAAGACCACCTTGTTCCATAAGAAATTCTGACAAAATACACTAAAGAATCGCAATTTCGGCCACAAAGATTAACGTTATTCAAACCATTCAGTTATAGAAGCAATCTGAGAAAAGGAGAAATGAAGAGCAATCATAGACCTGGGCAGCATGATGTCGTGCCGCTTGTGTAAGAAGACTTCTAGATTGGCCTTGTTTCAAAGACTTTAAACGGAAAACAAACAACGTAGCTTCCTCATCAAATTCGTCTCTAGCGGCCTGTAACTGCTGAGATGAAAAGGTCTCTTCTTTACTACTTCTTGATCTTCCCCTTTCCCTGCATCTTGACCTCATATACTCATACAATTCCCTGCAAAACCAAAAGAAAAATTATTAATGAATTGCTTAAAGGATAGATAATCGAAGGGCAATGTTATTGCCATGGCTTTATTGTTATTGTCAGGACAATTTGATGGCTATCATTCTTTGGTCAGTCATATCATACCCCTAGTAATAATAACATTACCCAGGCAATAACAACTCTTTAATTGGACACAGATATACAAAAGCCCACCTTTTATCATCACATTGTTGCTTCATTTCCTGAACAATACAATTAAATATAAGCCATTAGTGCAAAGTACTAAGGCGTGAAGTGAACAGCAAAAGAAATAATAGATTTCATTCTATAGCACTTTCCTCTTTACTTTTTCTTGTACCATCCAAAGCCTAGCCAAGCTTGCATCCTTATTTTTTTTTTTTTTTTTTTTTAATCAGCATAAGAATGAACCAGCTTACTATTCAGTAGGCAACCCATATATGCAATGAAGGGCTTGTTTGGTTTTTTTTTTTTTTTTTTTTTTCCTTCAATAATTTTGGCTTTTTATAGAATAAAAAGTACATTTTAGACACCTTTTTTATTTCTTTTTTTCATATTTTTCCTCTATTTTAAGTGAAGTATGAGAACACAAAACCAAAAACAAGAAGAAATCCATTTTTAAAAACCAGTTTTAAGTTTCTCAAAACCAAAAATAGAAAACGGAAAATCATGCCAAACATGCCTAAAAGTTCACATGATCCAGTTTCTAGCCTATGCAAATGCCAAAACAGTTTCCTTGCATTAAATAGAAGGATGATTGTCACAGCTTACCAGCAATCATAGCATATGAAACGGTATAATGAGAAATCTTGGGTGAAATAAAGGAAACATGAATCTCTATACGCAGAAAGCTACGCCGAAAAGCATAACAGTAATGCTATGTAACATAGAATCTCGATAATCACATGAGAACCATAAGACACGGAAAAAGAGAGAAGGCAGTAGCATCTAGAACAAACCTCAACTGTGCGAAGCTCGTTAAGAAGGGATTCTGATGGAATCGTGATTGTCTGAGTAATATGAGAGCGCTACGAACAAAGAACAAGATCAGCCCAATGCAAAAATTAACAAAATGGATTTTCTACAATAAAGTGCAAAATTACTGCCAGGTCTTAACCAACTTACATAGATATCTACAAGTCTTTGAAGCTCAAACTGCACCTTTCCGAGCATCAGCATCGCCTTACCTGCATAAACATGAAAGAGGATGAGGTTTCAAGCGTTTTCTTCACAAGCCCTACCCATGTCTTAGTACTTGATTTTATAACACTGAATTCTCCTTCATATTAAGTTCAAACTCTGGCTGAAATGTACGCGCAATCAGTGGTGGTATTACAGACCAGAGATCAACTTGAATATGAACCTTCACCTACACTTCTGTTGTAAATGTCCAGATCGATATCCAAAATAAGACCAATTCATTATTTCCTCACCAGTTTCTTCATCCTCATTTACTGCAACTTTCTGAAGAAGGCAGACACCCATTTCGTGCAGTGATTCTGAAAACTCTGAAAGTGAGAAACCAAATAAGTTGTTTCACTACTCACACAAAGAACCGGTATAGGATTTACAACAAAAGCGGAAAAATTTAAGTCAAATATTCTCCATTTGCCAAGAAACAACACAGAGTAGCTTCCCTTCAGCAGGTTACACATTCCCTCCCCCCTCAAAGTTCTGATATATCAGGCATAATTTGAGACCAAATTAGAACAGGTAATTGAAACCAGTGCAAAACAATCATAGCAAAAAAAGAGTGATCCTAATTGAGGCAAGCAGGACCGGACATATAATCCCAAGCAATCCAAGCAGCCACTTAGGACCCCCAACTCAAATTTTAGGAGTTATGATTTTTAAACCATGAACTATTAATGTTAATAAGTTTTATGATCAAGTTTTTTTTATAATTTATTGTATTAGTATTATGTTAAAAAATATATTATTATATATGAAGGGCCCCATTTAAAACTTTTGCGTAAAGCCTTGAAAATGTCAAGACCGGTCCTGGCCATAAGCAACACGCAAGAAACAGAAGTGGACATATAAACGAGATCTTTGCCAACACAATACCATATGCACTATTTGCCGCCCCTGCTGCCGCTGAAAGCAAGCTATCATAGCAGGCCCTCGTATCTTCCATGTCCTACATTGTAGAAAGAAACAGAATAAGGATACAATTCAGGGAACTCTTAAAAGCACATAATATGAAAAATAGAAGTGGAAGCCTACGAATTCTTCAGGTCAAAAGAGAAGATGATGCCTAAAAGAAGCTATCAGGCATTTGGATGACTAAAATAACACGTGTTAGCTCACTGTTCATTATTCTCTAAAGAGATGGAGCTCTTATAACAACCATTGCTGCTAACAGGTTTAAGTAGCTTATCGATGTAATCTTTTACGCTCACTTGCACATGTTTAGCCATTCACCTTCTTTCTATCTTCCTTCGATGGGATCATGGCTCTATATGGATCTTGTACTAACCACCCCCCAAAACCCGAAAGAACAAGAAAGAAAATAAAAATGCTATTTCTGAAAGGTCGTTGCTTGGTACAATGGCAACTTCTGACCCATGAGACATTTGCAAAATTGATTGTCCAAAACACACGAGGTAAACTCCCTATCTAAGACGACCAGCCTAGGTAATTTATCAGAGATAATTGGGTCTAATTCCACCTGTAACACCAACTTACCAGAGGAGGGATGCTCTCGCCATACAAGCTATCACATGTCAACGCACCTAGGTGACATGGGATATTTAACACACCTCCTACAGCATGGACCATACAAACAATTGCAAACACATATATTGGGAGCCAAACATCAAACTTGAGCCTAATTCTAGTATCATACTAGAGGACAATGGGCCCAACTACACCTGGAAAATAGACGTACCAAGGGAGGGATACCCTCACTGTATAACAAGGCATGTGTCAGCATACCCACATAACATAAGATATTTAACATAATTTGCTTAAAGAACAGCTCTCATTTACCCTCCTGCAGTACTATGGTTTCAGTCCCCAAGAAGAAGTATGCAGAATTGAGGGCAGATAACATGCATTCAAACTATGATCATCATCCCCCAACCCCAAAATGACAACAAAAAAAAAAAGCAACTTCGGATCGGGATCCTGATCCTTCTACATTGAAGAATATACTCTAAAAGAAAAGCCAAGCAAGAGCACCAGCAGGCAGGGCAAATGGGCAAAACACAGAAGGCTCAAGTGCTTGCACATGATTTCATGAAAGAAATTTAAATTTATCGCCTGAAAATATCTCATTCAATATGTATTTAAAGTAACTAGAATCTGCCACTAGAATGTCGTCAAGTTAAAAAATGTAACAACATATAATCTCTGGATTAAACCCAGATTCAAATACAGAGTTACCAGAATTTATGCTAAGGTACTAAGCCTAACAAACGATGAATCCTCTCCTAAATACCATAGACTTATTTAGGTACAAGTCCTTTGTGCTGATTCAACCACAGCTAAAATCTTCTAGAAGTTCTTATTCATAACAGACAAAAAGGAATAATTGTTATTGTCAAAGCAATAACGTGACTTGTAGTAAATAATATAGCCACAAGATTTAACAAAATTACTCTAGCATTAACAATGTTACCCTAGCAATAACAATAGCGAAAAATAACACCAAGAATCACCCTATGCTTTGAACATTCTTCAGAGTTAAAACAAATAGGCTGCAAGGACTAACAGAATTAGGTTAAGATGCACAAAGCAAAATCACTTCAGCTGTGAACATAGAAACAGATAATTCAGAAGCCAAAAATAATAATAATAATTGATTCATTAATCACTCAATGTGCTTATTAATTCGCATGGCTCTGAATTCAACACCCAAGAAATTCACATCACCGTATCAGAACGAACCACACAACACATAATTTCCTTTCATACCATTAGGTGAAGACAGAAAATGATTTTATAGTTTGATATACCTAACTTATTACATATTGGACTTAAAAGTATAAATAATACACATGTTATCAACAAACCCACTATCCCAAAAGCTTAAGCCAAAGTTGGACATAATCCCAAATAACCACTTGAGGGCCCCAAATGTCAGGATCGACCCTGACTTAAGTTGATGGCTAAAGGCCCAAGAATGCTCTAACACATGTCCATTATGATTTAATACTCTTAATAGTAAGTGTAAGGACTCATATGACTCTAGCCGGTAAGAATCTCACATAAGAGTCGTGAGTATGAACAGATCAATATATAAGCCTAATGGGTTACTCTACCCAATACTAATTGATTTTGGGTACAACCCCCCTTGAATTTATACGTGAATCTTATACTAACAAACCCCGTGAGTCGGGCCAGATGAAATTCAACCGTAAGAGAGAGAGAAGGGGGGGGCACCTCAGAAGCCTTAGCAAGCTCGTCCAATTGAGCTAAAGGCTGGATCTTGCGGTCCCTACGATCGTGTTTATGATGATTTAAAGAAAACCCACGTAATTTCTTCAGCGAATTCTTCATCTTTCGGTTGAATTCTCCGATTATACCCTAAAATGGATCCCAAATTCTACAGAAGAAGAAGAATGGAAGGATCTCAAAAGGGAGATTTAAAGGAGAAATGGGAAGAAGAGCACGAATTGGGTGACAATTTGCATTTGCATTGGGATTAGGTGTTCAATGATGTTGTTGGTGGTGGTGTTGTTGGCATTGGCGATTCAAACTCGAAGATTTATTTTCCCTCCGTCTTCGTCGTAGTCTTATAGGAATTTTTCGCATTATTTTAGTGTTTATATCTTTTTTTAATTTATTTTGGATAATATCTTCCTTGACCACAAACTATTGCTTGAAAATGACGCACATCATTTGTCAAAAAGAAAGGTGTAAATTGCATATTAATATTTCAAAGTTTCATATAAATTTTTTTAGTTAATAAATTTCATAAAATAATTTTTTAATTTAAAAAGTTATATAGATTTAATAAAATAATTTAAATAGCAATATGTAAAGATGTAAAACGGCCTCATTTTAATTCTATTATATTATTGTTTAGATTATTTTATAAAATACATGTAACTTTTTTAACTAAAAAAATTATTTCATAAAATTTGTGGCAAAAAAAATTAATATATTAAACCTCAAGGTACTAATATCTTGACATTTGTAAAAATAATAAAGAAACTCATAACCATTTCGATTTATTTTGGATGAATAAATCGACTTGAAGACTATGACAACACAGTTGAATTGAGGCCTAATGATTTGGAGAAAATAGTGAATTAGTTTATTAGGAATTTGGAGAAGATGATAATGTAGATGGATAAAAAATGATGTCGGTTTGTGAGAAAATTTTTCAAAAAGGTGTTTTCATTTTTATTTAGATCACAAGAATAATCATGACGCCAAACTTAAATGTCAGGCTTAATACAATGCTGTTTTTGCCATTGACAATACGTTTCCGACATTAAGTTTCGCTAAAGAGGGTATCTAATTTTTAACACATACAAAACCTGAGGGATAAACAAAATGAATCGTAAAGGTTAAAAGCTTTTTTATTGTTTTCACAAATATCATTGGATGCTAAAAATAAATAAATTATTTTTTATTTTATCAATTATATCTCTCTAATATTAAATTTTATACAATATATTAAGTTTCCATTATAATTCCATAAAAATCTTAAGCACAATAACGATGAAAATTGTTATGTCACGTGATACGATACATGTAGATAAATTTTGACCAAAATATATATATATATAGAGAGAGAGAGAGAGAGAGAGAAATTAGTTTACTAATGAAGTTAATAAATAACTTAAATAAAACTTATTTTACTTTGTAATCTAAATGAATCACGCTTAACATACGCCAGTGGTTAAAAGAAGTATATTTAATGAAATTAAAGTTTAGAAGTATGTCTTAATTTTATATAATAGTTCATGATTTTATAATGTATTTTCTTTTGTTTTATTTACATGAATTTGATAAATTAATTTTGTAAACTAGAAATTCTGCGCTTGAATTTTTTTTGTCCATTAATTAGCATGAAATGAATTTATTGACCGAAATTCAAACATAATTTTACCTTTCCAAAGTAACACATTTCGTATTTATGACATCACATTTTCTATATATGTTATTGCCCTTCACCCTATTATATCCCCTTTTTCCTAAAATTCAATCAAAATTTATTTTATCGTAAAGAAAGGACCAAAAAACATAAAAATTAGGGGTGTAAATGAGCCGAGCCGGCTTGCGAGCCCTCGTGAGCCAGCTCATTCTAAAGTTCGAAAGGCTCGGCTCGCTTCGAGCTTGAGCCGAGCCAGCTCGTTTATCAAGCTGAGTCCGAACCTAGTGACGCTTGAGCTCATAAGCTCGCGAGACCAAACGAGCTTTTCTTAATATAATATTTTTGATTAAATATGACTAATGAAACCAAATTTGAGCCTAAATGAAAGGAGCCCGAACTTAAACGAGCCAAAGTGAGCCTAGATTGAGCTTAAATGAGCCGAAATATTGCAAACTTAATTCGAGCTTGCCTAGCTTAGATCGAGTCGAGCCGAGCCCGAGCTTTAAAGAGCCAAGCTCGAGCTTGAACATTCCGAGCGAGCCTCAAGCTGAGCCCAGGCCAAGCTTAATGTAAACTTGGCTCGGCTCGGCTCAAATACAACCCTAATAAAGACAAAGCATGTCAATCAAAAACTAGATTATCAAATTTAGAATATATAATAATATAATTGGGAAGTTTATTTACTAATAATAAAATAATTAAATTTAAAATTGTAGAATTAATTAAAAAAATGATGATTTGAAATGTGAATAAAAATTAGAAAGTCAACGAAAGACATTGAGGGTGAAGCGCAAGGGTCAGATAAATCGTGTTGACGGGCTAGGCTTTGGGTGGGTCCGCCCCTCAACCTTCTCCCCCGGACTTTCCAATATTCTCTCTCTGACCGTTTGACTCTTCTCCCTAATTCAAACTTCAAACTCCCTCTTCGCTTTTATTTCTTATTATTATATTATTATATTATATTACGAGTGTTATTCCGTGTGATATACGAAAATATTTATATTTTTTAATTTTTTATATTATCATATCATAATTATATTATGCATAAACATTAGTGCATATAATAAAAATTTCGATAGATTTTGAATTTTGTGATTTTCACATTTTAAGATTAAAAACAAACCTTAATTAATAGCAATCCTTAATTGACCGTTGAGTATGGCCACCAAAGAAATCTGGTTTCTCCCTTTTAACTATTTTTTAATTATTTTTCATGTTCATAGGTTTATATATTGTGATAGACAAAGAACCAGGATCTTATTTATAGAAAAGAGAGGTAACTTCCATCAAAACACTAATGGCCGAGTCCTTTCGTTAATAGACACATCTTTCATTATTAGACATGTCTCTTCTTTAATAGATATGTCTCTTTACTAAAAAAACATATCAAAGAAACATACCTATTTATTAAAAGATATATATTCTTTCATCAAGACATATATTTTTTTCTTAATGGGTGTCTTAATCTTTTTTTGTTTGGAAAAGTCAATTTGTGGTGAAATGGCATAGAATTGTAAGATTTTTAGAATGAAAAATTTTAGGGGAGTCTATGGAGAGTAGGGGCTTTGTAATAATATAATAGACGAGTGTTATCTCGTGAGATTCATAGAGATGTTTATATTTTTTAATTTTTTATATTATGATATTACAATTGCATTATGTATAAACATTATTGCATATGATAAAAATTATGATAGATATTTAACTTTATGATTTTCACACACTAAAATTAAGTACATTCTTGATTGACCGTTGAATATGGACACCGAAGAAATTTGATTTCTCCCTCTTAACCACTTTTTAATTATCTTTTATTTCATGGGTTTATAAGTTATGGAAGATAGAGAATCATAATCTCATTTATAGAGAAGAAGGGGGTGACTTCCATAAAAACACTAACGATCTTGTCCTTTCATTAATAGACACGTCTCTTCATTAATAGATATGTCTCTTCAGTAAAAACGTGTCTCTTTACTAAAAAAACATATCAAAACCATACATCTTTATTAAAAGACATATTTTTTTCATTAAGACATGTCTGTTCTTCACGAGTGCTTTAGTTTTTTTTTTTTTTTTTTGGTGGAAAGTCACGTTGTGATGAAATGGCTTAGAATTATAGGATTATTAGAATAGAGAATTTTAGAAGGTTTATGGGGAGCGAGGTTTTTGTAATAATACAATAGAAGATTATTCGGGTTGGGGTTATCAGAAACAACATTTCTTCAAAGTAGCAACTTGAAGGGAAAAGGTTGCGTACATCCACCCCCCTGACTCTGCTTAGGCAGGAGCCCTTGAGGCACTGAAAAATGTTATTTTTTTTTTATATTATATTATTAATATTTTTATATACTATATGTATATATGTATATGCCTTTAATTTTTGTTATCATATATAAGCCTCGTTCAAACATATGAAGCAAAAGTTCATAAAAAATACAAATTTCGGGTCTTGTTTGATTGATAAGAAGTTCACAATTTCTAATTCCTTCAAAACGCAGTTATTTAGTCCCCCTAAATAAATTCTGATTCTTTCACTTTTAACTAACTTCTCCGAGAAAATTCTATTTCTTATCCCAATAATCAACTATGTTTTACCCACATGGGAACAATTCTTATGGCAACCAAATGAGGGTATAATTATTTTTATTATATTTGTAGCAATTAAACATGTTTTACCTACATGGAAAAAATTCATATGACAATCAAACAAGGCCATAATTATTTTTATTATATTTGTAATATTGATTATTTATTTTATATATATATATAGTACAATGATATTTTTTGTCATTTTTGGCTAGTTATAGCGGTAGCGTTAAGTTAAAGCATCTTTAGTAAGGTTTTCAAATAGGGTATTTAAAAGATTTCATCTCATCCATTTTCAATACTATTCTTCACATTACCATTTTGAATACTATGTTTTGTGAAATATTACCATTTGACTATCCACTCACATTTTTTAAATACATATTCGATATATAATTATTTTAAGTAAATACAAATAAACCTCCCAAAAAGAGAGAAGACTTTTCTATTGAACTTATAATAATAACAACAGAATAAGAATAATATAATCTAATTATGCCTTTTTTTTTTACCAAAAAGAACCGTAAACTTTTGGTGGGAATATTTCTTTGAGACTAGAAAAAGCAACATTTCCGGTGCCTAAAAAGCTCCCGTCTAAGCAAGGTCTGGGGGGTGGATGTATGCAACCTTCCCCCTTTATGATGCTACCCTAAAGAGAGGCTGTTTTCAAAAACCCCCCATCTGAGGGGTGCAACATGAGAATTTTCCAAGAGGTCACCCATCTTGGTACCATTCTCGCCAAAACACACTTAACTTTAAAGTTCCAATGGGATTCGGTGCTTGCGTATTGATACCCTCTTAAGTTTTGAGACATAATATATATATACATATTATATTTGATCACATGAGACTATAGTTTATAATTTGCCTTAAACTATAGTTTATAATTTGCCTGTTTGCCACCTTAAAATTGCCAAATTAGGTAAGAAAACTCTATTCGATCGCATGATACTATAGTTTATAATTTGCCAGTTTGCCACCTTAAAATTGCCAAATTAGGTAAGAAAACTCTACAACATGGATAATATACAACTCTAGCAATTATTGAAGCGTGTAGAGAGCTAAAAAAATTGTCAAGGAACCAACTTTTCTAAAGATTTAAACTAATAGATAAAGGTTTATAATTAATTTTATACTCTAATATACCCCATCACACACATGTCTATTAGGCTTAAAGCGTAAATATTACACAAACCCACTTATATTTTGTGCTTAAATTATGCTAATATTAAAAGTGGAGACTGTTGAGATTCGAACTCGTGATATCTTAGTCAACAACAACAAACCCAGTGCCTCAAGGGCTCCCGTCTCTACAGGGTTTGGAAAGGATGGGATATACGCAGCTTTACTCCTTTAGGGTGACCTCCTAGTCCACCAGACTCTAATATCATGTCACAAAATTAATTTTTCTAAAAACTTAAACTATTAGGTGAAGGAAGTAATTTTATATTCTAACAGAAAATATACATCTACGTACAAAGACGGGCACAATAAAACCGCAAAAACAAAAACAAATAAATAAATAAATAAAAGTAAAAAAATTCAGTTGCTTGCTTATGAAGTTGTTGAAGTGGATGAACTGACCGCCCGCAAATTTTGCCCTGACCATTCTATTATTTTCTCTATGGTCAACCCCCACAAAATGCATTTACCCCTTTTTATTTATTGGATGAGCTGTCCTCTATACTTTATATATACAGGAAATCCCCGCTTAAATACCTTAAATTTTGACAATTTATCATCTCAATATCTTATATATAACAATAATAATAAACTCAGTATCTTCAAGGCTCCCACATACGCAGGGTGTGACGGGATGGGATGTATGCAGCCTTACCCCTTCAGAGTGTTACACTACTGGGAAGCATATATATATATATGGTGCATTCTTATGAGAGGGTAAGAGCATAAGTGGGGCGAATCTTGGCCCTCAATTGTAATGAACGGCCAAGATTTGTTAGACATTAAAAAAAAATAACAATTTACGATCAAGATTTGTTGAGTAACAAAAACAAAAACAAAAACATAAAATAAAAAATTTCCTCCCTTATCCATTCTTTCTTTTTGTCCCGCAACTGTGGGTTGCCTTTTGGCACGCCAGGAAGTGAGATTGGGTCCAAGGAAGAGAGCAAACCCAATGGTAGAGCGACGAGTGTCAGGACACCCACCCCAGTCAGCATCAGCATAAGCAGTGACTGTAGTGCAGGAATCAGACGTAATCGTAAGACCATAATCAGCAATGAGCTTAAGATATCGCAAGATGCGTTTCACCATTTGCCAATGGAAAGTCGTTGGAGCATGCATGATTTGGGACACACGGTTAACCGCATAGCAGATGTCGGGTCGAGTCATAGTAAGATACTGAAGGACACCAACGGCACTACGAAACATGGTGGGATCCTCAACAAATCTTAGCCTTTCATTACAATGAAGGGCTAAGATTTGCCCCTCTCACCCTCTCATAAAAACGTTATATATATATATATAAGTTAGATGTTTAAAATTTTATCATTTAAAAAAAAAAAAGAAAAAGAAAAATCTCACACAGATTTTATGACCGACGTACCCAAATTTGCAATTTGCAGGAGTTCATATTAGTTATAAAGGAACACACCCAGTGCCTCAAGAGCTCCCGCCTACATAGGCTCTGGGGGGCGGATGTACGCAGCCTTCCCCTTTCAGGATGTTAACCTGAAGAGACGCTGTTTCCCGCATAATTTAGCAACTCCAGACGTCAAAAACACGCCCAATCAACACACCTCAAAAATTAAGTGCGTGCAAGGACATTAGCATGAGAAGATGGCAAGTTATGCACTAGAGAAAGTGCAGGATTGGTAACCAATGAATCATTGATCTGACGGAGTACAATCTGTTACTAAAAATATTTGTATTATACTTGATACAGAATACCAAATACGAAAAAGAAGAGATGGAATGCTGAATGCAGGAAGCTGGATTAACACTCCCCCTACGACGGGGAGTATTGACAAATGCAAACTGCTCACAAACATTTCATCTATTTATACCCGAGCGGTAAAAGAAATCCAGTTGTCCCTATATCGCATGCTTAGCACACGACATTATCCCTATAAACTCTTCCAAGAATTCTCTAAATCTCCGGTCCCCCTCTTTCTCCAAAGTAAGAGTTATAACTCTCCCTACCGAAGGATCCATTAGAAAGTACTACCAAAATTAGAATTATACTAGTGTTTAAAAAATAAGAATTAGAATTATGGAATAAAGATCCTGGATTTAAATTCCCCGCTTACCTATCACAAAAATGAACGAAGAATTCGTTCTCATGACATTGCTATTAAAACATTAAGACTTATAATCTAAGCTTCAAATCCACACCTCAAGGTACAAAAAAAGTTTGTAACATGTCACGCTTCTACAATACATTGAACGTCTCCCTCAAGGAACTTGCCCTCGTAAAATGACTAGCAATGCTGAACCCACAAAATTGACACGTACAAAGTTAACATATAAGCCCAGATAAAGTTTTATCCTAAAATCAACAGCAAAGGAGGAGTACCTCACTAGAATTATATACTAATCTCTTTTCTCTCACATTTTGATGTGAAATTTCTCATCAAACTCACACGTGGAATCCTTAACATATCAATAACACCTTACAACTCATACTGTCTCATATATCCAAGGAACTCGATCATCTCGAATTCATAACATGCTTTCCTGTCACAAAGCCTCACACTGCAAATCTGATAATTATTCCTAAAACAATTTTCAACTGCAGTAAAATACTCTACATTGCAACGCATGAGACACGGAAATCAAATTGCAGCTCTAGACACGTAAAGTAAGAGGGTATTATTGGGAGAGCATTGATGACATCTTGATCTAAACCACCATATTATGTGTCTATATACAAACCATATTCCTATGGTACTTCTGATATCTGTATGTATTCTGCTTAGACATACAAGCATACTATGCCCTCATTACTTTTTCGTACAGCTCGCATTATATTCCCTGGATAGACAAAAAAAAATGATCAGGGTACCGCAAAGTTGAAAATCGGATGTCCATCCCCATCATCTTCTCGTTTTTTCCTCTTTTTGGATAAGTTGGGTATTTGTGCAACTTAGCACTTTGACTAATCCCCGAGTTGCATGCACCACTCACCCAACCACTTCCCTGTGTATAACAGGGTAAATTGTGACCTGAAGTTTAGAACTATCAGATATCTGTAAGGAATTGTTTACGCCCAATGCTAGATTCCAACCGAGGGCCAGGTCCAAATGCCTTGCCACTTGAACCAGCCCCTTGTCCATTCCTTTTATGCTATTGCCGATGCAGGATAATGTTTTGTTTTGATTAGAAATGCTTTAATTTTTCTTTGGATTGCTCTGAGTGGAGAGCAAGGCATACTGAGTGGAGCTGAAGCAAGTATTTATTGAGTGGAGCAAGGAGGAAGTGGCTCACTTGCAATTTTTTCCCCATAAATTTGATGGTTTCTGAAAAAACTACAGAGAAAAATATAATACACATGCTCTTTCTTTGTTCTCTTCTCCTCACTGTTTAAACAATTCTATTTTCATTTGTTGATCAAATTAGACTGTATTCTAGTCCTCCGCTTTAGAGTATATTATAGTGGTAGGTGTTGTGTTAGCCATGGGAATTAGAGTGCCAAGTGTTCTCACTGTACCGAGGCGGAGGCATAAATAACTCAGGACAGTGGTAAATTGCATGGCATGACAATAATACTCAAGTTCTAGACATGATTGCAAATGCATCTCAGAAGATTAAGCCATACCTCAACTGGGGAGCAAAATTGCATTATGCAACCGCTGCCATCGGTAGTGCTCTATGACATGCCCTCCGGGCAGCACGAACAATGTCTTCAATCTGGAGATTCCAGATACCCAGTTAATCAAACAGAATCAGCACATGAGCTCGTCAACAGATTGAAATATTATCAGGGCTGCTAAGCGATATAATGGTTTTGTTGGGCAAAATACTTGGGAGAAGTGTTTGTTCAAACGCAGCCTAACTGATCTAAAAGAAATTGAGAAAAGTAGAAGATAAATATAAACACAGATTTATGTAAATAAACCCTCAAACTGAAGGAAAAAACACCTGTAGATAAAGGATAACAATCTAGTAAGGAATCTGAATGGGGGATACGATCAGGACTGCCCAATATGCTACCTATACATAGGTGTGAATTGGAAAAAACCCTAATGATCTATAGGGCTGAAGCAGCCAAAAAAACAAAAGGAGGTAATGTTACAAGAGATGCTCCCTGGACAAAAGGGCTAGGCATGCTCTTGTCAAAATTTATGGAACAATAATGGAAGGTCATCACAGGAAGTAGATCGAGTTTGTCTAGTAAGGGTATCTAACACATATTTTCAATATCCCATCTTCAATATGCTCCGAAAATGGCATGGGTGAATTTTTTTCCAGCTATTTGAAGACAGATGATTCTTTAAGGTAGCTTCCTTCGGTCAGGAAGCAACCTTCGGCACCTTCCTTTCCAATTCGACAAATAGACCCATAAGTGAGATCTAGGGTTTGTACTTGTGCCTATATATATGTATATATACTTGAGAGTTTCCACGTAAATCCGTGAATCATCATTTTCTATTTCTCTCTTCTATTTTTAATGTCTTTCATATTTGTTCTTTTGCATCTAAACTGAACCCAATTCCAATTCTTAGGTAGTTTTCCAATAATATGATATTGGTACAAATATGCATCCACATAACCCTTTTAATCTATCTAACAATATATTGAAATGACAATAGATTAGCAGCATTATCCTAGATTCGTTTGATGCTTAAGCGAGTTTATAGGTAAGAGAATTCAAACCTAGGACCAACCTTGGTAGTGTTTTAACCACTAGATCAAGGCCTCATTGGTGGCATTTTCCTAAAATCTCCAACGGTCATCAAGAATCAATCACGATTAGGAAATCAAGAACAACCTGGGGTAAAGCCATTCTCTCAAGGTTAGCAGCATACGGCATTGGAACATCGGCACCAGCAATCCTCTCAATCGGTGCATCAAGATATTCAAAGCTATCCTCGATAACAGAAGCACTGTCAAAAAGACGAGCAGAAAAGTATAGATTACCAGTTGCACATATCAATGAGATACTCTCGTTCTCAAAATACCGGGAGTTCATAGCTTCTAGCCACAAATAACCAGTAATGAATCACATTGATTTTCACCATTTCACCCAAAAAATTTATATGCCATGCAATTTATACTTTTTGGCACATCAAACGCTTCCTTCAGGTATTATTGTTAAAATTTATTTGGTTCTTTCCTTTGTTTTATTGGCACATCATAGGTATATAAGAGTCAAGGCTCTCGTCTCGTTTATATTTAGCTAAATTCGGCCTTGGTTCGAAGCTCATCGAGCTAGAGAACTCCAAGCTCGAGTTCAACTTGGAGTAGGTCCAGGCTCGGTTGCCTTACTAGGCTCATTTAAGCTCGATTTAGACTTATTTGAGTTCATTCAGGATCGAATTTGGCTCATTTAGGCTCAAAGCAGGATCGACAGGGCACATTTAAGCTAATAAATTGTATTAAAATGGGCTCCTTTACGATCACAAGCTTACGGGCTCAAGCTTTACTAGCCCCAGGCTCAAATCGGTGAACTACACGAGCAAATTCGGCTCAGCTCCAGTTCGAGACAATTCAAGCATTTCAAGCTTTATCACTAGTTCACATACCAGATTTCAGCACAGACACCATGTTGCGGGAATCCTTCCTCCACATTGACTAATCTGTTGGTCTTTCGAACTGAAGCGTTGATTGCTGCTCTATCCAGAGGCCGAATAGAGCGTAGATTAATAACCTGACGAACATATATTCATCAATGTCTTAAGAAAACCATCCAGTTCATCTGTAAAAGAAAATGTGATTCTTGATAGTTGAATTACCTCAGCGCTAATTCCTTCCTTCTCAAGCATTTCAGCAGCCTAGCACAATGAAGAAAGAACAGGTATTATAAATTGAGCTCGACAACTTCATCACAGGATTGTCAATGTTGGTAAGTGCGAAAAAAGTAAAAATCCTAAAGCCAAATACTATTGTTTTGTTGCCAAAAGAACACTGTTGTTCTAAGGGCAAGATACATAAAAACAACTATCAATCTCAGACACTTGTTCATGGTTCATAAATGCTCATCATAAGGACACAATCCGATAACCTAGAGCATTGGACCCGACAGTTCTTTTTTCTTATTGGTGATAGGTAAGTGGGGTAAACCTATGACCTTTGTCCTAGGGCCTCGAACTCTAGTTGTGTTTATTACCACATTGGACCTCATAGTGACACTTCCAAAGCTGAGCTCTAAGTAAGATAAGAACTCAAATGAATTCACCATTGTCAATAACTTAAAAGGAATGAGAAGAATCGACAGATGGGCTTGATTACTCTTTCAAAGCCAACTTAATGAAGTACAACTAGAAGTAAAATGATACGATGCTAAGGATATGCACTATGGTATGAGTTTTATTGATAAATCTGAATAAAATAACTTAAGTTAATAAACTTTTTATTTAGAAGGCAAATCTGACCCAGTTTGCTGCTATAATGAAGAGTAAAATAACTTCATTGTCTATTACTTAGGGTTTGTTTGGCCAATCTGTGAAAAAACTGTTTTTCCAAGAGCACTGTTGTAGAATCACTTCCGTAAAAGATGCTATCAATAAGGGTATTTTTGTCTTAAGAACTTTTAGTTTTTGAAGGAGAAGTATTATTTTCCTACTGCTACTTCTATAAAAAGTCATTTTCTTCTCAAGCCAAACACCATTAAAATATGAAGAAGACGTTTTTCAACAAAAAGATCATTTTTTTCAGGAAAGAAATTTGCCCAAACAGACCCCTAGTGTCTCTATATAGTTCACTGTAACCAAAGTATCAGAAAACACTGCAAACAAACCTTTAAAACATATCCAACCATCTTTGAGAATGCCGTAATAGTCACATCCTTTCCTTCTCTTTCAATCTGTCAAGCAAGAGAAAAGGCAACAGAGTGGTACAGATCAAAATATGAAACAACAAGGAATCCCACATTGGCAGGCTAAGAAAACAAATACCAACATATATACCAAGGAACTACTCCTCCCATCGCTAATTGGTTTTGGAATGGAACCTCCATTAGTGTGTACCATAGAGAATATTTAGAAGAGTATTACATTAGTTAAAATGATAACCTAAGAAGCCAATCGATGAATCTAGGGCTTTGTTTGTTTTGACAAAAATGTTTTGCCATTAGATTTCTATAGTTTCATTGTACTAAGGAATAAAAATCCTTTAACCGAAAATGTTCTCCTCTATAGAGAGAAAGTTGACTTCCCCTCGAGAAGAAAGAATGACATTTTCCTCCATAGGACGGGAATATTTTCCGTCGTGATGTTACGTTACTTCAATCTAAACTTGGTCATTAGTGAATCTCTTATGGACATAAATAATAAAATTATTTTCCTTAGCTAAACAAACACTAATTATTAACAAAGAATATTTATCAATGAAAATATTTAGAGAAGAAAAACTTCAAAGAGGAAAAAGTTTTCCTACGAAACAAATGAAGCCTAGGAAATGAAAATATACCTTAGCTTTCCCAATAGGGAGGCAAAAATTGGCATCTAGGACTTCCGCAGAGACTGGGAAAGATTCACCATATCTGATGCATAAAAGTTAACCACAAACCACACCATGAGCATAATCAAGAGAATAGGATAATGTTATCAGCAGAGCAAAATTGTTATTACCAAAGCAAGACCGTGGTTTTCAAGACAATTTTGTGGCTCTCATTGTTCATAAGTTACATTATTGCTCTGGCAATAATAATTTTTGCTCTGACAATGACAACTCCCAAATAACAATATACAACCACTCACTCCAAGTTTGCAGCCCATTACTTACAATAATTCATTTTCAAGAAAAACGACAGGATCAGGATCCCTGATGGCTGCCTTCAACAAGCCACGCGAATCTTCAGCTGAGTACGGGGCCAAAACCTTCAAACCAGGACAGGAACTATACCAGGCTGCATAACACTGCATCAAGGTAAAGACCATCTCATGTAGCATAACTTGCTATTTGAAAACAAAACTCAATAACATTTTTGAAAAACTAAAAATAATGAATTACAAATCTAAATTTATAAAAAAAAGTTGATCCCTAAAATAATAATGAATAAGATAACCAAAGTACTAACTCAAATAGAAAACTACTTTCCTAAAACTAGGATAAAGTCCTATTTGCGTATGGGATTGGAGCCTGGAATTGAGGCTGAGACTATAATTGGGTTCCAAAATTCAATTATATTGTTGGGTTAATTTGCTAGAATTGTAATTACAATTCCACTACGAATTTTATGAAATTGATTAATTGAAAATCATTTATTCCAATTCCAAGGAATGGAAGAAGGAATTGAAATGTCACATTAGCTACATTGATCTCCAACCCAAAATGATTCAACTATATCAACCCAAAACCTAAGATGACTAGAAACCAAAACACCCGACGACCAGACCTAAATTTGACCTGAAGCTCAAAATGACCCTTCTCAAATGTCCAAACCCAAATTGACCATTCCCGCTATGAACCTAACATGATTTAACTCAAAGTTGGAAATGACCCTACCCAAAAGACCCAAAAACAAAGATGACTCAAATTCGAAATGAACCCGCCTGACTCGGACCTGACTTGAAAGTGATCCAACCAAGTTGATGCAAAACTCAAGATAATCCGACCCAATTGACCCAATAGCTAAAGATGACTCAAACTAAAATGGCTTGATATGGCTTAGTACGACCTAAATTACCAGGTGACCCGAAATTGTGAAGGAAGCAACCTAATTGACTTGAAACCAAGATTGTTCGAGCCTAGAATCGCCCCATCCAACTCAAACCCGAACAATGTGAACCCAAATTCCAAAATAAACCCACCCAATTAAACAAAACTCGAGACAGCTTGAGCACAACAACTCTGATGCAACTATATCATGACCGGACCCAAAACCTGACATGAATCAAACCCGAATTGATTCAATCCAACCAAAACCCGACCTTATTGATCAAAAACCCAAATGATCTAACTCAAGTAATCCAAAATTCAAGAAGGTTAGTTATATGAATCACAATTCCAACTTCAAAATCCTATGATTATCAGAACAATGGAATTTCAATTTCATCTTATTGCAATTCCACAATCCAACTCCAATCCCACGTGCCAAATAAAGCCTAAGATATACTAACGCAAATAAAATTGTGCTGCATCACCATCAATCATAACATGATACATCAAAACACTAACACATTCTAAGAAGAGTGCCTATTGCGCCCTCATTACTAAAACCATGACCCACACGCTCAATAATGAAACCAAGGTTAAACTGCGAAAAAGTGTACAATAACCAAAGGGATGACAGTGAACAGAAAATGTACAAGGGCATTTACTACCTGAGAGTGCTGTGCACCAACACCGGCAGCTGCACCATTTGGGCCTCTGAAAACAATAGGCACGGAAATACCTCCAGCAGACATATAAGTTGTTTTTCCAGCAGAATTTATTATTTGATCTATTGCCTGCCACAACAACCAAGCATCAAGTCAAGTAGACTTAAGCTATTCTTCAGACGTTACAGGTCATAAAGATGTTCGCTCTTTACAGAGACGTCTAATTCGACACATATGTTTCAAATCGAATAGTTCTAGGAATAAAAAAATTTTACAATCACTGGCTGTTAACTTTCCAAAATTAATGACCAAAGAAGAGGCATTCTGAAAATTGTTGATTTGCCAGATGACCTCACAATCCTAAAAGAAGGGAAGCACAAAGTGCGATGCTAGCCCACAAAAGATTATTGAAAAAGAAGAAAATAAGCCATATAGCTAAAACATATATCACGGAACTAAGATTCTAATGGTTAGATGTTATAATTGATGCCAGAAAAGAGAATGCAGGCAGAAAAGCGCACATCACATACAAGTGAAAGTCTGGTTGCTGTTCAGACCGCCCACACATACCAAACCCCAACTCAAATAGAGAACGCACAGAAGAGATTGGTTCAGGCCAAAGGCTACATCGACGGAGGGGGGACAATAATTTCAATATTTTGAGAATAGTACGTGAGAATTTTCTGTGGTGCACCTAAATCACACAATCCTAAAGCGCATATATAGACCCACACACTAAACCCCAGTGTGCCATGGGCCTAATTCAGATTGGCCCAATTACTAATTCATAAACAAGGCCCAACTAAACCACGCTTTTTATATAAACCTAACAGTTGTATTTCAATTATGATTGTCCACATTTTAAACAGAATATAAAACCGGGCAGCATCCACAACGAGTTGATGCATAATCAGACAGTTGCATAATTAAGTAATGGTGTGATGTCGGTAGTAGAGGGATGTTAATACTTGAAGAAATGATTGCGTCAAAACCAGAGGCCTCCCAACCCCGTACACCTCCTAAGGGGCTCTCTTTACTCGACTGTAAAATAATTTGGAGGAATATAGAACTCTATTCCACTTGCAATGCACAATCTTTTCTCAACTTAAATATTTAAATTCTGTAACGCTAAAAAATAGGAAGAGAATCCAAAAGCTAGAAAAGGGCGGTCAGATAGAAGCAAATTTAAGCTACATGCCTAACCTGCATGGAAAAATTGAAAGTCATAAACTCAACAATGGGCTTGAGACCATAGAAGGCAGCACCGCAACCAATTCCAGTGAAACCAGCCTGCCAAGCACAGAGCAATAGTAAGTAAGCGGAACGACAGAGCCATTATAGTGTAGTCAAAAGCTAAAACACAGACCGCATTGAGACCAATTTAAATCTTCATTGGGCTAATCCAAATTCATGTCGGCCAATTTCATTTACAGGACAGAAGGCGTTCTCCATGGGCCCACAAATTAGTTACAACATTTAAACACCTCCAGTTAAAACTGAATTGCATTGTGAAAATAATATTTGTTTCTGAAAATTAAAATTACGAAACTGGATGGGATTTTTTTCCTGTTCAGAAACAAAAGGCAAACTCACACTACCACAAAATAAAAACAAGTACTTGTTCAGAAACATAGGGAGATGTACTGCAAGAACTAAGAAATGATTTTAGTAAATTCAAGGCATAGGAAAAAGGGAAACCTCTGTAATTGGTGTATCAACAACTCTTTCAGGACCATACTTCTCAAGCAACCCTTTTGAGATCTAAGCAATTCAAAAAAAACCAGATATAAGAAACAAAAGCACTATAATTAGAAATAGAAACAGAAGCAAAAAAAAACCATATCATATGGATGCTAAATGGACAAGTCTAACCTTGTAAGCACCCTGATATTCTCCAACCTGGAGACAAAAATGACCTTGTTATATTTAATAGCAAGAACGGAGGAAATAGGAGCAGCAACTATTATTAATGCCTAATTTTATGTACCTCTTCACCCATCAAAAAGACTCTTGAATCAGCAGCCATCTCCTCATCAAGTGCAGAATTAAGGGCCTCCCTAACTGTCAGCTGTGAACAATGAGACAAACATTAATGATGCCTGAAAAGTGGACAACCAAATGACATTATCATCAACACCAAGGCACGTTTTTACAGCAAAACAACGGAAATTAGGCAGCACAACTTATATAACTGGTAAACTGGTAATAACGGGAGAGTTCTCTGAAGGGCATCCTGCAGCACTTAAAAATATTCAGAAGAATGAAGATAGCCTAGCATCTCTCTGGCAATTTGAATTTGAAATTTCCAATCAATTTATGCTCATGAAAAGAGCAAGGTTTCGCTTAAGAACTATGTAGCACTACAATATTTTTGGCAACTAAGCTGAAGGGAATTTACAAGGTTTTACCAGTAGACCATGTGATGCAGCAATATCCTGTTGCCCAAAAACAAAACTCAATAATATTTTTCCAAAACTAAAAATAATAAATTACAAAGCTATATTTACAGCCTAAAATTAAATCCCTAAGATAATATTAGATAACTAAGAAGATAAATACTAAATCAAATAGGAAATAACTTCCCTAAAAATAACAATTTAATCATGGAACAAACTATGCTAAATCAAATAGGAAACAACTTCCCTAGAAAAAGAGTTTTAAATATCAAAGAAACATCGTGTTGCATCATAATCCTAAGAAGCCTAATAAAATATAACTTATATTAACACATCTTCTAAAATCATTAAATTGCATCTTGTGCACTACATCACCAAGACATTACTGGCTATAGCACTACACTACTAGTCACCATAACGCTTAATCAAAACCACAACTAACCGTTGATATAAGAAATAAAACAATTTCGGACCCTGAAACACCGAGTAGTCCCGCCAGCCGTCACCCACCTTGGGCTGGTAGTTGCCCATGCTCACAGGTGGTCACCACCATGGTACCATAGCCAATGCCATGGGTGCCTTCACCTTAAGCAACCTTCAGCCATGACCAACAACCCGTCTACATCATCACCCAACCTCTTTAGGCGCAACCACCTAAGCACCATCACCAAGACGCAGCTGCCAAAATTGACCTCAGGCGCTCATGCCAAAGGCGACCTTGCCCAGTCTCTCTCCTACCCAAGATCTCACCCATCATCAGGCTAGTCTTACCATGGGTGAGAACCACCCTCTGGAGCCCCTTCGCCCTATTCTCTATACTTGCTGAGTATAGTTGGCCCACCGCGAGATGTCCTTCATGGGCAGGTAAGGTCATCCACCAGAAACCACTTAGGCAAGTAAGGTACTCACCCGGGGTACCAAATTCCTAGTACCGGGTTCCTAACATCAAGTTTTTGGTGCTGAGTTCCTAGTATCAAGTGCCTAGTACCAAGTGCCTTGTACCGAACCCTACTAACGACTTCCTAGTACCAACTTCCTTTTCTTGTACTTGGTTCCTAATACTGAGTTCTAAGTGCCGAGTAGCTAAGTCTAAGTTCCAAACACCATGTGTCATCCAAGGAGCACAAGGCCATTTGTATGCCAGTGAATAATGCTTAAGCGACATGACTCCCATGGAACAAGGCTGAGTGCGCTTCAAAGAAAGTTCACACCCTCTCCTATTTCGACAAACAGACAGCCCTGGCCCCTACCTAGAGGCAAGCCATTCTCCTGTAAGTGACACCAAGTAAATCTACTAAGCAGGGCCTTCCAAGCCAACCTAACCCTAAGTTAAGCTAAGTCTCCCAAGCCAAGGTCTCACCAAATAACTCCTCCCTCCTCTGGACTAAAGCCATGTACTCTACAAGACTCTCTCACCATGCCTATTTTGGACCTATACTGGCATAACAATCAGAGAGGTCCCCACAGGTTTCTTTAACTATTTGTTCATCTTACGAGTCATATCATCAGACATGAAGTTGCCACCTCTATTAGAATCCTCTAACAAGTTTTTTTGCCAAAACACTAAGAAAATTCATGATTAAGATAACAAAAAGAAATGAAAAAGAAAGGGAGAAAACAAAACCTGTCTAGTGGCGGAACAGTAAGCCCTCAGAGCAAACACAGCAGGCCTAATTCTCTGCATGCTCTGTTCATCCCATCAAACACCGAAACATGAAAAAACGTAAAGGAGAACATCAATTGAAAACTGAAACTAAAATTCAAAAAAACATGTAAAATTTCATTAGGCCTTATGCCCAACCAGGAGAGCTGGAATATATACAGTCTACATATAAATCCAGGTGGGGTAAAGACAGGGTGAAGAAAACTGGATAGAAACCATCAGACATGACCTTATCCACCTAAACCTTACTAAAGAGATGGCCTTAGGTAGAACTAAGTGAAGGTTGAAAATACGTAAGTGCAACACAACTGTTAGGAGAGAGGAGCACATTGATGCTAGTTCAAAGTGCTCCAATGCATCCTGTTTGTTATTGTCACGGTTTTTTTTTTGGCATGTCTATTATTGCTTTATTTGACATAGATTTCATAACTATTGTTCTTTTTAAGGTTATGAGCTCTTCGCAAACAGTATCTCTACAGGGTAGAACCATTGCAAGGATAAGGCTCCATACATCTTATCCTTCCTGGACTCTACCTTCGCGAGAGCCTCTTTGAGGCACCTAGTTGTTGTTGTTATAGCTTATAAGTCCAAATAGGGTTTCATTCTAAAATCAATAGGCAATAGGCGTAATAATTCACTAATCTTATACATTGATCTCTTCTCTCACACAATTCTTAACGTATAATTTTTACTAGACTAAGATATAGAGTACTTAACACAACGAATGACAAACCAATACAAGTATAGTTCCCTCTAATACCAGTCCAGGACTTGCTCTAGAAGAAAATCTTTGCCTCATAAGTCCCAGCATCTTTGCTTCTCCTACAATTTTCAGAAACTCCATAATCAAACAACGAAAATACACAAATCTACATCAAAAATTCAACATTAAAAGGAAATCAACGAGCAGTGAACATCAATCAGCATCGATGTATACGAATTTGAAAAGCAAACGAAGATTAAAAGTAATAATTACAAGAAAGAGAAGGAATTTAGTACCAACAGTTAGCCTGGGAGTAGAGCAAAGCAGAGATGAGAAAAGGTGGGAAGCCAAATGGAAGACGATTCGAATAGAAAAGTCGATTCTTCTTAATTTATACGCTTTCGCCACCTGGGAGTAATTTGTAACCGTCAATGTGTCACGCACCGCGTCAAAGTATTAGTGTTTTTTGCCTTTATTAATTTATACAAGATATATAATATAAAATATAATATTAATTAAGTAAAATAAATTAAGATGAGGGGATGTGTACCGATTACTTGGCCAAACCTGTTTTCCACATGGGAGTAGGTAGGATTAGGTAGACTTTTCTTGTAAGCAAGGCTTAGCATTAAATGTAGTTGATGATTGTGGCGTAAGTTGTGTACCGGTCTTCCCCCCTCCCAAAACTCTATATAAAGTCATATAACCCTTATAATTTGAACCATCCAAATGAAAATATATAAATTAAGTCTGTACATCTTCTTCCTCTCTTCAACCGCTTCTTTCTCTACTCTTTCCTTAAAAAATTCTCTCATTTTCCTCATCTTATTCTCTAATTTCTCTTCTTAACTTCTGCTCTCATTCTCCCTCTCGGTCCTTCCCCAAAATTATTCAAGTCACGCACTTAGGTTCGTGACACAATGATCATGGAACAAAGCTATGTTTGGCAAGTAGTTTTTTGTAGCGTTTTTTATAATGTTTGATATTTTGACTAGTTTAATAGTTAGTAGTGCTATTTAGTAAAATTTGTTATTAGCATTTTTTATAGCGTTTATTTTTTGAAAAGTAACTTTTTAAAAGCTAAACAATTTAGCTTTTAACTTTTTAAATGATATGCAATCAAATTATATTTATCATTTTGCCTCTTTTTTTCATCTTAATTTACCAAATACATTATACATCAGCTAACAGCTATCAATAAGTTAACAGCTAACAGTCAAACGCTAATAGCTAATAGCTTCAGTTAAATATAGCCCAAAACACCATGCGAATTTTCCTAATACTTTTACTTGTCTTTTTCTCGTACAATACACTAATAATCTTTATATTATAAGTAACTTTAATTTGAGGATTGTTATAATACAAAAATTTTATATGTCTTTTGACTTTGTTGTGCAATGTGTGTGTACTTTATTAGTTGTCCTTAACTAATTATCGTTTTTATATGGTGGAAGCTTGAATATATGAGAGAAAGGTCAATCATTATCACTCTGAGTTTTGGTACATTTTGAAGGAATGACAACTTTGCTATAATGTATAAAAAGATGCGTGTGTGCACATGTATATGTATATTGAGGAAGACTTAAGTGAGAGTAAATTCTAGATAATTGATTTTATTACTGACATCATCTTTCTTCCACTTGACATCACTATTTTCTCCAACTTTTACCAAACATGTGGCCAGAATTCATACTCTCATTAGAGTCATTATATATATAGACAATTTTGGGATTCTCGTTCCTTATAAGTTCTACGATCACCCTAACTATATATATATATATATGGCGTGAGGGAATCACGTATACAAAGTCTCGAGGGAATTGTTTTCCTTAGCATATAAATGATGCTTATATTGGAGTCAGGCATTGCATACCACTAACCGCATAATAGATAGAGGTGAAACAACTTCTTTTCCCTGTCCTTTTTTTTTTTCCCTCGATAAATTGCGACAAAATCGCTAAACAAGTTGGTCACTCGCTAGGCGAGGCCAGAGTCCTACCGCAACAACACGGGGACCAAAAACATCCAACACAAAACAAGAAAACGGGAACAGAAACGCTCGCCTTAAAACACAACACTTCAGACTGCGAGCATAGGACCCAAAAAACACGGAGACAAGAAACAACAACACGCGCAGAACCAATACAAACAGGGATCCTAGCTAGAGAAGAGTCAGAAGGCCAGCACAAGAACCGAGAGTGGGACTGAAGCCACAATACAACACCCAAACCATATCATTGAGCAAGAATATCTGCCATCATAGCGAGGTCGAAACCATCAAAGTTGAAGCCTACCTTTTCCCTGTCTATCGTATTCATTGCTGTCCATGGGTGTTGTAAATGACCAAATTGTCGATACCCATATATAATTCATCCATGTAATGTTTATTTGTTTATATGTTTATTTTATTCTCATTGATTGTTAATCACGCATTTTTCTAGTTCTCAGTGTCCTGGTATTTCTGACCAAAGAGTGTTAGAAAAATGATACAAGCTAAACTTAAGTGTTATGGGAAAATATTCTAACAATGCCTATTTACCGACCGTCTACCGTTATTAATCGTTTAGGGTCATTAAAATTGCAACCGTTGAAAATTTATTAACAGTATAGCCGTTGCAATTTATTACATCCGTTATTTTACCGCTACAATTCGTAAAGATTATGATCGTTGAGATTTATGATTAATTAAAGATATAGCTGTTAGGATTTATTATCCATTAGTTTAGCCTCGTAACTCCGAGTATTCAGTTACTGAGATTTCTTGCCCAATATTTTCTTGGTGGGCTGGTGAATATTACTTCTATATATAATACTCTCTCTTGTTGCAGTGAGGGCAATTACAAAATTTGAAGCTAGGAATTCATCTACTTCACCTTTCTCTTAATTTGTGTGTGTATGTTTTCGTTTCTGAAAAATAATGCTCTCCTTCTAGACTCTTTCTATCTCTTCCCCACTCTCTCTTACACACACACAACACAAACAAACGTTTACTTATGGTGTTAGTCATGGTGTTTGTGTGTCTCATAAAAAGACAAAATCGCACATTTTGGCACATTCAAGCATCATCATCAATTCTGCATACTTCTGGCCGATTGATTAAGGCATAAAGCGCTATTCTATTTGAATCGCAATTCTCAATCTCTTCATATTTTGGGCAAAGTTCAAGGTACTCCTACCCGGCAATTAACGGGTGCACGTTAAGAGTCGGATGGCGTTAATCCTGGAGGACGGCCTCCAGTTAGACTGTGTGCACCAGAGCAGTGGCGAAATCGTTTTTTAGGATAGTGGCATTTACCACGGCGCGATATCATCTTTTTGTGAGATCTTTCTAATTTCTCTCTCTTTTGTTGCTATGTTTATATAATTATTTTTGAATTATTTCTGCTATTTCCAGTAATTTTACTGTGTTTTTGCTGTCAATTTTCAGCAGCAACTTTCACTGAATTTTCAATGGAATTTTTGCTTATTTTACTGCAACATTTTACTGAAATTCATAGTACAATAATACTGTAATTTATAACAGTATTCTACTGCATTTTACATAAGTGTTCTAGTGTAATTTTCATTACGATTAGACCATTTCTCTAACAAAGAGGGCACCAACACGCAGTCACCGGATCCCATTAGAACTCCGAAATTAAGCGTGCATAGGCGAGAGTAATACCAGGATGGGTGACCTCCTGAGAAGTTCTCACCCTCAGGTTGGGGGCACTGGGAAACAGCCTCTCTTTAGGTAAACACCCTGAAGGGAAAAGGCAGCGTACATCCACCCCTCCAGACCCTGCGTAGGTGGGAGCCCTTGAGGCACTGGGTTACGTTCCTTTTATTGTCCTGGTATTTGTATATTTATTGTCAAATGATTTTTGTTTTTGTTTTTTGAACATGAGTCAACTGATCTTGTTATAATAACATTTTTCTTTCCAATATTATGTTTATAATTTTTTGTAAAATAAGATAAATTTAAATTTTATAAAAATTTTAACCATCAATAATACAAAATTTTCATAACGAGTCTTGCCAGCTCTTCACGGGAAATATTTTATTGGTATCGAGTTAGCAATATTAAAGGAGAATGACCTAAATGGAGAATGGCCTTTGCGGTACTGTGCGTTATGAAGTTTTCTTTAAAGTTAAAGGTCAAATATTATAAGACAGTAGTGAGGCCGGCTATGTTATACGGGGCAAAGTGCTAGCCAGTTAAGTGTTATTACACGCAAAAGCTGAAGGTGGTGGAAATGAGAATATTGAGGTGGATGTGTTGATACACAAGGAACTATAGGATCAAAAATGACGTTATAAGAAGTCAATTAGGCATCACCCCAATAGAGGATAAGTTGAGGGAGCAATGTTTGCGGTGGTTTGGGCATGTCAAGAGGAGACCCACCATTGCCCCTGTCATAAAATGTGAACAACTTCAGATAACGGACGAGAAGAGAAGGAGAGGAAGGCCAAAGAAGAGTTGGATGGAGACAATTCTTAAGGACCTCATATACCTCAATCTAAATGAAGAAATGGCACTAGATAGAGCCTAGTGGAAGATTAGTATAAGTATGTCCGATATAGGGGGTAGGAGCATCGTCCATGTAGAAGCATCGAGCACTCATATATGCGAGGATGCTTGTATGCCTAGCTAGTGTAGGCATTTGTTGGGCAATTAGGCTCCTAGGGTTGGACGGAGACAGTTCTACAACGAGAAGAGAGGAAGAGGTCGGCCTAAGAAGAGTTGGTTGGAGTCCCGCCACTGCCTTGGCAAGGGGATGCAAACAACTTCATACTACATAAGGAAAGAGAAGAAGAGGCCGACATAAGAAGAATTGGATGAGGTCAATTCATCAGGGCCTCGCATACCCCAACCTAAAGAGATGGCCCTAGTTAGAGCTTAGTAGAGAATAGTTTTAGGGGCAACTGATTTAGAGAAGTAGGAGCTCGAGCAACCCGTAACATAGTTCTAGTACCTCGCATATCCAAGCCTAAATAAAGAGATGGACCTAGTTAGAGCTCAGTAGAGGATAGTTTTAGGGGTAACTGGTTTAGAGAAGTAGGAGCTCGAGCAACACGTAACATAGTTCTAGTACCACGTTGTTATTGTAGGCTCATTTGTACGACCGCAGTACGGGTGTACGTTGTTCGATTAGTGCTCCTAGGATTCGTTTCCTTCAGGTTGTACTAATCGCTGATGATACTTTCTATAATTATCTATACACTTACATGCCTCGCATGACATATAGGCCCAACTTGCTCCCTTGCATGTTCCTTACGTGCTCCTTATATGATCCCTACTTGCCCCATTTCATACTCTTTTTATGGGTTCTTAACAATTTTCCAACTACTATGTCGGGAGTCCTCGGAAACAGCCTCTCGTTAGGGTCTCACCCTAATGGGGTAAGGCTGCGTATATTATACCCCCCGACCTGTGCAAGTGGGAGCCCTTGTGGCACTGGAAATGTTGTTGTTGTATCGAGTTAGGAATAGCAGCCAGGTGTCGTTACATGTGACTTCACTTTTCAAGCAGTAGCGAGGTAGCCCAATGTATCCAACTACGCAAAATGGAGCCCAATGATCCCAGCCCAGCCCAGTAAACGTATGAGTTAAAAGCAGAAACTGCAACTGCCTCTCTCTCTATATAACTAGTGTTATCCCGTGCAATATACGAAATGTATTTACATTTTAACAAAATATATTATCACATTACCAAGTTTCACTGTTTAAAACTTAAATGTCAGACTTAGCTTCTTATTAACATAATTAATTTTTTTTTCTGTTCTTAATTATATTTTATAAGATTATTATTAATATATTTTCAATTTTGATACAACAATATTCCTTTAATACTCACATTATTTTTTTTATAAAAATACTTTTTAAAATGTCCCTCATGTGCTTTACTCAAATCGTGTAGTTCAGACAAAATTGATGAAAGAAGCTCTCAAAAATATAGACCCTCTAAAAATATAGGATTAAACATTTGAAGGCTTTTGGGAGAAGGTACTAACTTCTCTATAATATATAGAGATACAATAACAACAAACTCAGTGCCTCAAGAGCTTCCACATACGCAGGGTTTGGGGATGGGATGTATGCAGCCTTACCCTTTCAAGGGACTACCCTAAAGGGAAGCTATTTTCAAGGGTCACCAAACTGAGAAACATGCAGCACGAAAGCATGTATATAATAGATAGAGATGTACAAAAAAAAAAAAAAATTAAAAAAATAAAAAATCTCTCTGTATATAAAGTTTGCTATCCGTCTAATCAGGCTCACTCTACATCTTATTAGACTACAGTATCTCTCTACACTCATAAACCTAATTTGATCAATCTCGTTGGGCCTAAAGAGTTATTTGATCAAATCTAAGTACTAAAAATGTAAAATGGAGCCCAACTTTCCCCCCACCACAAACATGTTGAGCCCAGCCCAGCCCAGCCCAGCCCAGCATAGCCCGGCCCAGTAGAGGTACGAATTCGACTCCATGTCATTGAGCAAGAAGAAGCTGAGGAGGGAGGGGAGAAGAGGAGAGAGAAAATGGGGTTCTGGGGAACGAGAGTAATGGAGATAGTGAAGAAGCACGACTCCGGGGGGCTTGTTTGGAAGCGCATCAAGCTCACCTCTACTCGCAAAGCCAACGCCAAGAAGCGCCTTCTTAGGGTTTGGCAGGTCTATTCTCCTTGAATGCTGATTCTGATTACGATTACGATTACGATTGATTGATACCTTGAATAGTGTCGAGTATGGTTGTGTTGATTACCGAACTTTTTCAAAAGTTAAGCTGACGGGTAAAGACCCAAAATGGTTCCATAGTTTAACATCCATTCATGGATATTGTATAGGTCGACCTGACACCTTGAGCTTAAATTATATTCTATATATCTCCTCTCTCTCTCTCTCTCTCTGATTGCTGTTACGATTACGATTTGATCGATACCTTAAATAGTGTCGAGTATAGTTGGGTTGATTAACGAATTTTTTTAAAAGGTTAAGTTGATAGATGGAGGCCAAAATGGTTCTATACTTTAACATGCTCCCTGATGGTAATGAAGTGTGTCGTGGATATTACACAGGCCTATCTTATACCTTTTGCTTAAATTATTTTGATGTATCTCCTCTCTCACTCTGATTGCTGATTCTGATTATGATTACGATTGATTGGTACCTTAAAAATTGTCGAGTATAGTTGTGCCATAGATATTGCACAGGCCTACCTTATACCTTTTGTTTAAATTATGTTTGATGTATCTCTCCCTCTCTCTTTGATTGCTGATATATCTCCTCTCGCTCTCTCTCTCTGATTGCTAATTCAGATTACGAGTACAATTGATTGATACCTTAAAAGCTGTCGAGTATAGTTGTGTCGATTAACTAACTTTTTTCAAAGTTTAAGCTGATGGGTGAAGGTCCAAAATGGTTTTATTCTTTAACATGTTGCCTCAGGCGAATGTCTCATTGGGTTTAAAGTGTGGTATTACATTAGCCTATCTCATACCTTGAGCTTAAATTATATTCAATGTATCTCCTCTCTCTCTTTCTCTGAACGCTAATTCTGATTACAATTGATTGATACCTTGAAATTTCGAGTATAATTGTATTGATTAATTAACTTTTTCAAAAGCTTAAGTTAATGGTGAAGGACAAAAATATTTTTGTTCTTTAACATGCCACCTTGGGCGAATATCTCATTGGCTTGAAGTATGGATGTTGCATATGCCCACCTTATACCTTGAGCTTGTATTCGATGTATCTCCTTTCTCTTTCTCTCTTTGAATGCTAGTTCTGGTTATGATTGATTGATACCAAAAAATGTTCAGTATAATTGTGTTGGTTAACGAATTTTTCCAAAAGGTTAAGCTGATAGTTGAAGGTCCAAAATGATTTTATATTTTAACATGCCCCCTTGTGGGAATGAGCATTTGTGGATATTGCTCAGACTAACCCTATACCTTATGCTTAAATTATGTTGAATGTATCTCCTGTCTCTCCTTGAGCGCTAATTTTGATCATAATTGATTGATACCTTGAAATGTTGAGTATAATTTTGTCAATTAACCTAACTTTTTCAAAACCTTAACCTGATGGGTGAAGGCTTCAAAATGACTTGCCCCTGAGTGCCTCGTGCAAATGCGCATTTAGCTTGAAGCGTGCTGTGGATATTGCACAGGCCTATCTGATACCTTTTGCTTAATTATGTTCAATGTATCTCCTCTCTCTCTGTCTCTCTACGATTGATTCATACCTTGAAATGTCGAGTGTAATTGTGCCAATGAACTAACTTTCCAAAAGCTTGAGCTGATGGGTGAAGGTAAAAAAATGATTTTATACTTTTAACATGTTGCTAATGCAAATGCCCATTCGGCGATGATTTATACTTTAACAAATTGGGATTCTCACACTCCATTTCCAATTCAATCGTTGTTTGTCCTGTTCTTGATGCAGTTACATGCTTAAAACCCTTATAGCTGCTATTTAGGGTTTTGACTTGCCATGTTTGGAGCTTCTTATGTCGAAGGTTTTCAACTTATGACTTTTGCCAAATGCTTAAATAAAACCCTCATGGTTGTCACTTGGCAACTTAACCTTTTGGAATAATTAGTTCTTTGATACGTTATCGGAGCTTCTTGATGTAGGTGTATCGATTTTGCATCCCAATAGGCTCCCATTTTGATATTAATGTGAGCATAAGGTATGAGGCGGGTCCGTGTATTCTTAATGCTTCAAGCGGAATGGTCATCCACATGTACTATTCTTAGGTCTTACTTAGTAGCTTAAGCTTTTAAAATACTTGGCTCCCTTTTAAGGTCACTACATTCTTCGTAGTTGGAACATTAATTATTCCATTTCTAGTTTGGGCTTGTTTATGAGGGTGCTCAACACAAGAGGAATGTTGCACCTTGTATATGGTAAGTTTTTGCTTGGTGCAATCTTTAGCAGCTGGTTGTTGTGCGCCTTGCTGCTTTTGCCAATTGCTTTCCTTCTGATATTGAATGCCATATATAGGTGGTGCTTTTATCTACGATGTTTAATTATCTTTGGCGTGCTTCAGTTTTATACATCTTGTGATTCTCACATTTGGTGTCCAAGAATATGCCCCTTCTAGGTAAATGGTTATGCTGATTTCCTAGGGAACCCAATTCTCTTGTTCACATGGTGATTAAGAGTAAGTACAATCTCCAACAGAATGGCAGGATGTAGGGTTGGTGGATGCGGTGGGTTATTCTTCCCTTGGAAGTTTATCTCTTAGCTTTACCCTTCTTTCCTTTTCCATATTCGCCTCTTGATTAGGTCGGTGACTGTATTCGATTTTGGGAAGACAAGTGGGTTGGGAATATTGTTTTCGTGCATCAGTTATCACTTTTATATAGATTATTCACTGTCCATAGTGCGTCGTATATTTTCTTTGCATCTCAGTAGGGCGGCTCATTGTCTTAGAACCTGCACTTTTGTAGGGATCTTACTATAAGGGAACTACATGAATTCACAAATTTAAGCTATATTCTGGATGAAATATGCTTGTTTTCGTTGCCTAATAAGAGGGGTTGGGTGCCGGATGAGTCTACCGCTTTTACTACTAAACCCTTTTCCAACATTTTACTTCACATAATTCTTTTCCAACTTTTTCTTTATGCTCTTATGTTTGGGAAACTAAGGTACCTTTTAGAATCAAGGTTTTTTGGTGTTCTTACTTCTTAACAAGTTTAACACTCAAGATTGCCTACAGAAACGGATAACTTTAAGGCTTTGTCTCTGGGGATCTGTTTTATGTGCTTCCAAAGTGGGGAGACGCATGTGACCATTTATTTTTGCATTGGGCCGTGGCTTGGAATTTATAGTGCAAGCTTTTGTCCACTTTTGCCCATATGTGGGTTAGCCCATAACCAGTTGAAGATATCTTTATAATGAAGTTCCATGGTGTTTGAAAGAGGAAAGGCGTTTTAATGTTATTCTCCATAGTCAAGACTGTGATTCTCTGATGTATTTAGCTTAAAATGAATGCTAGAATTTTTAAAGATTAACATGTGCCTGTTAATTTTTATGGAGAAAGGTGGCCTTTTTAGGAGCTGTTTGGACAAAGAGTTTTAGGAGCTTTGCTGACATAGCTTAAGTTGATTTGCAAAGGGATTTGAGGGCTTTATGTTATTAGTTCGTGGTTTATATTCTTGCATTTTGTAATTTTGAGGAAATCTTGTTTTTAACTCTTTTTACATTCTCTATCTCTTAATATTATTTTTTTTTTACCAATAAAAATAGAAAGAAAATTGAAGCACTCCAATATTGCTGCAGAATGAGGCAGTCTTGAAGGCATGTTCAGAGCCACCCCCCTCAAAAACAAAAGAGCCTAATGCTAATGGGGAAAACATCGACAAAATCAGGCAAGAATAATGGATAAAATAGCTTGGATAGCATATTGGCAGGCAGAGGCTTTGGGTTATTTTGTGTTATCTATTACAAAATTTCCCTTGCTCTGAATTTTGATTAAATGTTAATTTGGAAATACTCTTTTCCTGATTTGACGATTGTCTGAGTAACACCGTTTTTGCATCATCGTGTAGTCAGCATCAGCATTTTAATCCGTTATTGTTGACTTTCAAGTTTCTTTCCTTCCCCCTCCTTATTTGTTAGGTCTCTGTCCTGGCTTTGTTGTGTACAACCCAGAAACAAGGTCTGAATTTCATTCTAGGTGAGTCTTACCTTGCCTGTAAATGGTCCGAGAGTATTTTTTCTTGCTTCTGAATCATGCCTTCACTGTAGTAGCCAGAGATTTTTAATGTGCTTGGGAATCGCACTCCTGCATAATGAGCTTTGATCAGGGAGAACCTTACCAGGGCTTGACAATGCCGTGAAGTTGGCCACTGGGTGCATTTTAAACTGTATTAGATTTGTTGGAATGCTTTGCTGATTTTGATAATGTTCTTTTCTAGGATTATGTGCACTAGTGGTATCTGCACTTTAACTGTTGTTCTTCTCTTTGTATTGGTTCATGTGAGGAATAATCGCAATTTGGGCATTGTGGGTGGATTGTTTCCTCTTCTGTGCATCTCTGGGAATATTCACAAAGTAGTTATGTGATTTTTTCTGGTCTTGATTACTGGTTTTGATATTTGGGTTTTGAGGGGACTGGAACAGACTCGGTAGCTGGAATCAATAGCTTGTGTCCTAAACCTCATCTGGGAGTTATTGTTCTTCTTAGAAAATGCATGCGGATCATGCCTTAAAATTTATGCCTTTGAGAATATATCAAGCAATTTACAGTGGCTTGGTGCTAGTTATTCTCAGTTGATCGGATGATAGTATCCTTTGATGAAGTTTCATGGCATTGGAAAGAGGAAAGACGTTGTATGTTAGCTGTATAGCTAAATCGCTATTCTCTAATGTATCTTGTTAGAAAGGAATGTTAAGATTTGTAAAGCCCAATATATACCTGTTAATTTTTTGGAGAAAAGGTGGTCTGTTTATGAGCTCTTTGGCAAAGATCTTTGGGACATAGCATTGACTGATTTGCTGAGGGAATTGGAGGTGTTATGTTATTAGTTCTTGGTTTTTGATGTTGCATGGGGGTAACTTCGAGGATATCATGCCCTTAGCTCATTGTGAATTCTCTCCTTTAATACTATTTCTTTTTCCAATAAAAAAATTGCATCATGTAATACACTTCTCAGCTCTAGGAGATATATGGCCTTTTGGCCCTAGGAGCCATGCTCTTATTACATACAAGATATTCCAGGATTCATTTGGTTCTTATAATGCTGCTACTAGAGCGTTGGTTAACTTATTGTAGTGCCCATTATGAAGCTTAAGGACTTTCCGTTTTGCCAAATTCAGTGTTGTGGCTATTTCCTACTGAATAGGTGCGTCATTCTGCACTGTGTTAGATAATGCAGTTAGATGACTCACAAGTTCTGCTGTTGGTACTGAAATGCCTTTGTTGGACATAGTTCTCAGTTGTTCAGTATGTGTATGTACGCATTAATCAAAATTTCATACTTCATCTTAATTCTAATATTGAACTCTTCCACTTGTTTCTGCCATCAGTGAACAAGATAAAACTTTATGTATGTGACATTCTGGTGTTATTGTTTTATACTGCCCACCTTGTGCTGTTGAAGTGTTGTTAACGACAGAAGATTGGAGGAGAATACCCAAAAAAGGCACTTACCTTACCCTCTGTTTGGCAAATTCTTTTTAGAGATAGTGGGAGAGGGTAAAGTTGGAGGAGAATACTAAAAAAAAGGTTTTTTGGACGGTTTTGTCCTGTTTTTTGGTGACGAGGGGTTGGGGGTTGGGGGTTGGGTTGCCCCAACCAACCCCGACCCATGAGAACTGCCCACAAGCCCCTATGAGCAGGTAAGTTATGAGTATATTCTCAGTGAGACCGTATGGGTAGGAGACGCCACCAACTGAGACACCCTAATGTGGGGACGATTTTGTCCTTGCATTAGATATAACTCTCTTTTTCACCACCCCTTTACCAAATTGACAAATAATGTAACCCCTTTACTGCTCTTTTTTAAACCTGGCCCAACAAGGAGAGTATAATCCTTTGCCTCCCCTCATTGCACTCGCCCTCTTTTACCCTTTTTACCCTCCTCTACCCAGCTGCCAAATAGAGTATATGAGACTACTGGATTTGTTTGGCTTGTGGAAACAGCTTGTGAATTGAATTTCTTGGCTGGAGTGTCTACTGGAATTAGAACTGACATTCAAAAGTTAGTCACAATGAACTTAAGATCAGATGATTACTGCAGCTACAAGGATTTCCTCCGATCAACTCCCCTCAAATCACCTGAATTATGTGAGAAATTGCAACTTCAAATGTTGCTGCTTTGCCTAGCAGCCCCAATCATCTGTGTGCATGATCAGTAAGTAGCAGGTTATTGGTGTGGGTCCCTGAACCAAGATCATGGCTCATTTTCCCTACGTTGCCTCAAGCGATGCTAGTGACTGGTTGTGATTGCTTGCGCTTATGATGCCAAGTTTGTAACTTACATCCAAAGGGTGCAGATAAAGCACTGGAGTCCAAGTTTTAAGTCGTAATTTTAGTGTCTCTAATATCTCATAGATGCGAGCTGTTGGAGGTGGTGTAGTGGCTAAGTTACCTACCCCCAAAGTGAGAGGTTTTTGGTTCAAAGCTCATCCTCTCCCATCATAGCAATGTTGTTTTCCTTATTTAGAGAAACTTGTATCCTCTTTACCAATGTGATGCAGCGCGAGTATGGAAATTTAGGGAAACGGAAGGTTCATAGCCTTCCTTTTAATTTCAATTGCTAAAACAAGTAGAAGCAAAGGGGAAAATTGTATTCATAATTCTCACAATCCGAGAATTAGAAAGAATACATAACTATATTGAAAGTCTAAGAAATTGAAGCTAAATAAAACCCTAACCCTAACAACCCTCTTTTAAGTAGAAGAGCTTTTGTAGTTAGACTCAAACTAATACAAATTTTTTTTTTCAATCCCTATGTAAAGATCAACGGTGGAGATTAGCTATCCGTGTGCTCATCTAGCAATCTGTGTGATCATCCTAGAATGAAGGACTAAAAAATACAAAGATAAATAATGAAAATCAACTAATCTAAACTAAGTTTCCTAATTGATGTCTATTTCGTCAAGCTCGTTCTCCCCTGCCGTGTGTCTTGCCAATCTGCCGAGCTGGCCATCCTGCCAAGCTAGCCAACCCGCCGAGACCCATTTGCCTTGCAACCTGCCCAAGGCTAAGGAGCGGCTGCATCACAATGTAAATAGAAAAGCTCACGGAGGCTATAATTTTACATGATGGGTCAGAGAACAAATGTATAGCTTGTTATCCTTTTGCGGATCCCTACAACCTAGCATGTGAAAGTTAATAATTAACTGTTCTTGGATGGTTATGTCATTGCCCATTCGAGTCTCTCTGAGCCAAAGTTATGGCTCAAGTTACCTATCTTATCCGAGTCCAAGTTGATAGGTCATGTCTCTTCATTGTTGGAGGCTATTGGGCTGCCCCTCATAAACATGTATGTATTTTTTGATTTATGATAATTTGCGCTGATCTACTCAGAAAACAGGAGGCTATTGGGGTGGTTCTGGGGTCAATACATTCTGAGAATTCTTAGGGCCTCTAGATCAATTGTTGTAGGACAAGCCTTTTGGCCCTCCCCTCTAGTAGGTATTGATGGGCTTGGACAGCCCCCTGGGCTTTGCGAGCCGAAGCTGTAAATTACTGCCATCTGTCGGTCTTGAGATCTCCTAGGCTAAGATTATATTCCGTTTCCTGATTCGATCCAGAAAATAAAAATTCTGTTGTGCTGTGGCATGCTTTGTTATGCCTGATAGAGATAGAGGAGAAGGAGAAAAGATCAAGATCATGAGTCAAGATGTTTGATAAAATTCAAATTGTTGTAATTTCTATATTTTAGGATTTTATTAGGTTAGGATTGCATTAAGATTAGAATTCTATTTTTTTGACATTTATTAGATTAGTTTGTTATTATCTATTTAGGAGTCTCCTTTTACCATAACTTTAGTTTCATTTCTGTAGATATTAATGTATTTAAAGTCTAAAGAAAGATCATTATATTATTTTTCATAAGTTCAGTTCACTATGTATTTTGAACACAGTATTGCTTAAAAGCTAAGTACATAGATATTTAATTGGTAGGACACGAAGTTGTTCAACATGCCTAGAACCCTGTACATGGATAATCTCTTTCAGTTCTCTAGCCCTATCCACTACCTTATAGTCTCTCTTGCTCAGCCAACTACAAAGCCTTCCATTCTTTTGCAGTAATAACTTGCTACATGAACCCCAGCAACATCCCCCTCTCCCCCTTCTTTACTGGGGCATTATTCTCCAAAGTCCGTGTTAAGGATTCTTCATATAAATCTAGTTATAAAAAAAAAAAAAAAAAAATCTCAAATTGTGGGAGAGGAAAGATCAACATATAAGCTTTAGTAGTTACTCCACTTAATGCCAATTGATTTTAGGATAGAACCTTATTTGCGCTTATATATGGAGCTCATATATGCCAACTCTACGTGTCAGACTTAAGGCCTGATGAAATTTCACAGTGTGAGTTCATGATTCTGCCGTTTTCTCATCTTTGCTACTTTTAGATGAGAATAAGTGGGGTGCTTTTTAACAAATTTATCCTTAATGGATATTCCAAGGATGAAGGACAAAACTGATAATGTATTGGGTGGTGTTTGATGGGTAATGGGACCATGTCCCTTCCTAAAGGGAAGGGGTGCCTCTTGAGTCGCGACAATTTGGATGTTGAATGTGGAATCTCTGCCGTTTCAGGTTGCCTTTGGGATAGTTTACTGAAACATTTATCACTCGGTAAATGAAATTTGGGCATTTATTTTTTGGATACTCTTACATTTGAATGTATATAATGTTAATTTCAGGTTTAAAGATTTTATCATTAGGTAATTTCTGTCGGAATCTGGTGAATAGCGGAGGAATCCTGCAAATTTTTGCGTGGAAAAGTAAGCAGGGATATGGACTTTCCCAATGAAAGCTCTCTAATTTACAAGAAAAAGAATTACTGGATTTTGGTGGAGCATATCTATAAATTGTTTGAATCATGTACCACGTCAGTATTATTTGGAGACAACTCGCTTGACTTTGGTAGAGGATGCTTGGCAGACAAAATTTTTAAAGTTTATAGTATCTTATTGTATGTATTGAGACGTCAAGGCACTTAAAAGATGAAATATTAAAGTACCCGAGTGATAAATTTTCTATGTTAGTGTATGAATGCACTCTCTGTACCCGTCTAATGTAAAAAGAGTGGTCCATGTTGGCGTGAGGGAAACGAGGATGGACAAAGAACCTAGGCAAGCCTAATTTGGTGCGATTAGATTAGATCAACATAATAATAGAGATGACTGATTTTGACATTGAGGTTTACATTGGTGCAAAATTTTGAAGGGGAAAACAAAGGCTTTTTTCAATCAGCATCAAAATTATTTTATGGAATCTTGCTTCCTGTGGCTAGTGTAGAAGGAGATTGTGATTGAATTACCCATCATTTTGTATATGTTGTAAGTTTTAAATATCTCCAAGGAATTTTTTTTACAATGCTAAAGAAATACAATATTGCCTTACGTGGGGCCACCAAGACTTGATTGTAGGAGGGTCATGCAAACACCGACTTTGACCTTTGCATTTACCCAACAACTCGGTGCCTTAAAGAGGCTCCCGCCATGGCAGGGTCTGGGAGAGGATTAGGATTTATGCAGCTTTACCCCTACAGAGTACTACCTCGAAGGAAAGCTATTTTCAAAGGGTCTCCAACCCCAAAACCTTTGTCTTTACCTATTGAAGGTAAATATATTGAATTGCTTCACTGAATATAGGGTTTGGCCCGCTTTTTGCAAAGATTTCATCCAAAAATCAATAGTTCAAAAAGTATGTACTTTTGTAAATTTAGGGTTTTTGTTCTTGCATTCATCCATCGTGCAGACAGAAACAAGAGCAACGGAGGCATAATAACGTTAATTTAGGTGTTTGATTGAAGAATTATAAACTTTTGAACATTGTTGTCAAAGAATTAAAAAGTCGTATAGATCAAGTGAAAAATGATTACTGTTTTGTACATGGAAGAGTAACGTACATGTACATATAAGAGTCTGCAAGCAAATTCAGGTGATGAGGGTTCTAGTATTTCTGTGTGGGATTTTGCCTCTCATAGAGCTCTCCTCTCTCTTATTCGAGCTGATGCTATGGGGCTTCCTCTTAAACGAGGCAATTTCACGAAGCATTGCCTTTACCCTTTTTATGGTACATGTAAGAGTCATACCCCATTATAAATGGTGGGTTGTTGCCGACTGGCCAGCCCATGTGGGGAATCTTGGGGGGGGGGGGGGGTGATGACTTCATGAGCTTGATATATTCTTCAATGCACTGAGCCAACAACATAAGTTAACCTCTTCAACAAGCAACGGCATCGTTTCAAATTGACCCCTCAACTATCCCTCTTTAATTTGCTGCTTCTTCCTAATATATAGTTTTCCCACGTCTCTTTTTAGAGTTGCCTTGCTGCACTTCAATTCTTCATTTTCTCGGTAGCTGAGTGCGGTTCGAGGGTTCTAAATCTACGAACTGTTGTTTTAGGTTCTCAATCTTGGTAGTGTTTATCATTGGATTGAAGCTTCCTTGACTATCTTACAACAATAACAACAACTAATCCTATGCGTCAAGGGCTCCCGCTAGAGTAGGGTCTGGGGGGGTGTGATGTACGCAGTAGGGAGGTTGTGTCCGAAGGCCGCCAACCCTAAGAAGCAAAAGGCAAACGACATTATAGAGAAATAATAAAGTAACAAGTAGCAAAGCACAAAATACCAAATAAATACTCAAGTTTCTTTAGAAGTATGCTTTGGTTGGTAGAGTTGTAGGGGGTTTGTGTAATGGTTAAACTATCCACCCCTTAAATTAGTGGTTAAATTATCATAAACATTTTAAAAAATGATGCTTAGTTTGGTAATATAGCATTCACGTGTCAAATTTAGCTTTTGTTTCCTTACCATTTTGTACGGAAGAAACTCAGGAGGAATTTGGTATAATGTCAAATTTAATGATTAATTGTTATCATTTTAACTATAACTCTTCGTACTTTTACAATCTTACCCCTTCATTTAACGTCAAACAAGAGTAATCTATTTAATCTACATATACCCTTTTTATTTCCTCTATCCAGTTATTAAATAGGGTTTAAAAGAAAAAAAATATTTTACCAATAAAATAATATGACATTTTAGGGTGTCGGGCAAAATAGAAGGAAGTGGAATTATCATCAGAATGAGTTGGATTTAGAGATGGATGGTTATGAGGTTGTGGTGATTGTGTCTAGGGGATAGTTTTAGTCTTAGAAACAGTCTCTTTACAAGGGTAATACCATGTAAATGTAAAGCTGCGTACATTTTATTTTGTCACGGTGAGAGCCTCGCACTGGTTAGTTGTTGTTGGATAGTTTTAGTAATAATTTGAATGGGGGATATTATCATGTGACTGTTGGCATATGAAGAAAATTGAGACAGGAAATGGATGGCATTGTCAATGTTGCGTATACAGTAAGCTGCCTCCTTTAAAAATCAAATTTGTCCAAACTCTCACACTAAGGGTCGTTTTATTAATCAAAATTTGGGGCCAGTCAATTTTTGAGGATCAGCCCTTCTTTTTTTGTGCTCAGCATACCACCGTTGAAATTCAGAAATTGCCCTTTATCGGCGAGTATAGATATAAACTGGCAGTTCATCGGTTAACTAATATGGATAATCTGATGAGGATTAAAATTTGTCAAAAGATGAAATATTAGGGACTAAGTTTTGGGTTTGATTGATTTTGCACGTTCTTTTCTTGATTCGATTGGTCAAGGATATTTTTATGTTTATCCAAGATGAGTCCAAGCTTGTAAGGCTAAAGGCTCGGGTAGTTTACATTTACCGTGACTTGGGTATGGTTGAAAGCTCGTTGAGCTCGAAAACTTCAAGCACGAAATTGGCTTGATTGAGCTTGAACCTAACTCTCTGAGCTGCAAATTTAGTTTGCAATTTTTAGCTTCATTTAAGTTTAATATAGGCTTGTTTGGGCTTCTTTAGGCTCGGACTTGGCTCATCTAGGCTCATTAAGGTTGCACATTTTTAAATTAATAAATTATATTAAGATAGCCTCGTTTAGACTCGTAAGCCTGCAAGCTCGAGTTTCATTAAGCTCATGCTAGGCTTGGCTTGAGCTTGAAACAAGCAGGGTTTTTCGAGTCAAGCACAAGCCAAACTTTTCGAGTTTTAACCCTTTAATGAGGTCTAATGAGCTGGCTCACCTTTCATTTAGTGGTATAAGCAATTTAAGATTCAAACCATAGGTAATGTTTATTGGCCATGACAAAGCTGCTATAGCCAAAGTAGGATAATTTTTTAAAGATAATTTTACGACTCTCGTTATTTATAATTTACATAATTACATGAATAATAATAATTTTGTTTTGTGAATAACAACTCTTAAATTTTTTCTGCGGGTCCCTCGAGGAGAGAGAAAGAGGAGAGTGGTCTACCATGACGGGCTGCCCACGTGATTGACAATTTGTGCACCCTCCCCTCTCTCTCAATACCTAGTCAGCAACCCCCATTCCCCATTCTCTCTCTCTATCATTATTGAAGTTGAAACTCTTTGTTGGAAACATTATATGCATTACTTTTAGGTACATAATTTGGATATTTAGTTGTATAAAATATTAATAATAATGTTATATGGGGCATGCTAACTTGAAGAATGGACAAGAAAGGTTAATTTGGGATACATGTAGGACGCCCTTTGGTGAAATTGGAAAGAAAGGACGTGAACAGGTGCAATTTGTTCTTGAGTTTCTCGTTGAGTACTAGGCCATCAATATTTGTAGCGGTGAAAACCTGTACACTATAGTCATCTAGCTATGCTGCTGAATGAAATTACTCAACCTTGAAGCATCTTGCCATTTAATATCGAGTTCCATATTTCATGCCCTAAGTACCAGACGGACTTAGAATCCAAATACGCCACATGTTATACCCTCATACTTCAAGGCCCCCAAATTCTCCTAAGAATCCTCGAACCTTATGGGTCTGCTCCTTTCTTTAGCTTGAGTCTCTTTACCCAAATAATTCATATATATATATATATATATATATATAAGGAGAGTAATTTTAAATGGTTATTTTCTTACTATATGATAATATCTTATCATATAAATTAAATATATATACATAGAAAAAGGATAGTACAAAATTGATTACAAAGGGTGACGTGAACAACTCCAACAGCTTCATTTGGCCAATTATGTCCATTGTCGCAAGAAACCTTGGTCGGCTATTATTTGTGCTTCCCTCATTAATTTAATTTAATTTAACTTAATGCATACATCATTTTCCTTTTTCCCATTTTTTTTGGGGATCAAACTACTTCTATCTCCATGCTCGTCAACGTGCCGTCCCTCCTATACTCCGCATCCACTTGGCGGTCTCTCTTCTTTCTTTTTAATAATCGTAAAAACCGGAAAATGTGATTCAGTTTCCACTCCGTAACGAGGGACATTCTGAAGCTTCAGCTCTTGAAATGAGAAGGAGGGATCTAGTTGACTCCATTATGTTAAGCTGGAATCCTGACATTCCAAATCCTTCACTAGTTATGAAATCTGCTGATCTGTTTGCCTCACAGAAGATATGGGAAAATTTAATACTTGGCGGTTTCTTATTGGGTTTATCTCTTCTCTTTTCCAGGGATAGTCTACTGTTTTTAGGAGTACAAAGTAAGTTTTAATTGGTGGACCTTTCCTGATAATAGAGTAGTCTAGGTTACTTTATATTATATATGAACACATACATTTATAATGTATTAGGCATAGGTCGTTATTCCTCCTTTTTTATGAATAGTAATTTGCGGTAGGAGTAAATTTATAATATATTGGAGGCATCAAGCACCTGCTTATGTTGCTTGTAATTTTGACCAGCCTTGCTCTTTTCTGAAGTCCCATTGTATTTACACTAACTTATTTGACATTAATTTTAACTATCACCTCTTATATTTCGCCATTACTAGAATCATGTATATCCGATATGGGACGGAAATGTGAAATTGATTTTGAACACGTCAAAATCAAATAATAACTCGGAATCCTCTGAAAGAGAGAGAAATAACTAGGGTTTTTGTATTTAGAATTTGATGAATGTGACTTACAACAACTACAGCAAGTGTTTATAGGCAACCGAGAATTCTAGAACACAAAATTACGAAAACGTCCTAAAATACGAAATTACGAAAATGCTACTAAATTATTCGAAAAACATAAAAGTGTCCTCAAAACACATAAGAGGCCGAATTTGGGGACAATAGGCGGGGCCAGCAACAAAGCCACTGGGGTTGCACAGTTTAGTTTGATAGTTTTGATTTGATGTGTTACGAGCCTCGCAGCTCCTTACGGATCAAAGGTTATGGACGTTTGATGTCGTCTACGCAAATTAGTGCTTTCAGCCCACCTGTTTGGACTTCTGGTAGTGCAACTATTCCAAAAACTCTTCGACTACTCATCAAACATCACCATTAGTGTCATACACTAGTTATTTTGTTGGTGTATGAAAACTTGTCTTCATTCATATGCATGATCGTTCACAAACTTACCCTGATTAATATATATCACGCTTGATTACTTTATGATTAATTATTACTTGTTTGTCTTCGTTAATCTTGCATCATTGTTATAAAAGTATCACCAACAAAAGAAATTTGGATGCTTATGACTTTATTGCTATTTTTTTCCTTTTCCATTCTCTCTTATGTTAAATCTATGTAAAGTTGGGCTTTTGTGCAAACATTAAGGTTTCTGGTCAAATTTCATGAATAATCTATGTACAGAAGTGAGGATAGTTATAGGGGTGTAAACATTAAGGTGGTTGTTCATTTTATGGGGTCGATAGCTTGACAAGCTGAGTTCAATAATAGTGGTGCTTGAATCGTAATGTTCCCAGGCAATTTGGTATATAAGGGCTTATTATTAGCTCATTAACGGTCGATATTAGCTAGAAAATGATTCATTAATGGCTCGATAAATAGCTCGACTCGATTATGAGCTCAACTTGCTTTGATTAGACTAACGAGCTAAGTATCAAAACCCGCTCATATGTTATTGAATGGAGATCAAAAAAGGTTCAAAAGTTCAGTAAAATCACAGATTGAACTCAAACTCAATTAGACTTATTGAGCCCGAGTTCGAACAAGAGGATGCTTATTGCTCAACTCAAGTCGGCTCTTTTACACCCCTAGATAGAACTACTTATGTGTGACCATGTTAGGATTCTGTTTTGGTGAAAATCTTGTGGGCTAGGATGTCATTTCCATAATAGGGTGAGATTGCAAATTTTTAACCCTTTCGGGACGAATCTTGTGTATTGGACTATCTTGCGCTTGATACATATAAGTATTGGCTTTGTCAATCAGATGCAATATAAAAGAAGAGATTTATTAATTGCAGAAGACATTATATTTTAATAGATTTGTTAGACTATTTGATAAGAGTAGAATAGAATATATCTTTTTTTAGTCAATTAGATATTTTAGTTATCTTTTTTTTAGTAATTGGAAAATTTAGTTGTTTTTTATTTTAAAAAAAGCAGTTTTTTAGTTATATTGCTATTATCTACTTAGCTGTCTAACATAGATTAGTTTCCCCATAAATATAACTTTGTAATTCATTATATTTAGTTTCTGAGAGAACATCATTAGATTTCGTTTTTAGATAGTAAGTTGTGCTACATCCCAGCTCATATTGGGATTGAACCCATAGAATTTTTAGGCAATGTGAGAAAATTAGGCCTCTAGTTAGATTAATAATTTTATGGGGATTAATGATTAAGCATAAGACATATAATTATGAGGTGTTGATTAGTGCTGTGAATCCAAGTCAAAGCTGCAAAGTAGTTGGAAGATGGTGGGAGAATCTTGAGGCTCTAGTTCAGCAATTCAAATTTGTCCAAAACTCATTTTTTCCTAGCTGTTTCTTCAAGTAACTTACGCTCATTAGCTCCTTAAAGTCATATGCCTGCAACATAAATTATATTGTACTTTTTATATTCCTTGTTCACATGAATCTTTGTTGACAATATGCAAGAAATTATGTGTTATCTATAGCATATGATGACTTCTCTAGATCACTATTTAAGGTTTTGATTGACCCATATAAAAGGTTAGATCTAGACCTAGTAAAGATAGAAGAATATGCGTTTTAAAGTGAGGGTTAGGAGAGTTCTTCAAGGAAAAGGAAAAAAAAAAAAAAAAAAAAAAAAAAAATCCAATAAAGGAAGTTAATTTCTCCCAAATAAAGAAAGATGTTATCTTTTCAGAACAATTTTTTTTACTTGCTCATGTAAGCGAATAGTAGAAATGGGTCATAGGAGTATTTCATTGTATCCAGAATTGGTCTTAATTTCAAATTAGAGCCTTTTTGGATAGTTAGTAGAGCGAGTATCCTTATTTATACAAAGATACAAGATTATATCAAAAAGAAGGAAAAAGGAAAGCATATACAAAACAAATGCCCTGAAGCTGGAGACAAGCACCATTATCACAGCCAAACTATAAGGGGCTCAACCCTTGTGACGTCTAGCTTTACAAAATAGTCTGCTATAAAATTAGTTGCTTTTTTGCCTTTGTTAGAGTATGAAACCATTCATGGGTTTTCACCCATTAGTTTAAACTTTTGGATATTTGGTTTTTGAACATGGTATCAGAGTTTCTTAATCGAGAAGTCACTAATTCAAATCTCAACATCCCCACCGTCCAATAATAATATAATTCTAGCATAAGGTATGAGTTATGTCTATGTACTATCCATGCTCTAAACCCAGTAGACATTTACGTGAGAAGGCATGTTAGAGTATAAAATAATTCATGTGTTTTCACCTATAAACTTAAGCTTTTAGAACTGTGGTTTCTTCACATTGAACAACAAATACTCCATTTGTTTTCCTGCCCCAAGAATTCTAATATTCCACCAACCAAAGTGTTGCGAATTTCAAACCTCAGTTAACCAAGATTTTCCTGAACATGGACCTACTTAATATGACTTGGTTTCTTGTGCTTGCTGCCTTGATTATGACAATCCTAACTGATGTTTGTAGAAAATTTGTCCCGAATGTTTGTTTCTTCAACTTATATTGTTTCTGCTTTATTTAATTTTACTACTTTTTTATATGTATGTGTTGAAGTAGGTAAACTCTAGTAATCAACTTATACAAGCAAACTGAAACTGGGAAAACTATTGCAGATCTTTCAAGTAGGCTTAGATGATAAATTTTTAAAGTTAACTAAAGGGGTTAGTTTTAAGTATTAAATTGTTTCATTTTTGCTTTTTAGGGTTGGGAGCTCGCAGATATAGTCTTCCTTTAAGGTAGTACTCTGAAGGGATAGGACTGCGTACATCTTTCCCCGGGTGCCCTTGGGGCATTAGGTTTGTCGTTGTGACTGGGTGCAAACAATTTCTCAAGTTATCCACTGTAATATTGCGTTTCCACTTACCTTGTTCGTAGTTTACTAGGGATATTTAGAACGAGGTTGACTTGAACCCGATGCATTTATTAAATGGGTCAAGAACCCCCAATCTTTACCAAATTTATTTAACAAACGGGTATTTTGCTGCTTATTTTTTTAATTATATGGAGAAATTTCTTTTATTATATGCTAGTTTGTCAATTTATAAACAACATTAAGATTGACACTGGTAATAAATATATTGACATATTTATAATTTTAAAATAAATTAACGTAACTTGATCGAACGAAATTCAAACTTTCTCATGTTGTCGTTGGCTACAAAATGTATATATATATATAATTGCAATAGTATACAACTTACAGTGACTTAATGTAGCTATATAAATGGATTAAACTTTGAAAACTAAATTCAACTCAATTACTAAAACAATTAAATCTATCAACCCGACTTTAAAAATTCAACCTAACTTCTGAGTAAACGTGTACAGTTCAGAGATTAATCAAGGTGACCGTAAGTTGCATCGACCATCTTGATTAAAAAAAGATTCCATCCAGCTGACACTAAAAAAAAATAATGAGAAACCAGATGCTGTACTGTACTGTTCTGATGAACCATTGACTTTCATAACGCTTTGTTTCTGCAAGATTATTTTAAAAAGATGGAACAAAGTGAAGGGGGAGGGGAGCTTCCAGGTGAAGGTGATCTCACAAAGATCATACACATGCTTCCCATTTTACTTTCTTCTTCGCTCCCCCCTTTTCTTCTCTCTCACTTTTTCCCCCTCGTGTACTCCATACTTTAGAATTTTTTTTGCTCCTCTGCTTTTCGCTATGGTGGACTTAGAAACCATGTCAACTTTACCTTTTCTTTACCGGGACGTCCAGTTCAGCTTATTAACTCACCAGCTCTGTTTATTTTGATAGAAAATGCCTCTTGTCTCAATTTTGAAGTTTAATCTCGTAAGAATAGCCACAAATATAGTAAATGTCCCAACGAAAAGGGAAAATATTTTGCTTTATAAAAGGGAAAAAATTTTCTGCTGTAATCTACCTCAATTTGACTAAACATGAAACTCATATAGATTTATAGATTTAAGCCATGTCTTTTAGCTAGAAAGAAATTTTTTTTCAAAGAAAAAATTATTTTTAAAATTATTGTGTGAAGAAATATTTTCCATGAGGCAAATTGAGCCTAATTTCTCTCACCCACTTGGAGTTTCCGGTATGCAAGAGAGTAAAATGAGACCCTTTGGCAAAACTCAATATACTATGAGGTCCACATATAAGTCACAAACACATCAAATTTGCAGAAACAAATTTCCCTTAACATTCAGAAATTTCAACAACAGAATTACAGAAGAACCATCAAGAACATGCTCTCTCTCCCTCTCCTCTCTTGCTCTTCTGATTCATGTTAATGGAAGAAAATCAAATTTACTTAGATTGTTATTTGATTCTTACTGGTACAAATGAAAACACTAGTTGAATTTTATGTCATGGGTTTTTTCTTCTGAAACATGACAAACTATCACAGCTACTGTCTTCCTCGCGATCTTGATCCGAATCATTGTTATTTTTATTGTAATTGTCATTACAAGACTCCTCTGTGATACCACTTGATCCCGAAGAGGAAGAATAAGGACTCGCATTCAAATTCAAATCCACAACCCTTTCTTTTCCCATAAAATTGTGGAATTTTGGCCTTATAATCTTTTCTTTTCGAACCCAATAATCCTCGTCGCAAGGTGTCGCTTTTGGCACCTCTTCGTCGTCGTCATTGTTGCCGGTGTTTCTTTTCTTCAAGAAAATCCGGCACAGGACCCAGTCTCCTGTTGCTGGCTCCCCTGCGTTCTGTAAAACTCTGAACTTTAGCTTTATTTGTTCTATTTTGGAATGCATATTATATAATATAGGTATTTATTGATTAATATGGAATCATATTTTTTTTGGGGTTTTAAGATTACCCAATGGCACTAATGATTTGCTTATAATTATGGGCATTGCATTGTGCAGTTCTGAACCAAAATAATCTATTGGCTGACATATGTTATCATTGTCCCACGAAAGTTTGTAATTTTTGATTGTGAAACAATATTTTCAATTTCTCCTCAAATAAAAAAAAAAAAACTCAAAATAAAGCCCAAAATCAAGGAAAATAGTTTTCAAAACATGATATTTAATTTTAAAAAAAACTAAAACCTATTATAAAAAACGTCAAAGATGCCCGAAATGTTACCATAACCCTTTTTCAGACCCATTTGGCGTAACTACATGTCTAAAGATTTCACCGCTGGTATAGGATTAAAGGCGTTGCACTACCGACACTACCCACAATTAAAAACATAGGAAAAATTATCGATTATTCATTAAATATTGTTCGAAAACTAAATAAACCCTATAATTATAACTTCATACTAAACAAAATGGTTAGTAAAAAGTGAAAGAGACTATTTACTTGGGCAAAATGGCTTTTGAAGGGGGAATTGGAGCCATGAGTTTCGACGAGGCGGTACTCGTGCATGATCCAATCGGTCCTCGAACCATGAGGGGGCTTTCCGCAGTAGAAAACAAGGGTCTTCTTCATACCAACAACATGGTTAGCGGCAGAAGTCAAAATGGGCTTGTCCTTGCCAGTTGCTTTCCAATACCCTGACATAGTTGCCCTGTTTGACCTGTTCCCATTTGGGTACTTTGCCTCCCTTGTGCTGAAGAAGTACCTTTCTTTCCCCTTGTCACCTGTATGTACTTACATTGTCAGAATTGAGATCGGGATGTCCCGAGTTCAAATCTCATTAAGGGTTTGTTTGTCGAATATATGAAAATACCGTTTCTTTCATAAACATTTTTTTATAGGTGCGCTTTTATATGAAATGTTGTCAATATGGGGGTTTTGGCAGAGTTCTTTGTAGTTTTTACTTCTGCTTTCTACTTTTGCTCAGAAAGGTTGCCCTTATGCCATTTGAAGATGAATTAGTCATTGGAGATAGGTAAATTGCAGGTGGGGTTTGATGAGCAGCATTGAAATGGAAGAATTAAGCTTTTTCATGGAATTTTATGATGAATTAGGAATTGTTGGTCATGTTACATACATTGATGGTTGAGGTTTGATGATGGACTTGATAGTTCAAGGAGGTGTTTGTTGTAGTACAGACCGTAACGACCTCTTTGTATTGTTTTCTGTTTGCAATTTTTTATTCTCAAAAAACCAAAATCCAAACTCTAGAAATAGCTTTTTCTTTTTTATGGTTTCTCTTTTCTAGTTTTCAACTCGTTTATAAAGGCCGGTCTAGCATCATTTTCTATTTAAGAGTTCTTTCCCTTTGCGAGAAAACAAAACCCATGCATTGAAAATGGCCTTCTTTCTATTTCGATTTTGGTTTCCTGTTTTCCGATTTCACCCCAATATAAGGTAAAAGAGCTGAACCGAAGAAACCAAACTCAGAAAAATTCCTTTCCAAAACATAGTTTCCCGCTAATGAAAACCAAAAACCGTAAAAAAAAGCAATTCCAAAAGGACCCGACCCTGAACTAAGTGGGTTAAACTAACCAGGCAAATCCCAGGGGTCAGATTTGCAGACATCAACATCAGGAATGATAGAAGCAGGCAAAGGGCAAGAAAGAGCCTTGCGCCTTAGGTACTGCACCACCAGTTCTTCATCTGTAGGATGAAACCTAAACCCTGGTGGCAATCTCAACACCCCATTTTTCACCAGGTTCATTTTCTCCATCTCTCTCTTTTCTTTTTCCCTTTTTTTTTCTGGGTTTTCTTTTTTGTGGGTTAATTTACAAAAACACCCATGACCCACAAGAGAAATTGCTGTTAAAGAGTTCAGCTTACAAGGCCATTGTAAGCAGTACTTTCTTATATAGCACACCAAAAGAACTTAGAATATATGAAAATAAGAAAAGAATAAGGAGGAGGAGGAGAAGAATCAGAAGAGTTTGTGTATGTGTGTGTGTTGGGGAGGGGGGCGAGAGAGAAAGGTGGGATCTTTATAGTAAAAAAGGGAGTCTAGAGAGAGAGAGACAGAAAGGGAAGAAATTAAATAAACCAGAGAATGGGACGTTTGGCGTAATTTGTACTCAACTGCACCTTGTTTTTCCCTCCTTTGACGCTCAAAAGGGTGTTGCATTACGACCAAAAGAAACTATATTGTTTATATTTAATACCATTAATAAATTGTTTGCTTTTCTGGGTGTGTTTTTGAGTTAAAGGTTTAACTTTAAAGCTTCAACTTTTATTTCATTTTATAGGTTTTTCTTTTCTTCATGTAACTTAGAAGGGATGACGTTTTTTAGACATCTCATGTTATTTGGATACAGTGACATGAATCAACTTACACAATGAATACATTTGTCTCCTAGTATAACAACTTGGGGGGAATTAGACTCAATATTGTCAGAAAAGTGTCATTCAGTTAACCAAAAGCATGATTTCAGCTTGCTCAAAAAGTTGGCTTTTTATCTCTAGTGACCTAATTGGAGTTCGTTACTTAATTCTGTTACACTAAGTTCGGCCATTCCACTATAAATTCTCATAAAACTCCGTTTGGTTGCATGTGCACCGTACTAGTACAAATACAAGATCTTCTCTCCAATCGCGAAATTCTCTCGTTGGAAGGGTCTTTCGAGACCATCATTCTGATTTGGCATTTGTCCCTTAGGGACATAGCAAAGTGGTTTGTAACGCCAGGTGCCAACGGGGTGGCCCGGGTTCGATTCCCACTATGCTCAAAGTAGACCTCTTTATGAGGTGATTAAGGGGTATTATCCCCCTCCCCCTCCCCCCCCTCCCCCTCCCCCTGTCCTTACCATCATAAAAAATAAAAAATAAAAAAATTTCTGATTTGGCATTTGTATTCATTTACTTTGCATTTTTACATTATTATATCAACCTAATTTTCAGAGACTTTTACAAGGTGAATTTTTTGTTCTAGTTGTTTTCTATTAGTATGACGGGTACACTTGATCAAGTTGTTTTCCAAGAAGAAATCCAGTAAACTTTCTTACCTCTACGTAAGCAAAAGGTAGTAGATCATGAGCAAAGTTGCTAGAGCTGGTGGGTTAAATATAGTGTTTAACCTATCTATCTCCAAATTATATGGTCTTGAGTTTGATGACCATTTTTCCCACTATCTGATGGTGGTGGTTCTTCTTGAGATAGTGTTATACGTATGGCTGTAACTCGCGAGCCGGTTCGTCATAAAGCTCGAAAGGCTCGACTCGCTTCGAGCTCGAGCCGAGCTAGCTCGTTTATCAAGCCGAGCCTGAGCCTAGTAAAGTTTGAGCTCGTAAGCTCGCAAGCCTAAATGAGCCCAAACAAGCTTTTCTTAATTAAATATATTTGATTAAATATGACTAATGAAGCCAAATTTGAACCTAAATGAGCCAAATTCGAGCTTAAACGAGCCCAAAAAGCCTAAATTGAGCTTAAATGAGTAGAAATATTATAAGCTTGATTCGAACCCGCCGAGCGAGCCGAGCCGAGCCCGAGCTTTTGACGAGCTGAGCTCGAGCTTCAACTTCCCGAGCTCGTTGAGCTTCAAGCTAGGTCCAAGCCGAGCTTAATGCAAGTGAGCCGTGCCTCAAGCTCGGCAGGCTCGGCTTGCCTCAAATACACCCTTATACATCCTTGCCTTATGAAAGTGCCTTATTTTATTTGTTTTCAAGGAAAACTAAGAGGTAGGTGCTAGTGGAATTCCAAGTTTGCCCTTAAACCTATACCACACGCTTCTTGAGCTATAAGAAATGAAAGGGATATGTCGGGGAATACCTGTCACTGTAATTGCGGGATAGTGTCAGGGGTATTTCCGTCTTGTCATTGTACATTTGGTGGTTCTCTACAGTAATGTGAGGAGGGCCTTTTGGTCTTTTCCTACTTCCATTGCAATATGCACGCTTAATGACACTCTGCAATTGGTGAAGTCACCTTATGTCATGCTTACACTCGGTGATCTCCAATGGCTTCATCACTTCATAACATTTTAAATCGGTTCCCGATTTGTTCTAAGGGTTAGAGTGACAATTGGTCAACTTCAAGATGCAAGTTCGATATCCCCTTTTCCAAGCATTACCAATGTTGAAAAAGAAAACTTGATCATATTGTCTGCTGGTCCCTGTTTGTTCGAATAGTTAGGGTGACAGTTGACCGGCCTTGAGATGCAAGTTTGAATCCATTATCCCCCTTTTTCAAGCATTACTGATGTAAAAGAAAAAAAACATTCATCACATGACCGAAATTGTCTGTAGGTTTATCATTTAATTCCATTTAAACAATTTACTTAAAATTTTTGAATAGTTGGTTTCTTGAGAGGCTTGTTCGTTTCTTTCGAATCCCAGTGACCCCCACATGTAACATTACATACTTTTAGCAAAAAAATATAATGTGCACATATACAATATGTACGCTTCGAGTCTAATAGCAATTGGGAGAAGGGTTATATTAGAAGATAAAACTATTATTTTTTTCACTAAATTGTTTGAACTTTCAGATAGTTGGCTCCTAGATGTGTCTTTCTGACAATATGAAAATCTTAAATTGGGAGGCCCTAAGATCACCTGTTTGTTCCTTACTTTAATCTTGATGATTGTTGTTCGCCGTTTGACATTGTGGTTTTAAAATCTTGACACTGTCAAAGGCTTCACCTTAGATTTTTGTGAAAAAAGAAACGAAAAGCATCAAACATGAGTTTCTTCTATTGAGGAACACAAACATGATCCATGAAGGCTATAGATGAGTCATGTTTCATCGTGATGGCCATTTTTTCCAATGCTTCACAAGTAGATCTTGTGGATATAATCAATTACACATGATATGATCATGAACAAAGTCCTAGGCTAATTACGTACACAGAAACGACATTAGTGCAAGAGGAGCACTTGAAGCAGGCGGTTACTACTAAAACATTTATGGATGCTTTGCTTACGAGGGTACGGTTCTGATTGTTTTGCCTTGCGTTTACCTCTAAGTGCATCATGCTTCCCTTTTTTTGGATTTCCTTTGTACTACTTAAAGACCTAGCACTTGGTACTTCTGGGTCTGTACTTAATTATCGAAAAAGTGTACATATTCCCAATAGTTTATAAATTACTCCCGTTTTAAGAACAAATAAATACACATAAGATTCTTAATTACAGTTATTTTAGCTAGGGGTGTTTCAAATACTTGTCCGGACCGAAAAACCAGACCGGACCGGACCGATATTATAAAGTGGCGGTATTTCTGGTTTCGGTCCGGTCCGGTCCAAACCCGAAAAAACTATAATATTTATTAATATTAATATTTAAAAAAAATTTATAATAATATTAATACTTAAATTAAACCCTCACCCCATACCCATTTTCTCTCTCCTCCTCACCTTTCCCTTCCTCACTTACCCACCGCACCCCACCCGCACTATCTTTCCCTTGCCCTTAACCCTAACTTATTGCAACCGACCACCACCAGCCACCACACCACTCCACCGACCGACAAATCATTTTCTTTTAGAGTAAATTCCTAATTTTTGTTTAATTTATTATTCTTCTAGTATATTATTGAGTTATTTGGGTAATTATTTTGGTCCCTCAACTTTTCTTTTGTTTACGGTGGTGCCTAATATTTTAATTTAAGACAAAATTGGTTCCTCTCAATTTTTCTTGATAACACTTAAGAGTATATTCTTGATAACACTTCAATCATTATTCAGTTGATAATGTTGCATCAATGTTAACAATTATCATTTTTCTTTTTGCAATTTGATTTCCGTGTGAAGGACATATAAAATTATGAGTAGTTTTTGAGTCATTGCCGTATTATATGTTGTTGAATTGTTATATTTTTTCTATTAGTTTCCTTTAATGTTTCCCCGAAATTGACAACATATGCTAAATTGAATTTATAGTAAAAAAAAATAGAAAATGCTAATCGGTCCAAATCGGTCCGGTCCGGTCCATATGGTAATCGGTCCTGTCCTGGACCAGACCGATTAAATTCGGTTCGATCTTTGGTCTCCAAACCTGGCAAATTTCGGTCCTCGGACCGGTCCGAGTTTGGACCGATGAACACCCCTAATTTTAGCCAATACAAAAAGAAGTTAATCTTTCATGAAAGAGAGGGGCTAAGGTTCCATATATATAGCTTGAAATTCACATTGCCTTGCTGATTCTCTCCGTTGAGGGCATCTTCATCTTTACATTTAACTTTCTTATCCCCATTGAAAATTTCAAAAAAAAAAAAAAAAAAAGGAATATCTTTTGTGCTGATGTGATAAAATAAATTAGAGGGACAAATTCGTAATTTCAGATGCCGTGCACTTCCGGGGATGTGAGTGGGGAAGGTTTAAAGGCTAAAGGGACCTACCCTTGCCCCTACGATTGGAGTGAAATTTTCTTTCTTTGCAGTAAATTATGTATTAGTATCGTAAAATTTAATATATTAATATTTTAATTTATAAATTTTATAAAATAAATTTTTAATTTAAAAATATACATATATTTAATAAAATTAAATATGTACATAACCGATCGACCCAGGTCATATGAGCTATGCTGCGGACAAACCTCTCACGTTAGGGGTTCTCGGAAACAGTCTCTCTTCAGGGTATCTCCTGAAGGGAGAAGGTTGCGTACATCTACCCTTCCCAAACCCTACTTTTGCGGGAGCCCTTTGCAGGCACTGGATTTGTTGTTGTTGTTGTACATATATTTAATAAAATAGTTCAAATAGCATATGAAAGAATAAAAGCGGGATCTGTTTTGCACCTTTACATATCATTATTTGGATTATTTTATTAAGTTTATGTAACTTTTTGGACTAAAAAATTATTTTACAAAGTTTATAGACTAAAAAATTAATACATCAAATATTGGGTACTAATATGTAATTTACCTTCCCGAAAACTAGTATGAGTCTATTAAGATCCTAAGTAATGGACACAATTATTTCAAATTCTTAATTTGTTAATATCTGTTTGGAAATTAGTTATATTATTAATTTGTCTCTATTACATATCGTTGTTTATAATTAGAGAAATAATGAGTTATGTATAGTATATTATGAATACATATGCACATAATATTGTAATATAAGGTGGATTATTTGAGGTGTGATTAAGTTGTCCATACCGCTTCGGTTACCAAAAAAGAACTCATTGATCAAACTACTTTTGGATGTATACAATCTAGGAACTAGCCATGACTGCTACAATTGGTTGGTATTTGAGACTTACTTGTGATTTTGCTTCAAAGTGGCTAAGTTCTACTTCTATCACACTTTTGTTTATGATGAATTTGGTGGGGGGTAGGATGAGCTCAACTCGAGCTCTATGAAGAGATCAGCAAGATCCCCTTATTTCTTCGTGTGTGATTTTTTTTATTTTTTTTTAATGATCTTCCCTCTTCTTCTTTTCGTTCTTTAATAGGTAAATATAGAGGGAGCTTAGGCGTACGGGTTGGAAGGAGAGGGGTGTAAACGAGCCGAGCCGAGCGAGCACCCCCTTGTTCAAACTCCATTTGTTAAGATTTATCGAGCTCGAGTTCGAGCCGAGCTCTTAACGAGCTTTCCAACCCCTTGTTCGAGCTCGGTTCGTTAAGATTTTGTTATGCTCGAAGTTTGGCTCGGCTCGGCTCATGAAGCTAATCGAACCAATTCGAGCTCCTTATCAAGCCGAGCAGAGTTCGTTATTGAATGAAATCGAGCTCATAACAAACACGAGCTTATTATCGAATCGAGCTCCCTATCGAGCCGAGTTATTCGAGTTACTGTCGAGTCATTATCGACCCATTTTGGAGTTAATATTAACTGCTGACGAGCCTTTAATGAGCTCTTAACGAGTTTTTTAACGAGCTTTTAATGAGTTCTTAACGAGCCCTTAACTAGCTCTTATCAAACTGTTCACGAACATTAACGAGCCGAGCACCCTCTTGTTCGAACTCGGCTCGTTAAGCTTATCGAGCCTACTTGAACTCAGCTCGATAAGTTATCGAGCCCTAATTATGAACACGAACGAGCCATAATCGATTTCGAACACGAGTAGTTCATTGAACGTTCAGTTCGTTTACACCTCTAGGAGAGGATGACAAGTGTCCTTCACTTATGCTTAAAAAGCAAGTAGTGGGCGGATAGCTATTAGGTGTGTAGGAAAATGCGGGGCTTAATTAGATGATTCAAGCAGCCTGTTGAGGTTGATCGAGGCGCCATGTAGGGTCCCTAATGGACCAAATGCCATGTCGGTAACAATTAGAGGACCAGTTGTCTTGTGTCTGATTTGTTACAGACCAACTGTTGTTGGTTGCTGTTGAACCAGACACTTTGTTATTGACTAATAGTAAGTTAGATGTACTGTTGTTGGTCACTTACGGACCAAACGCCATGTTGTTGACTAATAGTGAACCAAATGCCAGGTTGTTGGTCCCTTAAGGACCAGATGCTTTGTTGTTGACTAACAGTGAACTAGACACCCTATTGTTGGTCCTTTATGGATCTAACGCCTTGCTGTTGACTAGTATTAAACTAGACACCTTGTTCTTGACTAGCAATGAACTAGACGCCCTGTTATTGACTACTAATGAACCAAACGCCTTCAGGGGGTATATTGTAAACAACTTTCTTATCACGGTTTACTTTGAATCGACTTCATTAATATGTTTCTTCCATAGACATGCATTCGAGATATAATGTTATTGGAGAATACTTAATGCTAATATGTAATTCTGCGAGTTCGCCGTTATTCATAAAATGTCCTCGAGTGATACGGAGCCGAAACATGAAATGAATTTGAACACATCAGAAATTGAAAGAAGAACTCATAATCCACTGAAAGAGAGAAAGAAACTAGGTTTTTGTTTTATGCAATTTATGAATGAACAATACAGCCAGCTATAGCAAGTATTTGTAGACAAACAAAGAAACCCTAAAAACGAGAAATTACGAAAATGCCACTAAACTATTCGCGAAACATAAAAGTGGTCTAAAAACATGTTTCGAGGCCAAATTCGAGGAAAATAGGTGGGGCCAGCAGCAAAACTGCTAGGATTGCATAGTTCAGTCTGAGATCTTCGATTTGACAAGTTACAAGTCTCATAGCTCCTTGCTAGTCAAAAGTTATGGCAGTTTGAATTTGCCTGTGCATATCAGTGTTTTCAGCCCTCCCGTTCAGGTTTCTTATGGTCCAACTATTGCATAAACTCTTTAGTTAGGAACATAGGGACATACTCAGTGCCTCAAGGGCTCTCACCTACGCAGGGTCGCTGGGGGGGGGGGGGGGTTACGCAGCCTTCTCCCGTCAGGGTGTTAACTTGAAGATAATCTATTTTTCAGTGCCCCCAACCTGAGGGTGAGGACTTTCCAGAAGGTCACCCTCATAGTACTATTCTCGCCCAAGTACGCTTAACTTCTGAGTTCTAATGTGATCCGGTAACGGCGTGTTGGTGCCCTCTTTGGTTGCATAAACTCTTTAATTATTCATCATATATCATCAAGGTAAAATTTATCGACTTGACAATTTGACAAGTTATCGAGCACCCACGTAAGAAAAAGGAGGGGGGAAGTGACAAAAAGGGGAAGAGTCAAGAGGGGGAGGAGCCCCATTTCAAGATTTGGTCGATATTGTTGTCTCACTAATTTGGATCAAATTGCAACTTGATGTAGGAATTGTGTAAAGAATCACTCATCTTTGATAATGACTAACCTATCCTTTTGAAAACCTCTCCTGCTATTTTTTTCATTAAATATTCTTAATTTAATTTATTAATTTAATCGGTTGATAAGTATTATTCTTATTATTGTTTTGTATTGGTCTAGTTTATATGTGCTATACGAAATATATTCCTGTTTCTACAAGCAAACTAGCCTTATAGTTTTTGATTTTGCGCTTGGTTGTTGGTACTCAAGTTGATTAATCTGACTGAACTGATCCTTGTATGTAAGTGGTGAATAAATACTAACTGAGTTTAGATGGTTTTTTCATAAGTAGAGTTGGACTCGGGCTCTAGTGAATGGCGGGATGAGAGGTTCTGCGATCTCAGGAGAATTTCAGACTCTTGAGATACTTTTAAATCCTTTATAGTGAGGTAGGTGGTAACCTATGTGGTATTTCAGATTCGATATTTAAGGGTGTAGTGCTTATAGACAACTTGGGCTTGTCAATGCTTTGCGTCTTTCTTTTTGCTCTTTCTAGGGGGCTTTTATTGTGTTTTTTTTGGAATTTACATAGTGATTAGTATTCAACTTTCCGCTTGTCATCCTCCTTGTCAGGACATCGACCTATGCGTTAGTATTGACCAATATGAACTCCTCAACCGACATGAGATGTGTGTTAATAGAGAATATGAAGTAGTAGAGTTTAGTAACGCATAGCTTGCCTTTAAACAACTCGGCATTAAATGATGAGCTAAACAACAAAACTCGACACCTAGTAGATCTCATGTCATGCATATGACATCTGTCTTATAAATTTTCTGGGTGTAGAGTGTGCATGGGAATTCGGAAAAGATGCCCCAACTTTGGCATCTTGGTTCATTCCGCCCCGTTCCTGCCTCATTCCAAATCCTTGCTAATAGTGGTGTCGTCATTTAATACCTGTTGCTTTCACCTATAATTTTCTTGTAATCCAGTTTTCTCGAGCTAAAATGTTTTTTTTTGGGTCTCCTTCTGATCCCCGATTTTATACTGGTTAACTTAGATCCCGTTTGTACGAGTTGCTTGTTTTCTACTGCAACTTTGCCCCTAAGTATCGAAAAAAATACAAAATATACGAGATCGTTCCTGTTTTAATACTTTGTTAAATTTGCTTGAGTTCAGCTCACCTTGTTAATCAGAACACTTAGATCTTAAAGTAAAAACAATTATAATTATAGTGAGACTTTTCATGTGAATGATGGCACACGATGGGAATCTTATTCTCAATCTCCAGCTAAGCTTCCTCTGCTATTTGCTGCTGAAAATAATAGCTCTGTAAAATCAAAATAAAATTCTCTACTTTGAAGAATAAATAAATTATACCTAAAATATCTATTTTTTATTACTCAAATTTATAAATATTTTTTTATAATTAAGAAGATAAGATCCTAATAGTATATCAGAAATGATATCCAATAGAAACACGAGCTGAAATAACAATAAAAGAAAGAAAAAAGAAAATAACAGGGTTAAAATCCCGAAACGGAACAAGGAGCGCATTCTGGGCTAAGTCAAGAAAGCTAATTTATATATCTATTTTAATATTTATTAATATTTTATAATTGATATAAAGTATGTCAATCACCTAAGAGGGTACCAACATGCAAGCACCGGATTTCATTAGAACTCCGAAGTTAAGCGTGCAAGCAGTACCAAGATGGGTGACTTTTTGGAAAGACCTCGTGCACCCCTCAGGTTAAGGATTCTCGGAAACAGCCTACCTTGAAGGGGGAAGGCTGCGTACATCCACCCCTGACCCTGTATAGGCGGGAGCTGTTGGGGCATTGGGAATGTATGTTGTTGCTATTGTAAAGTATGTCAATCAAGTATATTTCTGAATTTATATGGTATTATTTAATCGAAATCTTTTACTTGCCTTTAAGACCAAAATATTTGCTCACATAGGATTGGATTAAAATACTTTTGTAGTTACAAGTTTATTTCTAATGACATTAATTTAGAGCCTGTTTAGTCTTACCTTATGTTCATAGTTTTTCTAAAAACTAAAACACGGATTTTGAAAATATTTTCATTTTTAATTTTATTTAGATTAAGAAAAAATTAAAATAAAATAAGAAAATAACTATTTTTAGAATATAATATTTTAATTTTTGAACAACCAAAAACAACAAATACAAAATGGTTCCAAACAAGCCCCTAACTTTTCAAGAGATCGAGAATCGCATAATCTTACAATTGCTTTAAGAATATGATCAGCGTTTTCTAATAAAAATTAATTATATTCCAACAAAAATTCAACCAATTGTGTTGAATATTTTTGGTCCCCGTGTTGTTGCGGCCGGACTCTGGCATCACCTAGCGAGCGATCAGCTTGTTTAGCGATTTTGTTGCAATTTATCAAAAAAAAATATATATATTAAAATATCAAAATATTTGAATATCGGGCTCGCCTAAGTATAAATTCCCTATCAATAACAAAATTTGAAGTTTACGAGTTCCGAAAAAGTATAGCTTTTGATACCAATACGATCAATTGAATAGTCCATTTTAATATAACACGAATTTCTTTCACAAATTTAGAACTCACAAGTTACATGAAACGTATGAAAATAACTATAAAAAAATTGGTCCTAATATTTTATTCAATTTTATTAATATAAAAATGACATTTCCTACTCCATTTAGTTCTTTTTTACAAATTAAAAAATATCGGGTTACTCATCCTAAAAGACCATATACTTTATCCACTGTATCGATCTAGTATTTTTACTTTAAGTTGTGTTAATTTAGTTCCTTTGCAGTTGATATTATGTCAATTTGATCCTTGGAGTAGAACTTATGTTAAGTTATTAATGAAAATTTTAATTTTAGTTGGGTTAAATCTAGTCAAGGGATATATTGTAGATAGTTACTCGCATTTGACGAGATTGTGTCTTTAAAAATTACGTCAATGACTTAACTTGAATTTGACCAAAAGATTAAACTAGCATAATAAAAAATACAACGAATAAATGTTAGAGTATAAAACTATTCATGGGCCTTCACCCATAAGATTAACCTTTTGGGAAAGTTAATTCCTTTAACATAGTATCAAAGCCTTGATGACCAAGAGGTCACAAGTTTAAATCTCAATAGCTCCCACTTTAATATAAAATAACTTAAGCACAAGATATGAGGTGGGACTGTACACTATCCACGCCTCAAGTCTAATTAGCATTCGCGTAAAAGGGTATATTAGAGTATAAAACTATTGTTGGGCTTTTACCCATCAGCTTAAACTTTTGAAAAAATTAATTTCTTGATACTAAATTGACACAAAGGGAAAATAGACGAACGGTGAGTGTATATAAACCCAAAAATATTTTATAAATGAGTATTGGATACCGTGTCATGTTTGCACTCTCTATGTACCCATAATAATGGGAAGAAAACAAAAAAAAATTTAAAAAATAATATTAATTTTCCAACCAAGAATAAAAATAAAAAAAATAATGTACCAATCATATTGTACTATAATAATAATAATAATAATAATAATAATAATAATAATAATTATTATTATTATTATTATTATTATTATTAAATAAAAAAATAAACATAATAAAAACAAAAAATAAGAAAATGGTAAAATCGTGGAAAAGAAGAAACAAAAGGGATGTTTGAGGGAAATTAAACTCATCAAGTTTTTGGGAGGTAACGTAAGACGCCTAGCCTTTTTAGTTAAACTGGCTGCCTCAAACATCGACAATGACAAACCCTATTTATAAATTGCTTTATTTTATTACTAGGATTATCCCGTACGATACACGAAGAAAATTTATATTTTTAAATATAATTTATATATAATCACATTGGAATTTATTAAATTTTATAAAATATACAACATTATATACTTTGCAAACTTACATAGTAAAGATATTGATTTTCTTGTTTTTTCTTTCCAGTAATCTCGAATATTAAATGACTCTTACTTAAAATTGCTTATATTAGAATTTAGAGACTTTTGGTGATACCCCTTTAGAATTGCTTGGATTAATGTTTGGAGGCTTTTGGGGTGGGGGTAATTGGTAATAATATATAAAAGATAAAAGATTACTCTTATATTTCTTTATTTTATATATATATATATATAGTGACATTTTTATGAGAGGGTAAAAGCGTGAGAGGAGCAAATTCTAGCCCTCTATTATAGTGGACAGCCGAGATTTGTTGGACATTAGAAAAAAATAAATATTTACAACTAGGATTTGTTGAGTATTAAAATAAATAATTTTCCTCTTTTACCCTTCTTTTCTTTCTGCCTCATGAAGGGGTATAAATTGTAAATTTTTTTTTTTTTAATGTTTAACAAATCTTGGCAGTCCATTACAATGGAGGGTCATGATTCACCCCCTCTCACCCTCTCATAAGAACGCCACAAGAGGGTGAGAGCGTGAGAGGAGCGAATCATGACTCCCCATTGTAATGGACGGCCAAGATTCGTTAAACATTAAGAAAATAATAGTTTACAACACATATCCCTTCATGGGCTAGAAAGAAAAAAGAGGCACGGGAGGAAAATTATTTTTTTTTCCAATACTCAATAAATTTTAATAGTAAATTATTAGTTTTTTAATATCTAATATATTTTAGCCGTCCATTACAATAGAGGGTCAGAAATCGCTCCTCTCACATTTTCACTCTTTTATAAGAATTCCACCCTTTACATATATATATATATATATATATATATATATAAAGGTAAAAGAAAAGAGAAGGGGGAAAAAAAGTTTTAAGATTTCGTGTAGAGAAGGGAAATCCAAGTTCCCTTTGCAAGCCTTTATATTATACCCCTTTGAATATCTTATAAAAATTAAACCAATTTATTTTCAATAAATAAAAAAAAAAAGGAAATTCAAAGGGGTTGAGATTCCCTCAAGCAAATGAACAACCCCACTTGCTTAGCATTACTACTACTTAACTATTACTACATCTATCCTTTTTTTATATCCGCTTTATGTATTTAATATTCTTATAGTCAAAATTTATGAGTTAGTACTTTTTTTTCCCCCCTAAATTAATATTTTTGTAAGAGTATAAATGCTCCGGGGAAAATTAGAATCGTTATTGAAGATATATAGGAGTGGCTCAATGAGTTTTGCCCCGTTTGAATTTCTCTTATTTTCAGTGAAGGTAACTGTGTTGCAAATTCGATTACAGATACAAGTTATTTATGGTAGGGTCAAAGAGGAATAGAAGGGAAATTGTTAAATTTCATCGGCCCGACCTGTAAAGGTGGCATCCATGAGATTCACATATAAGTTCAAGTGGGTTTCATTATAAAACTAATTGGCAATAACTAAAGTAGCGTACCATGCTTATATATTGATCTTTTTTCTTTCAGAACTATTACGTCAGCTTTTTATAGACTTATGTGTGCAGTTTTTAACAAAAATTGCTACAGAATCACCAGAGAATTGTATGCACTAAATACGACTTTCTATTAATAGTGTGACACTTTCAAAGAAAAGTTAGATTAGAGACTTATTTTATACACAAATACATCTCTAGTTAAATTATTTTATTAAATATATATAAATTTTAACTAGAATAATACTTTATAAAATTTATAAACTAAAAAATTATTACAGTAATATATAATATACAAAAAAAGGGGTTGATGGAGAGGGGTCAAAGGGAGATTGCGTGTGGGTGTTGAAGAGGGCTTCTATGGAGTAATTAATATTTAAAATAAAAATAAATAATCGTCAAAGCCTGCCATTATTTCTCTATTTATTTATTTTTTTTATTATGTTTCTCGGTGGACTTTGTCTCCTCCTCTATCATTTCTCCTTTTTTTTCATAATATACACTGTTGATACGAATATTAGTAGGTTAATACTGTATATTAGACGGACAACAATGGAAGAGTATGATCAATAGTATCGCTATCCGCCTAAGTTTCTTGGCAAATTACTCAACTAACCCCGGTCCATGAGAACAGCCCATAAGCCCCCATGAGCAGATAAATTATGAGTATATCCTCAGCGAGAATTGAACTTCAGACCCCTGGGCGATAACCGTATGGGTAGGAAACGTCGCCAATTGAGATACCTTCATGATAGGCTTGGCAAGCTACTTGCTTAGCTCTAGTCTTATAAGTTGCTCGCTAACTATCTCCCTCTTAGTCAATCGGCTATTATTATCATTAAACTGGAAACTAATCGATGATGCTCACACAGGGTAATCTACTCACCCGCCTGTGTTCGAGTACTAAATTTGTCCTTTGTACACTGATACACAATCCTTTAAGAAGGACCCCAAGTGTTACCAAGCAACTATTCATGCTTAGGTACTATATACACATGTCAAGTAAAGAATAATGTTAAGTGTCTCTAGAACCACCTCATCCCGATTCCCTTTTCCTATAAATACTGTGCTAAAACTCAAACAAAGTTATGAACCCGAATTATGCAAACCCAGTAGCCTTGCTACCGGTTCCACTCATTTTACCCAATTTTGGCCACTAAGATGTGGTTTGAGCCGCTTTTACGTACTGCAATTTTTCGTTAGTTTTTGCTACAAATAGTCGTTAGCCAATGCCTTCTCTCATTCCGGATTTCACAAATAGAAAACCCCTAAAGTTTCTCTCTCAATTTCTACAGATTCTAAATTTTTCATTTTCAAAATGTTTAATATCGAGTTGGTGCTCGCATCAAACCATATGATATCTTACCAACTGAAATAAAAAAAATAAAAAGAAATTAAATGGCTATCATTATTATGATTATTACTATTTATTATTATTAATTAGTCTAAACATTATGGAGATTGCCCATTATATAAGTAGCTTAATTAACTTGAAAATGCATGCCCACCACTTCTAATATTCATCGTATAATACAATGAAAAAAATAGACTAAAAATTGCAAGTAAAGAATTGCACATAGAATGGGTAAAGCTTTTCTTGGGGAATTCTTCATTTGTTTTCCTTTCATTTTAAGTTGTTACCATTGTTTGGTGAAAATACCTAAAAATTGAATTCGATTTAGATATCAAAACGAAATTTGAACTTAAAAAAAGAAAAAAAATAACACAGGAATTTATATTAAAAACCTTCAAAATGAAGGAAATTCACAGGCAAAAGTAGAAAGTTTTTCACTGTGTATGAAAATAGAGAGATACAAGTTTTTTTTTTTTTGGATAAATAGTGAGGATAAGCTCGCTATACAAAAACCCGTATCTCAAAAAACAGACCGTCTGGGTGCATACAAAATGCGACAAGGGAAATAACAAAAGACACCGAGCACAATATAAAAGACAACAAGACAGCCATGATCCATGCCCGATACACCCTCCTTCTCTTCATTCATGCAGATCAGAACCAAAAAAGACCGAAGCTAGAACTACCAGAAATCACAGCCACCCAACAACATGACACTGTTAAAGTAACACGTCATTTGCACCGCTACTTATAAAGGTACAACCCTTCGCCCCATCACAGACCTTCATTTCGAAATCAAGAAAAAGAAATTCGAGACACAACACAAGTTTTCTGACCAACTTACACACGAACTCACTAATCTTGAGCTTACACACGCCGTCTATTCATAAATTTTTCCATATATAATAAAGTAAGTTGGTACCATACATGAGAATTCTACGTAAATGCGATTGCAAGTAACAATGCAAGGACAAGGTTTATAAAAAATAATTTATTATTATATAACGCAATCCATGCTATTAAATTCGACAACGTTTAATACTAAGGCCTCGTTTGGTTGCCGAAGGAATTGAATTCTTACAGAAAGTCGTACTTCTCAGGAATTCACTTCCCTTTTCAACTTCCCGGGAAGTTGTATAAGTGTTTGGTTGCCCATATGGGAAATAGAACTTCCTAAAAATTCAATTCCTGTATTTTGTTTAGTTAACGCAGTACTTCCCACGAAATACAATTAAAATGACCATTATGCTATGTCCAATCTTCTAGCATCATTAATACAGGGAGTAATGAGTAAACTTGTCATAATCACAAATTAGAAGGGATAGAATTGTCATATGAATTAAAAGTTATGAAGGAAATAGAACTTACCTAAGGGAGCAAGATAAGTTACTTCCCTCGTTTTGAAGCAATTGGTACTTACTTAGCAATTCCAACTTCTCACATCCTAACTACTTCCCGCATACCAAACAAGACCTAAAACCACACTTCCCATGAATTGAAACTTCCCTCGTCTACTTCCTGCATACCAAGCGCGGCCTAATTATCAGGCCTGTCAGTATCTTGGCATTTTTTTAGTAAATAAAATAAAAAAAGAGCAATAATTTATAATAATAAATATAACATCATTAGGGCATCAAGATGGATGTATGAAGTAAGAATGGAAGGGGATTGCTTAACATAATAATTATTAAATTAAAGTATAGAAATATATTAGTATAAATTATTTTAATATAGTTTTCCTTTGTTGTAAGCTAACACTTTGGCCATACTTTGAGATTTGCATACTCGTATTAAAACTATGATTAAGACATCATTTAAGTAATGATTTTGATTTTTTTTTTTTTGTTATTTGCACCAAAGGTCCCTGTACTTTGTTCGTTGTATCAATTTAGTCATTTTTTTTTTAATTGTGTCAATTTAGTCCCTCTACTATTTATATTGTGTCAATTAAGTCCATAGAGCAAAATTTATGTAAAATTTTTTGATAAATTTTTTTATATTTTGGTAACAAGTTTTATTAAATTGCGTCAATGAGTGGATTTGTAGTATATTGCTTGCATTAGAAATGATTGTACCGTTAAAAATTACATCATAATTTAACTTTAATTTGGTTATAGGACTATATTTTTTTTTTTTGCAAATTGGTATTTCATTCATTAAAATTTGTCATACGATATCATAAGACATCAAAAGACAATAAAAACACAGGGTTCCTTCTTTGCGCAGTACAATCAATAACATCCATCCAAAGTCCTACCTAAACAGCTTCGTAGAAATCCCTCCAATTCAACCCGTCATCCAAGCTCCTACAAGGGAACCATCAATACAAAAGATCAAATAATCCCGCTGAATTCAGTCCCTTTCCCCAAGTATATTTTCTGCCCATGAGAGGGAGGTCAAACAACTCATTTCTTTCAACTCATGTTCTGAAATCCTTCAAGTTTCTTACAATCTTTGATATCCAAGTCTTTCACCGACTTCAATGCCTTACTCATGATCCATTAATAAGAATGGGTCATTCAAAGCTTCAGTACATTCCTTGCTCTTTAGATCATCTCATCATTGTCATTGTATTAATCCATACTCCATACTCATACTCCTACTCCTTTCGTACGAGTATCCTTGTTGTTCTTTATTTTTCTGAGCCTTCCTCATTCCTTCCTTTTCCTTTTGGTATCCACTTGTTTCCGCCTCTTCTCTACTCTCTTGACTCCCTTTGCTTTTCTTAACTGCTCCTCAATAACATTCACATCACAACCATTCCAGTGAAGTCCTAACTCGTTCCCTGCTTTCCAAATCTTCCTCGCATGCTTTCTTGTAGAACTTTTTCTTTGCGAGTCATCCGGTGTGCTTTCTTCAGATTCAGTAAATTCATATATTATATAATAGAACTAAATTGATCCAATTAGAAGTATAAGGACCAAATTGACACAATGGACAAAGTAGAGAGACCTTTGGCATAAACAACCCTTTTTTTTATCATAAGTTTGGAGAGGAGAAAATCTTCAAGGTAATACATAATTTCTTTCCAGATAAGTACCAGAAGCATGAATGTCCAATAACAAAATATTCAAAGAAGACAATTTTTGAAATGAAAATGTTGTTCTTTAACCGTACCGAGCTCAAATGTCCAATGACAAAAAGAGTTTCACACTACAGTTATGTTAAATACGAAATCAATCGAAATTTAATAAACTTATTATGCCTTGCTCCTTTATCGTAATCTATTCGACTTTGAAGTGGGAATCTCTATCTCCTACTTGTTTTCTATGATCTTTTTTTTTTTTTTTGGGATAATTCAACTTCAATCGCGCAAATCAAAAACATTACAACGTACACCAACACAACAAGAATTGAGAACCAAACAACTCGAGGACTACTCCTAGAGACTCCCTTTTTTTGGCTAAAGCATTAGCTTCCCTCAAAGTATGTTTAAAGGTAATAGATCGAAAAAGACCACTGCTCCCACCTTTGATCCACACCACCGCATTAGCTGAATCCGACTCTGCCTCGAGATCTATTTTACTCGCATCTCCCCTTTGAGCCGTTTCTTCTAGAGTGGCAAATAGCTTCAAACTCCGCTTGCTTTTTGGGACCTTTTTATAACTAATTAAAAAATGAAGAAATGCTGTGAATTACTCTACTTAATACCTATAAATATTCTATTTTTTTTTTATAATTAGCGGCAAAACCGCGCAACAAAACAGCGAACTCGACAAAACGAGCCCCTGGAGATCCCAAAACCGGGAGACCTATAGAACAGAACCAAAAGATAAAAACAGGGAGATAACAACAAGAAACAGGTGCAACCAAACCAAAAACAGAACAACCACGACCACCAAAACAGGAGAAGGAGACAAAAACAAAAAAGACAGGACGACGGAAGACGCTGAAGCAGAGCTACCCAAAAGACTACCTGGCTGGAACTCAGCTGAAGAAAATTCTATGATTTGATATCTAGCAGTATCATAATTATATGGTTAAATGCAAGAAATTTGAGACATCTGAATGAGGAAATAAAACAAAACCACAGGAATGAATGAGCAATGTCAAATTTGATACGAAATTCACCCACAAACGAAGTATCATCATCAATGTTTTGCCTTTTCACCTACATTTGAGTTTCTTATGGATTTTGCTCACTCTGCGCCTAATTTATCCTCTTTTTTTTATAATTAATTTTTAATCTCTTTAGATAATGGAGCGGAACCAGAGAGTTTCAGATTCATTACAGACCTCACATGTGATTAGCGATCAGTTGAATCTTACATTGGAGTTGTGAGAGAAGAGATCAAGTGTAATGGGCTATTCCACTTTAAACCAATTGGTTTTGCTATGACTAAAATCACGTGTCTAGCCTAGCGTGGAATTACTCGAATTTCGAATACAAATTCGGTGTTAGCCAATCTGGTATCTCCAATCTAGTATCAGAGTTTGGTTTCTTTAGGTTTAGAGTGACGTGCTTAATTTTAACTTCGTGTGAAATTCGTGCCTCACCCTCTCGTGGGGTGTAGCAGTGTCCATAGTATAATTATAAAGATTATTTCAACAACAAATAATTTAGATACTCGTCCAAAAGGTATTAGATATATAGTACAGGGTCTGGAGATAAGTAAAAGCAGACAAAGTAAAATATAGGACCCAAAAAAAAAAAAAAAGGCCAACATGATAAAATAAATTGAAAGACAGCGCCAGGCCTTGAAACATCTCTTAGTACCTCCAACAGTCATCTCTTATAAGGTTTGGAGGATATAATATAGGATCTTAAATCTCTCCTTGGTCTTGCCTCAGTGGTAGGAGGCAAGTGAGGTGATAGAGTGTTGCTTTAAACCAAAAGGTTTGGAGTTCGATTACCCCTGAACCTCTCCCTGAAAATTTTTTGATTTAACTGGTTCTTATGGTGTGTGGATCGCTGCACGAACCGGGGTTTACGGGATAGCCGGGTTCCTCATTAGCTAAAAAAAATGTAGGATCTTAAAGTTGGCTACACGTATCCAAGGTGTATGAACAAAATCCATGTATATGTTTTCCATTTAATTGATGTTCATCCGCATACATGCATCACAAAATATATAGTCTAATCAAAAGATAGTTTCCAAATAAATGCAAAATATTTAATTTGTATTAAAAATAACAAGTTATAACATTTAAAATTACATAAATTATAAAAAAAATATTAAATAATGTACCCAATTTAGGTACTTGTCTACCTAATGATGCTGAGAAAATAATTGAATTATAAAAAACAATATTAAACTTATTATATTTTATGAGTTAGTTACTTTTTCGGAATTAAAATAAGCTAAAACAGGAAGAAAAATAAATTATATCATAATAGTAAGTGGAAAAAAAATATGGCAAAGCAAGATCTTCAGTAGCCATTGGATATTTCCAGTTCCCTTTTTTGTACCTATTATCTCTATTATACATATTTATTTACTATTACCTTTATTTGCAGATGTGAGGAGCTCATTCTCGGTCCTCTTGTATAATTATCAAAGAAACATACAAACTCACCATAAACAACATGGTTAGCAAACCAATCCGTACACTAAATATATATATGTATCAGATAACACTATATATTATTGTTAAATTTTATCGGACCTTTAAGTCCGATCCACTAAGGTGGCATACATGAGGTCCACATAAAAGCTCAAGTGGGGTTCAATCGTAAAAGCAATTGACCTTAAATGGAGTACCACACTAGACTTATATATTGATCTCTTTTTTCTCACAATTTCAATGTGGAATTTAACTAAACTCACATGTGAAATCCTTGTCAAGGCACTAATTATCCCAAAAACCTAAACTGATTAGTTAATGTCCAGGATTGGTTTTATACTATAATATGTCCCCTTACGTAAATGTTTATTGGGCTTGAAGCGTGGATATTGCACATGCCCATCTTATACAAAAAACAAAACAAACCACAGGCCCAGTGCCTCAAGGGATCCCATATAAGCGTGGTCTAGGAAGGGTAAATGTACGCAGCCTTACCCCTTCAAGGTGTAACCCTACAGAGAGGTTGTTTCTTAGGACCCCCAACCTTATAAGTTTGCAACACGAGGACTTCCTAGGAGGTCACCCATCCTTGTACTATTCTCGCCCAAGCAGGCTTCACTTTGGAGTTGTAATGGGATCCGGCTACATTACTGCCCAGTAATGAACCCGTCTTATTCCTTGTGCTTAAATTATATTCATATTGAAATAGGGGTTGTTCGGATTCGAACTCGTGACTTCTTGACCAACAAAACTCTGATACCATGTCAAGAAATCAACTATCCTAAAAATTTAAGCTAATAAATACAGGCATATGATTGATTTTATACTCTATCCATTCTTAACGAATATATTTTCGAGTGCCCATAACATTGCTTTAGTATATACATTTCGAAGCAATCATAATTGTATTTTGTAATTATATGAAAAATACATAGAATCCAATTGGAAAAAAAAAATTAAAAATTGGAAGACAAAAGGTGAGTGCAATTATTTAGAAGTGACCAAAAAAAAAAATTACAAAGTAGAGTTGACCAATTTTATTATTTTTTTAAAGATAAATTACAGAAAACTCCCCTATCTTTTGTTTCAAAAACAGAAAATCCTCCTCACAAATAAAAGCACTCACAAAACCCCCTCACTTTTAAAATTTTATCATTTAACCCCCATGTAACTTCTTTTTGATCGTTTTGCCCCTAAAATTTAATTTTGTTTTTAGAAAAAGATTTTATATTATTAGACAAAAATTAAATATTTTATGTTTTTAGCAAAAAAATTAAGAAAATTTTCTATATTTATAAAAATATAATTATTTTAAAATTTTTAGGAAAAATATTATGAGATAAAATGTAACTTTTTTTTGGTTGAGGGGTAAAATGTGTCACAAACCCAAGGGTTGGTGACGAGCTCTGATACCAATTGTCACGATCCTAAACCCTTGACTTGAATAATTTTTGGAGATAGAGAGAATTAGAGAGAAGGAAAAGAGAGAGAGAGAGAGAAGTAGAGAATTTAGAAGAGAATTAGAGATAAGTTAGAGGAAGAGAAGAGAATTGTATTAGAAGTGCGAAGTAGAGAATTAAGAAGAGAGTTAGAGGAAGAGAAGAAGTTAGAAATTAGAAATTAGAGGAATTTAGAGTTAGAAGAGGGGAGGAGGAACAGAAGGAGATAATTTTGAATTTTTCACTTCAATTCATCATGCCAAAAACACAAGATTACAAGTGTTTAAATAGAGTTTTGGAGGGAAGGCCCTTAGGCCCCTAGGTCCTATGCTTAGCCTACATTTAATTAATACAATTACATCATTACAATTTTAAACTAAACCCTTTGCCTCCATTTACCCCAACCGGTTCCCTCCTTAATTCAAATTTCAAAATTCAAACTAAGTAATTTTACAATCTTACATTACGTAATCGATACCAAAATAATATAACAAAAATAACTATTCGGTTTGTAAGGTCGTGACAATCCCTTTCCCTTGAAAACATCCTTGTCCTCAAGGATGTAATGTGGCTTGAGTGCTTCGTGCCGATCCCTGTCCTTGGAAATCGCTCCCATACCCTTGCCTTGACCTTGATCTTTTGAATGTCTCTTCTAGTGATCTTAGGCTTGAGATGGTGATGCGGTGTTGAACTTCTTGATGAATCCAGGGCTTCTTGAATCTTTACCGATGCTTCTGGAGCTTCGGACCATGAATTCCATAAATCAACAAAAGGTAACTTAACCGGCATTGTTATGACATCATAGCCCAATTCATGAGATTTTAATGGCCATTCCAATACCGAGTTCGTAAGTAGCGACTCGATTTTTGATTTTGAACCCATTGCCACTATCTTGTCAGTAGCTGCTATATCAACGTTCACGTTCGAATAGTCCACATGTTTTGACTCAACATTTTCAACTGTTATTATGTCCACCTCAAAGTCATCTTCAGGTTCCGGACCTAGCAAGTTAGTCTTTAGCGGGTTTTGAACATTGGTTGGCTCTTCCAGTTTCTCCTCAGCAACATCACTATCTGAACTAATCTTTGCCATAACATCACACCCCGGTTGAGGTCGTGGTGGAAGTTCAGACTTTAGACCACGGCTATCACAAAGCCGAGCTACAGCTTCGGTTAGATCTCTAATGGAAGCTCTTAGCTCCTCGATTGAACTCCTTTTTCCATGGTCGTGGTAATCTTCAAGTGAGACTTGAAGAGTTGGATTGTGGGCTTGGATGTTCATCACACAACAATTGTCGTAAATGCACCTTCCGTGCAGCCTTACTTGTGCAATCTCGGCATCCTTCCTTGAGGCAAAGGTCACTTGAGCTTCAACCACCAAGGAAGATGTTGAGTTGATCTTGATTTTCTCAAGGCAACCATAAGGAGAGAAGACTTGGTGGAGGACATCTTTGGTAATGAGATAGAGAAGATCCCACACTCGGACAATGAGCGTAGATCCTTCAGGATCCATGACAATTCGGTTGAGGATGGAATGAAATATATATTTTTTTTTTTAAATTCGAAAATGAGACCCTTGATCTCAAGATGTCGAAACGCAGCGGAATTTTTTTTTTTTTTTAATACGGTAATGGGATGAACGAAAACGCAAGGATAGTTCGAGCCTCCGATCGAAAGATGGCTCTGATACCACTTTGTCACAAACCCAAGGATTGGTGACGAGCTCTGATACCAATTGTCACGAACCTAAACCCGTGACTTGAATAATTTTTGGAGATAGAGAGAATTAGAGAGAAGGAAAAGAGAGAGAGAGAGAGAGAAGTAGAGAATTTAGAAGAGAATTAGAGATAAGTTAGAGGAAGAGAAGAGAATTGTATTAGAAGTGTGAAGTAGAGAATTAAGAAGAGGGTTAGAGGAAGAGAAGAAGTTAGAAATTAGAGGAATTTAGAGTTAGAAGAGGGGAGGAGGAACAGAGGGAGATAATTTTGAATTTTTCACTTCAATTCATCATGCCAAAAACACAAGATTACAAGTGTTTAAATAGAGTTTTGGAGGGAAGGCCCTTAGGCCCCTAGGTCCTATACTTAGCCTACATTTAATTAATACAATTACATTATTACAATTTTAAACTAAACCCTTTGCCTCCATTTACCCCAACCGCTTCCCTCCTTAATTCAAATTTCAAAATTCAAACTAATTTAAACTAAGTAATTTTACAATCTTACATTACGTAATCGATACCAAAATAATATAACAAAAATAACTATTCGATTTGTAGGGTCGTGACAAAATGGTCAAAAAAAATTATTTGAGGCAAAGTGAAAAATTTTCAAAAGTTAGGGAGTTTAGTGAGTGGTTTTATTTATGAGGGGGATTTTCTGTTTTTGAAACAAAAGTCAGGAAAATTTTCTATAATTTACCCTTTTTTTAATAAACGAAATCGCATTATAGGAGAACTTTGGCGGTTGCCTTGCTTTGATTCATTGAATATATTTTTTTCAGAGTTATATATTATATTATATTATATAAAATATATAATATGTTACTTAGTTGAAAAGCAACAAATTTATGTGATTCATGAAGCTTCAAAATCAAGACAACGAGAGCTTATTGTAAGTTATATGAAAATTGATGAATGTGACGACATTTGCTGCTGTTTTTCTTATTTAATTTTCTTACCTATTTTGTCAACTCCCGATTTCGAAAGACATTTGGAGCAGTTATGCTCTACGAACTTAAAAATATGTTAATATATTTTTAAAATAAAGTGTTTTAAAACAACACAAATATTATAATCAAGCTTACTGGAAGGTGTGTGTGTTGATACACGACACCACAAAATCTTATGGAAGCATCAATGCCTTTTTTTTTTCTGATAATTAGCGACCTTTTTTTTAGGAAAGCATCAATAACTAAAAAAAGGGTTGTGTGTTGACACACAATTTCCACACATAGCCATGTTTGTCGACATATAGACGTTGTTTTACCCCCTTTTGGCATAATTTTTGTGTCCTTTCCGAATTGGTATGTGTCTCTTTGAACGGTCACTTAATTTCCTATAAAAGCTTACCCCCATTTTCAAAGGATGAGATCTCGAAAATAACTTATAAAAACCATATCATTCTCGTGTCATTCAAATTCAATATGCTCTCTATATTCTATCTAGGGCTGTAAATGAGCCAAGTCCGCTCGCGAGCCCTCGTGAGCTGGCTTGTCAAAAATCTTGACAAGCTCGACTCGCTTCGAGCTTAAGCCAAGCCGAGCCCGAGCCTAGTGAAACTTGAGCTCGTAAGCTCGCGAACCTAAACGAGCCCAAACGAGCTTTTCTTAATATAATATTTTTGATTAAATATGACCCATGAAGCCAAATTTGAGGCTAAATGAGCAGAACTCGAGCTTAAACGAGCCTAGATTGAGCTTAAATGAGCCAAAATATTGCAAGCTTAATTCAAGCTTGCCGAGCTTAGATTGAGCCGAGCCGAGCCCGAGCTTTTGATGAGCCGAGCTCGAGCTTAAACTTTCCAAGCTTCGAGCCTAGCCCGAGCCTAGCTTAATACAAACGAGCCAACCCTCGAGCCTGACGGGCTTGGGCTCGGCTTAAATACATCCCTAATTCTATCTCATTATGTTGAGGTAAGCAAGTAATTATTTATTTTAAGACGAAACTCGTCATGAATTGAAATTGAATGAGCAATAATAGAATTAGTGATAAAAATGAATTGAAATTGAATGAGCAATAATAGAATTAGTGATAAAAAAAAAAAAAAAGGATGAAAACACAAAAAAAAAAAAGAGGTCCTACCGGGAGTCGAACCCAGGTCGCTGGATTCAAAGTCCAGAGTGCTAACCACTACACCATAGAACCCTGCTCCGGTCATCAAGCCATCTAGTATTTAATATAAATCAAAGTATAAGAACAACAACAACGAACCCAATGCCTCAAAGGCTTCCGTATAAGCATGGTATGAGAGGAGTAAGCTGTATGCGGTCTTACCCCTTTAGAATGCTCTAACGAGAGACTTTTTTTTAGAACTCCTAACCTGAGAAAAATGAAAAGCATGGTAGCATAAAGCATACAAGCATGTAGGTGTAAGTGCATACATAACGACACAATCCAAGCATATACAGAGTATAAAGCAGCAAGTAGACAATATAACAATAGGGCGACAGACCATCTGAACACTAAGTAGCCAACGTACAGTAAAACATGTGTACTAGTGCTGGCTTAGGAGTGCTCATCAACCCTAAACCGCTATATCAGTTACACCTATACTAATTCTTTATTAAGAAATACATTATATATATATAATACAGATTTTTAACACATTATATTCTTGTTTTCTCTTTTTCAAGTGTTACCTTTTTTTTATTCTTTTTGAAAAACATGTGTACGCCCTTGTACAAAAATAATGTTATGCCTTTATTGTTCCTTTCTTCAAATATATTATTAATTCTTTTTTAATTCTATTATGGTGGATTAAGTAACACATTCGATTTAGATACGAAAATAAATATCTAAAAGAATTTGAGAATAAGAAAAGAAATAGAAAACAAGGATCCATAAATTTACATAGAAAGCTCTCAATTAAAAGAAACTCACATACAGAAGAGAAAATAGTCCCATAGAACTTTGAATGAATTTATAATATGGCATCTTAAAACCCCGATTTCCTAAATGGGATCGTTGGACCGAGACGATAAAATGACAAGTCCAAAATGGACTCGAACTCTCCATTGACCTCACAAACCTCTATTGCTGAATTACGACATAAATTCAAGGCAAAATACAACGTCAAAAAAGGAAGGAATTGTCACAGGACGAAAGATTTAAATTTAAAAAAAAAAAAAACCTTATGTTATTTTGATCATTAAATCCAGAAATCTTAATAATACAGACGTTATTTTGATTTGCATGCCTTGATGTTTGCTATTCCAATGATACAAACCAGCAGCAGTCTTAAGAGTTTCTCCACAAATGTTCATATTATTCGGAATTCGGAATTAGATAGTAAGCGACGATTTACATACAAAGCATCAACCCAATTACCCGAACGAGAAAAGGCACAATAGCAGATAGATATGGCTAATACACACATTGAATCATGTATATTTGAACTCAGTATATAAAATTACCTCTTTAGTTCTAAGAAATCAAAAATCGGGTTTTGGAAAAGAAACTTTTTTGTTTTTGATTTCCGGTTTCCAATTCCTACAAAAATCAAAAACAAATAGCTGTTTCGAAACCCTGATTAGTTTCTCGAGAAACGGAAAACTAAAAACAGAAAGAGATACCAAAGACAGCCTTGAGTGCTTGCCACAAATAGGCCTATCTTCCTCTGTCTTCCTCCTCGTCGTCCCCCTCCTCGTCTCTTAAAACAGAACTATCGCAAAGAAACACGCGGGCATCTTGTTCTCCAAACGAGCCTCGACACATGTTTCATCGAAATGAAAAGACAATATAAGACAACGCGTAAAACGAGTAAACCGTTTTCAACTACCATTTCCATTATAACTGCCCTGTGCACTTTGCCTTCTCTTTTCCCGCCAATTCTGTCCCCACATTTTTGCCTCTGCGACCGCTCTTTCTCTCTCTAGATCCTTATTCAACATCCTCGCGGTCTCTTTTGGCGAATCGTCTTTCTCTGACCCGCCATCCAAATCCAAAGTTTGCCTCCTTTTCTCTCTCCAATTCTCTCCCCACATTTTCGCCTCTGCAACCGCTCTTTCTCTATCTAGATCCCGATTCAACATCCTCGCCGTTTCTCTAGGAGAGTCGTTTTTTTCGGAGCCTTCCATGTCCGGTATGATTCTCCCACCACCATCATCGCGGGTCCTCCTCTCGCCCTTCGAGTTTGGATCGTATGGCTGGTTCGCAAGGTAAGAGAGAGCGGTGACAACGTCGCCAATTAGAGGGCGCCCAGCGGCATTTTCTTGCGTGCACATGGACGCCACAGCCAGAGCCTGGTAAAGCCCGCGTGTTGGAAACCGGCCTTGCAGATGTGGATCTGCTAGTTTCATAAACTTCCTTCGGTCGCTAAACATTGGACGCGCCTGCGCAAGTAACACCAAATTAGGAACTTATATTAGCATTAAGGGTATAGAATGGTCTATGGCACATGTTTCGGGTATTGCGCGAGTATCTTGTCGCCAAGCCTGGGTTGAATGAATAAGATGTTCGTAAATTAAAGGGACTTTATCACTTAGTTTGAAATTTAAGCATTTACCACTAAAGTATCATGACAATTAGATAAATATATATAGACTGAGGTACTCGGAGGATAAAAATTCTCAACTAGGTAAATTTATGCTAGAATCCAGTGAATTTATATCAAGATTTGGCCAACTTTCACCTGAAATGCTCATGTGATACATGGTTACGATAATATATTTGAGTGATGACACTATTTCAGTAGAACTTCAGTGGACTAAGATAGCAAGTCATTGGGTTCTGATTAAAGCTACCTAGATATAGCCGAAATCATGCGTTACATCGACAATTTTTGGGCAAAAGATCACTAAATTCTAACATAGGACAACTATATATCGTTGGAATCATATTTCATGTCAGCAATATCAATGAAGAGTACTAGATAGATTGATAAGATTCAGACAATTCAGGGCAACCAAGTGATAAAATTTTCATACTCCATAGTACATCACTGTATACATTAAAATGTCAAAGGTATCTTATGTGATAAAAAGCTAAAAAATTGGGTTATCAAAGTGATAAAATTCCCTAAACTAAACAATGTTTATGCAGCACCAAAGTGCAAAAACTAATTATCCTCCACAACATACACTACTGATGAGATCAAGAACAAGAAAATTACCCATGCTACAAGGTTCTGTTCTGCATGTGGCCTGGTACTATCGATGACTCTTCGTCCAGTTATCAGCTCCAAAAAGACCACTCCGAAGCTATACACATCAGATTTAACAGTCAATTGTCCAGTCATGGCATATTCAGGGGCACAGTAACCATAGGTGCCCATGACCCTTGTAGAAACGTGCGATTTATCACCAGTCGGTCCAAGTTTTGCAAGCCCAAAATCAGAAAGTTTTGGATGGAATCCTTCATCTAGTAGTATGTTAGAAGATTTGAAATCTCTATAAATAACAGGAGGATTCGCTTTGTCGTGAAGGTACTCCAAGCCCTTCGCTGCACCTGCAGCAATTTTCATTCTTGTGTTCCAATCTAATGGCTCTCTATCAGGCGGAAGATCTGCAAGGAATAACGCAACAGTCATAAGGAATTCTAAGTTGCAATAAGATGAACGTTGGCAAGTATTGTGAGAAGATGAAGGAAAAGTGTAACTCAATGGAATGAAAAATCCTAGGTCGATATTCATAAACACGCAGCAGTTACTGTTTTCATGAGGTCCTCATTCCTCATAATCCTAGGTAAAAAAGGTTTCCAGGTGCACAATGCTCCCATAAAAGTGAGATTAGGGAGAATCGGTTTGCAACCTTAAGGCCTGTTTAGCCAAACCATGAAAACACTGTTTTTTTTTTTTCTCATAAACAGTATTTTGTCTAGGTAATTTTTAGTTCCTACTTCTATTTCTTCTTTAAAGAAGAAACATTATTCCGTTATTTCTACTTAAAAGAAGAAAAGGGACTTCTATTCAAAAGAAATTTTCACTTTTTTTTTCCAGAAAAGAAGCTTGGCCAGACAAGCTCTTAACCCCCACTTTCGCGTAAAGGCCGTTCACTAATTGCACCAAGACCCACCTAATCCAATCCTATGAATCGCATGCAGTAGAAAGGAAAGACATGAGACTAAAATGCGTATGTATTTCCGTCAACATACAAAAGCTCCTAAAAACATCATCCAAGCACGCATATGTTTCAGGATAGCAGAAGTTATAAAACTAGTGATGTCCACTTGATGCAATTTTTGAAAAATTTTCCAATCATCCCAATTGGTTTTGGCACCACCTGCATTTTTTTCTTGCACTTCAACTAAGGGTGTATGTATATGAAGCAAGCCGAGCCTCCGCTCCTAATGCTTTGTTTGGCAACAGGATAAAGGAGGGTAAAGAGGGGTAAATGAGGGTAAGGGTCAAGAGAGGTAAAGAGGGGTCAAGGGGGGGAAGGTAAGGTAATATTCTACCCTTATTCGGATATGTCAAATTAAGAGGGGTAAGGGTAAAGGGGGGTAAATGAGTTACCTTTGTTTGGCAATTGGGTAAAGGGGTAAGGGTAAAGAGAGTTATAGTTAAAATAAGGGTAAAAATGTCAAATTTTTTTAAAAATTACCCTTACCCTCCTTTACCCCCCAATTTGGGGGTTAAAGAAATTGGGGGTAAAGAGGGGTAATGGGGGGTAAAAAATTACCCCCCTTTACCCCTCGAACAACTTTGCCGAACAGGGGTAGAAATTTACCCCCCTTTGCCCCGTTGCCAAACAGGGGGTAAGGCTCAAAGCTCGACTCATCAACATTTAGCTCAGCTTCGGTCTAGCTCCAAACTCATCAACATTTCGGGAGAAAAGGGTCATGTTTATGTGCTGGATCATTAGGCTCCCAGTAAGATTATTCACAAAATCAAACAATTACAACTAAATATAATAGATGTTTTAAAAGAACACATCTGCATTTTTCAAGAGAGTTCAAATGGTTTACTTACCAAGGAGGTGATCTTCCAATGATCGCAGCGGCATGTACTCATATACGAGCAATCGCTGGTCACCATCTGCACAATATCCAATTAGATTCACAAGGTTAGGGTGATGTAGAAGACTGAGCATAAGAACCTCCACAAGGAATTCCCTGTTTCCTTGAAGACCATTTCTATCCAGTTGTTTGACAGCAACGACCTGCAGATTTCAAAGTAGGATAAGCCATATGTAATCGAGATATAATAACCAGCTGACTGGAACGAAGTAGCAACAAAATCCATGATAGAAGTTTGGAGGGAAAAGGGGTGTAGATAGCCCTATACATGCAAATGTAATTAGATCCACACTTCTGCTCCTTAAGGATTCATCGAAATAAGCGAACATATAAAGAAAGAGGGGCGCCGCGAGCTGTTCTTTAGATCAAAAATATTATCCCTTGTGCCACACCCGAGGCCCCAGACCCACAAGAAAAAGAAAATAGTTGAAATATTGTCTTCTAGAACAAATGAATTACAGACCAACTAATCCAGGTACAACAACAACAACCACAACAGTCTCAGTGCTTCAAAGGCTCCCGCAAAAGCAGGGTCCGGGGGGGGGGGGGGGAATATGGATGTACGCAGCCTTCCCTCTTTACGGTAGAACCCTGAAGAGAGGCTGTTTCCAAGGATAGACAAAGTAATCCACATGATTTACGAATATGCATTTAGATACTTTTCATGCTCATCTAAACCAAAAGAAAAGGACTTCAAGGGTATCCCTGTGAAAAAATTTTGTTGGGCTCTTGGCCAATTTCACGGAGTTGGTATGCGAGGTCCCCCCGCATGTGACTTAGTAAGATTACAAGAGATGTAATATGGATCAACATATAAAATGCGGTCATGAGCAAAATTGTCTTCCCACCACATATGGATCAGTTCATGCTATCTTTCAATTTTGATATTAGAAAACTTGACTTCAAATTGATAAGTTTCCTACATTAGGATGTTGCCAATTCAGCTGCCAATGAAAAGCTAGAAAAGGAAGAAATAGGACATTCATTATCCCAAAGCAAATGTCACCCTTGTCGCTATAAAATGAATAAGGTAAAAACAGTGCACAAATTTTGTTCTTAGGTTGCCAGAAAGAGCTATATTAGTTCCGTAATTTGCTAAAATGTTATGATCTACAAACGTATGTGTGACAAACTGGAAAATGTAATTAGAGGTTTAAGACGTAAGTGGTCAACGGAGACACTTCATCAGATTTAAACCATCACTGCTATGACTGATACTATTCTTAAAGACATTATAGGATAAGCATGTCTGCCAATTTTCCCTGGGAATCTATTCGATTATGCCTTCAAATAATGAGTCAATAATCAAGGTCATGAAGCTGCAAGGAAGATTACCTGACCGGTCTCAAGCCGCCCTTTATAAACACGTCCAAATCCTCCTTCGCCTAGAAAGCATTCGTCCGTAAAGTCCATGGTTGCAGCTGCAAGTTCATGTAAAGAGAATGTATGCGCAGAAATATTGACATCTGGTATATCCTTTGAGGCTGAAGGTTCACGTTTATGCCCCGCATTATTCCTCGATTTCAGCCTGTCAGCTCCTGAAAAGCAAACGAAAAGGAATTTTTTGTTCACAAAGTGGCGAAGACGACAGTGCATAATTCAATCTTCAAACATATAAAACCAGCAGAACTAACTACTAAGATCTAGTTCAATGTCAATCATCAGTTCCTAACACCACTTCTTAAAATTCTGATGATCACTTTGCAGTTATATTTCGGCAAACAAAGTAGGAAAACCACAATTATTATCAGATGCAAAAAGCCCAATTCATCAATTCAAAAGAGGACCCGGTTAGACAAATTGCTGAATTACACAAAAACAATGAATATACCGAACAAACTATATATTTTTTTTTTTAAGGTAAGGAGAGACAACTCTGTCTACTTCGTCAATGTTGACAGTCCTCTCTATATTCCTCGACGAACCCAAACCAATAAGCCACCTGATTTCCCTCTTTGTAGCTATGAGAAACATGAACTGTCTCAACACTAAAACAAACAATATTCCTACTACACAAAACAACCTCTGAAAGTCATGTTATTTTCCTTAAAGTTTACATAGTTCAATCTCATGACTCCCAGTTTTACAAATCAAATCACCAAAAGCAAAGGTTAACAATGAGATCATGCAATAGATCTACATCAAAACACTAGAGCATCTATGATTCAATAATCTCAAGTAAATAAATGTACTATCATATGAGCGAATGAATTCAAAATAAGAATCCCAAACACTGAACAACTGAGGATATCTGAAGCAGCTTGTGCAGAGTATATAACCAATCCTAGGCCCTTCATTCATTAGCTTAAACTTTTGGGAGTGTCCATTCTTTCTCATGGTACTAGAGCTTTGTTGACCAAAAAGCCACAGCTTCGAATCCCAACAAGCCCCCACTTTTAATATTTGCAATATCCACGCTTTAAGCCCGATAGGCATTTGCATGAAGAGACGTGTTAAGACTATAAAACTAATCCCGGGTCTTCACTCATTAACTTAAGTTTTTGGCAGAGTTAGTTTCTTCACAGATCGATCAATAAAATAGGGGAAAGTACATAATAATAAACTTACCCGAAGATAATTTCGAGATGTTTGAATTAACTGGAGGATTAGCAGCTTCTCTATGATCATGATTCTCCTTAACTTCAGGGTTCAATCTCTCTTCCTCTTTCGATTCAAAACACGAAAAACAACCCATCTCGATCAAAACCCCTCTTGAATTGACACAAACCCAGATTCAAATCCACAGAAAAAAAAAGCCCTAAATCTTCATCTTTGTGTTGACTACAAATCAATCACGCCCAACCCAATTCAATTCAATCCAAGCCGATCCAACCTTACCAAAAAGAATCAACCTTTATAGATAAAAAGAGACGCCCAGATTCAATTCAACAAAAAAAACCCTAAATCTTCATCTTTTTGTTCACAGTGAATCAATCACTCCAAACCCAATTCAATTCAATCCAATCCAATCCGATCCAATCCAACTTTATCAAAAAAGAATCGAGCTTTACAGACAAAAAGAGATGCTCAGAATAAAGAAACTTTGCAAAAAGTATCCCCAGTTGAGAGATTCGAATTGGATGAAGAAGGAAGGAAAAAAAGAGAATGAAATTGGGAGTGTAATTGAATGAAGAGAGAGAAATGAATGAATCTAACCTTAGAATTTTAACAGTGTAAAACAAATTACGCGCTTTGCCAAACACGCTTGATTTCTGCAGGTCTTCATAAGGGGTCGTCTAATACTATTGGTTGTTCTAATACTTTAAACTTTTAACCTAACGGTGAGATTTTATGTTTGAATTTACAAAATCATTTCAATTGTAGGGTTTTCTTTACTTTATTACGCTTAGGTTGTAAATAAGTTGATCCGACTCGTAAGTTTTCGTGAGCCAACTCATCATAAAACTCGAAAAACTCCGCTAGTTTTGAGTTCGAGTTGAATCGAGCCCAAGCCTAGTGAAACTCAAGCTTATAGGTAAATAGGCCTAAGTGAGCCTCTCTTAGTATACTATATTTGTTTAAATATTGCCCTATGAAGCCAAGTTGGAGCCTAAAATGAGTTAAATCCGAGCCCAAACGAGCCTACATTGAGCTTAAATATGCCGAAATATTGCAAGCTTAATTCGAAGCTCTCCGAACATAGTTCAAGCCGAGCCGAATTCGAGTTTTTGACTAGCCGAGCTTGAGCCTAAAGTTTCCGAACTCAACGAGTTTCAAGCCAAGCCTGAGCTGAGCCTAATGCTAATGAGCGGAGTCTCGAACTTGGCAGGCTTGGGCTCGACTCTGCTCAAATACACCTCTAATTACACTATGTGTATGATTTTTAAAATTCATTTCAACTTTTAAAATTTTTTTTATCAACTACTTGTCTGTAAGATCTACTAAATTTGTCACTAAAATAAATTTAAATTTATTACTCTTTTTCAATGTAAAATAATTTAGATTGCATCGTTTCAAAGTTAAAATTAAGATGTTTCCTATAGGGAGGGGAAAAAAAAAAAAAAAAAGAAAAACTTGTCTAGAGGAATAATCATAAGCGGTTTATGCATGTAGTTTAATTACAAAATTGTATATAATTTATTTGAATATGATATAATTAATTTAAAATTAAATAAGTATTTTAAATATTATTACTATTAACATACGTGTTCATTATATAAGTAAGATAAACTTCGGGGAATATTATTATGACAGTTTTACTTTAGTTGATATATGGGTGGATGTCGGAGATGAGGGGTGAGGTTTCAGATCTGATTATTTTGAGTTTCTGTAATTCTTGACTAATTATATATATAGTAATGGAATTTTCTCACTTGCCTCTTGACAAAAAAATATTATTACAGGAGTAAACTTATTATTGATAGAACAAAATTGTTCTTTTCTAGATAATTTGTGATTCTTATTTTCTATAAGTTATATCATTATACTAATAATATAATAACAATAGATCCAGTACCTTAATGGCTCCTGCATAAGCAGGGTCTGAGAGCGGTGGGATGTACACAGTTTTACCCCTTCAAGGTGTAATCCTAACGGGAAGCTGTTTCTGAGGACCTCCAACCTGAGAAATATGAAAATATGAAAGTATAAAAGTATACAAATATTTAGATGTAAGGGTATAAACAAAGACACATAACAGATATCATTATACTGATAATAATAATTTTTATCAAAAGATAAATATTGCAAAACAAATGGGAAAAGGATACGTAGGGGGGTTGATATTTTGGACGGGGCAAGTGGCAGGATGGGCGGATTGTAAAATGTTTTTCCATTTTGACTAGGATTTCCATTTATTATTACTGCCCTTAATTAATCATTCAAAAAAATGTATAGGTCACTAAATACATATATTTTTCTGGATTATTTATCCCAAAGGTTTTTATACTTTGTTTATTATATCAATTTAGTCCTTATACTTTTAATTATATCAATTTAGTGCATAAACAATTCAAAATGCGTCAATTTAGTCCTTTAATCAAATTTAGATTAAGTTAATTACGTAATTTGAACTGCAAAATTATGTTAGATGCAAGTAACTTATTATAAATTCATTCGTTTACTCAATTTAACCTAATTCATGGCCGAACAACTAAAAATTTTATTAAAAACTTAATATCAAAGTTTCTCTAAGGACCAAATTGACACATTTTATATTGTACAGGAACTAAATTGATATAATTAAAAGTATAATGACTAAATTAACACAAAGTAGAGGGACCTTTGACGTAAATAATCATTTTTTTTAATATTAGTAATATCTTGAAAAAATTTCACTTAAATTTCTAATACAGTGGATCTATTATGTTTCTAGTGGAAATCGAACCCGGGTAGCATGGTGGGTCTATGGTGTCCTCCACAACTAAGCTATGTCCCTAAAGGATAGCACGGAATATATGCACTCGTATTTTGATCATTTGATTAAGTGTGAAATTACTTAACTATTTGTTTGCTTATCAGAAAGTAACATGAGAATTTAAATTTTATAAGACGTGAAAATTTATCCTTTTATTTGATTACTAACGAAACTCATAAAAAGAAATTCCTTAACAATTTGCGAAAATAACATAGCAGCTGTATTTTGATTGTTTGTTACATATAACAAGGCTTATCATTTATTTCATAAAAATAACTATTTCAGAAGTTTAAATGGCCAGAATTAATGTTAAATACTTCAAATGTGAGTCTTATATAAGAATCCCACATTAGAGTTGTGAGAGAAAAGAGAACACCTTATAAGCCCAGTGGATTACTTCACCTATTGCAAATTGGTTTTGGGAGGGAACCACACTTAGACTTATATGTGGATTTTATGTGTGACAACTTTGAGGGTGAAATTTAATAAAAGTATATAAATTGATATTATTTTCTAATCTATGCTAAAATCTGCTAATTAATGTTAAGTCTCTCAATCCGGTTCACCCTTTCATGTCTCTCCCCTCTATTCCCTTCTCTTCCATCCCGCCAAATAACCCATATCGTCAAGAATCCGATCTGCCAAAATATGTGCTGCATCACTTTAGAAGAGAATTGGATTCAGTCATAATATATTTTCATTAATGGAAGGTATCATAGTATATGAATTTTTAATTAAAATATGATTGGGATTCCATTATGAATTGATCAAGTTCAGTTAATTAGTTGCATGGTAGCCTAGACTCCCATGTGAATTAAACGCAATCCAAGTGCTCTTCCGCATATTAAAGTTTAGGGTTATTTATGCCAGAGTTCTGTATTTTTATCATTGTATTAATTTAATCCTTATATTTTTAATTGTGTTAATTCAATTCCTGTACAATTCAAAATGTGTTTAATTTAGTTCTTTGATCAAATGTAAGTTAAGTTAATAACGTAATTTTGAATAGTAAAATTATGGCAAACACAAGTAACTTATCATAAATCAATCCATTTATTCAATTTAACCCAAGTTGCAGCCAAGTCGTTAAAAATTTGATGAAAAACTTAACATAAATCTTCTCTAAGGACCAACATTTTGAATCGTATAGAAACTAAATTGATACAATTAAAAGTACAATGACTAAATTGACACAATGAATAAAGTATAAAGACATTTAGCGTAAATAACCCTAAAGTTTAATTCCTCATTTTTATATTTCCTGAATACTTAAAAGTCAACTTTTTTCTCTTTCTCTCTTTTCATTATTTTCTCTTACAATCATTTAAATTAACTATGGTTGAAAATTGAAAATTGCCTAATTTTCTTTTTAGAACCATCAAGAACAATACGTTTTTTTTTTTTTTTTCCCTGATAATTATCAAGAACAATACGTTATTTGTTAGCTGTTAGAGATGTATTAGAGCAAGCAATTAGATTGGATTTTCTGCCCAGTAGTCATCAAATCGATGAACGGATTTTATACTATATCAGCAAATATTAAGACGCTTGTGGAAGACATTCGTCTTATTAATTTCTAAGGAAAGCAAATTTTTTTACACCATTGTTATAGGGAAGCTAACAAAGCAGTGAATTGATTAGCCAACCAGGGGCATGAATGTTATGCTCGAGATTTGGTATTTCCTACCAAAATCGATCGTTGTCTATGCTCATTAGGGCGGATCCGTTCGGTTTTTCGGCTCTCAGATGGGGAACCTTTGTAAAAAACGAAAATAAAGTTTGGCCTCTACACGAATACTTTTAACGACCTCAATAATTATTTATTGGTGAAGTAGTTTATTAAGCATTATTATAATGGTTGATATGTGAGGACGGATTCTTCTAAGGAGATATCCGTAACGCTCTTCAGGTTTAATACCCTGAAGGGGGAAGGCTGGGTACATCAACCCCCCCAGACTCTGCTTCTGCGGGAGCCCTTGAGGCACTGGGTCTGTTATTGTTGTTGTATAAAAAAAAGTTCATTAAAGATATTAATTTCATTTTTTATTTTTTTTTAGAAATTTTGTTAATGGGCAATGAGTCGACAAAGCTTCTAGTTGATGGGCCGTGTGTTTGTTTTTGGGCCCCCAAGTTTGAGTTTGAAGCCCAAAAATGAAACAAATAAATATGTCGTGCGGTGCACCTTAACGTAGTCAACTGTCAACCAACCCCCCCTCTCAAACAAACAAGTTTAAATTAAGCTTCCACTATGCACCATTATTATCACCTAAATTATCTTCTACGTACAACCAAGTATAAGAAAAACACTCTTTTTAAATTTTTTTTATGTGTTTAAATTTCCGAGGGCTTAATATTGACGAGTCGAGTCTCAAGTTTGGTAAGCTCGATTTCGACTCGATTCATATGCACTTGTAGTCACACTATTCTCCACTATCTTCAATTTTTTAACGTCACAGTTAAATTTTGGCATTCTGGTGAGCTTGGGGTGTAAATGAATCAAATATTCAATGATTTGCTTGTATTTAAAATTAATTAGGCCTTGTTCGTTTTCAATTTGGGTGATGATAAACTTAACGAGTTAAGTTGGAATAGAGGACAGAGGATGCTCGACTTGTCAACGTTCGCTAACGATTTGTTAATGGCTCATTAAGGGTTCATTAGCAGTTGTTATTAGCTCAAAATTGGTTCAATAATAACTTGATTGTAACTCAAATAACTTTTGGCATGATAGGGAGCTCGACTCAATAGCAAACCCAGGTTGATTACGAGCTCTATCGAGTAAACAACCCGAATATACAACAACAACAACCCGAATAAACAACCCAAATATCAAATACAATATAGAATCGGGTTTGAACTAAGCTTTGAAATCTCGATAAAAGCCCTGCTCAAACTCAAACTCGATGACATTTATCAAACTCAAATCCAAATAACGACGTACTAAGAAGGATTTGACTTGTTTACACCCTCGATTTGAGCTAAATGCCAAAAAAGCCAACAAAAATGACAATTTCCCTCCCATTTCGCTGCTCCAAGCAAACAACCACTCCACAAATAACCCAAACGTTAGTGGATATCATTTTCCTCCATTTTCCAATTTAAAATATAAAAAGACTTTTAAAAAAAAGAATAAAATAATTACCAAGAAAAATTAAAAAAATTAATGGATAATAATTTCCCTCCTCAATTCCCGCTCTGATCCTTCCATACACCTCTCTCTCTCTCTCTCTCTCTCTGCATTTGCAAATCCAGATTCATCTCATCATCATCATCATCTTCACCAAATCTCCAACTCAACAATCAACACCTAATGGCGATGAATTCTACTGAGAAATCTGCACATTTCGATAACGATAACAATAACAACAACGATAACAATGGCGATGTCAGCGTTATCAATTCGTCGAGCTTCTCTCGTAACGAAGAAGATGATCAAACCGTCGCATATGGCGGTGAATATGAGAATTCGGAAGGTAGAAATGATGAAGGAGAAGAAGAAAAGACGAAGGATTTGGATACAGGACTTGATTTGATTTTCGAAGAGATTGATCAATTTATTTCGATTCTTTCTTTTTCGGAACATAAATCTGCGCCACTTGAATTCTCGATCGTTGTGGAGAAATTCATGAAGAGGATCGGATCGAAGATTGAGAAATACGAGCCAGGTGAATCTGGATCGAAATTCGGACAGTTACCTGAAGAAGATTCTTCGTTTCTCGCTTCTGTTAACCGCTTATCGAAATTGATCGCTGCGTTAACGGATTTTCAGACGAAATCGAAATCGAAAGTGTTTATGCCATTGTTGAATCAAGCGAGTGTTGTTCTTCATCGAGCGATGTTATTCATGGAAGAAGAGCTTCGATTCCTGCTCGATCCAATTCCGGACTCGAAAACTTCCGATTCATCGAAGAATCTCAAAGGACGACAACAATCAATGGCATCAAACAATCAAGAACATCAAGGCGATTGCTGCACATTGCCAGATCGATCAACGGATCAACAGTCGGAAGAAGAAACGTTTCCTTCACTCTCATCAGAAACCGTTTCAAAAATCAACGCGATTGCGAACTTGATGATCGCTGGCGGTTACGAATCGGAGTGCTACAATGCATTCATCGTCGCAAGGCGACACGCATTCGAAGAGGCGCTGAAGAAGGAAGGATTCGACAAGATCAGCGTCGACGATGTGCAGAAGATGCAATGGGAGGCACTTGAAAGAGAGATAGCCACGTGGATTCGAATCCTCAAGCGCTGCTCCGGGTACCTACTCACTGGCGAAAACCGCTTCTACACCACCGTATTCTCCGGCGAGGTAATGATATAGCAATTAGGGTTACATCCACAATTAGAATGAATTATTGATTGAAAAAAAAGAGAAATAGAGAGAGAATTATTGTTTAGAAAGAATGAGAGAGAGAGAGAATCGGTTGGGAAGAGAGAAATAAGATAATTGTTTTTGATTATTTGCTTATTGTCTTCGATAACCTCTAATACAAGTATTTGTACTATTATTTACGCTATCCAATTTTAAAATAACTACTATCAACAACCTCTAAGTCCAATTGCGAACTCAATTGCTTATAAATTCTTGTATCGTCTGTATTAGGTAACAGCTCTCCGTCGTGAAATCTTCTCAAATCTCGCTGGCGTAGTGCTCGTTCAGTTCATCAATTTCGCCGCAGCGGTTGCAATGACTAAGAGATCGACGGAGAAGCTCTTCAAGTTCCTTGACATGTACGAGATGCTTCGAGATGTGAGTAATTCGATCAATAGTTCGATGTATTCGGAAGAATCAATGGCGGAATTGAAGGCAGAGATCTCGGTCGCTGGAAGTAGGCTTGGAGAAGCCGTAGTATTGATCTTTTGCGAGCTGGAGAATTCAATCAAGACGGATAATGCAAAAACTCCGGTGGCTAGTGGCGCTGTTCATCCATTGACGAGGTACTAATGTAGTTAAAATTTGGAAGAGTGGATAGATAGTAGGGAGGAAATAGAGTAGAAATCGGGGAAGGAAACATAAAAGAATAGTAGGGAGGAGGGCTTCAAACGAGCCGAGCCGTATAACGGTTGGTCGGACTAGATCATTAACTTTGTGAGACAGCCTCAGCTTGGTATCATTTATGGAATCGAGCCACATACCTCTGCTCGGCTCGGTTTGACAAATAAGTCAAGCCGATTCAATATCGGTATCATTTAGGCTCGGTTATTTGGCAAGCCGACTTATAGAGCTTTTTGTGCTCATTTACGCATCAAGTTTTTGGGCTCAATTACCCTAAACCCTAAAGGACATTTAAATACCTAAATAACAACACACATCAAACAATAGAGGAAGGGCTACAAGGCGCAATCTAAACATACTAGCCGATGAAACAAGCCAGCTCACAAGCAGATCAATGAGCTAAGTCGTGAATCTTTTAAGCCAAACCAGCCTTAGTTCAATTTGACTTGTGTACGTAGTCATGCCACCCTTCAATGAGCCAAGTTGGCTAGATGAACCCGAGCCAAGCCCTAAACGAGATGAGTTGAACCTGCTTGGCTCATTTGCAACCTTAGGGAGAGATTTCATTTAATATTCATTTCCATAAATGTCATACAACTCCAATGTTGATTCTTGTACTAGAATTAGGAAAGAGCTCACTACTAATTTAATAACCCATTATTATAAAAGAAAATTTTACTTAAATTTATCAATGATATAAAACTACATGTTTAAATATTATTAGTCCATTACATGACCTACATATGACTAATTTATTTCTTTTGGTACAGGTACACTGTGAACTACCTCAAATATGCTTGCGAATACAAAGACACACTAGAACAAGTCTTCCAACAACACCTAAGAACAGATCAAACCGAAGAATTCTCCTCCGATCAAACAAAGAGTCACACCAAAAAGTCATCCGATCAAGACGAAACCAACCAAACCAACGACCAAGAAGAGAAACAAACCCCATTCCAATCCCAACTAATGACCATAATGGACTTGCTAGAGTCAAACCTCGAATCAAAATCAAACCTTTACAAAGAACCATCTCTCCGATTCATCTTCCTAATGAACAACGGCCGTTACATACTCCAAAAGATCCGTGGCTCGCCCGAGATCCACCAGGTAGTCGGAGACAATTGGTGTCGAAAACGCTCATCGGACATGAGACATTACCACAAGAGTTACCAGCGCGAGACATGGAGCAAAGTGCTTCAATGTCTAAACATGGAGGGTCTCCAAGTGAATGGCAAAGTGTCAAAGCCAGTGTTAAAGGAGAGATTCAAGAACTTTAACCAACAATTCGACGAGATTCATAAAGCTCAGAGCACATGGGTGGTTAGCGACGAGCAGTTGCAGTCAGAGCTGCGCGTGTCGATATCAGCAGTGATGATACCGGCGTATAGGTCGTTCATGGCGAGGTTCGGGCAGCACTTTACGCCAGGGAGGCAATCAGAGAAGTATATAAAGTATCAGCCGGAGGATATTGAGAGCGCCATTGAAGAGCTCTTTGATGGGAACCCAAACTCCATGGCTAGGAGGAGAACATAGGGGAGAGTTTGTTAATTTGAGTTTATTTACTGGTGATGGGTTGTGGTTGGATTATATGCTCTATAAGAGAGAATATAGGGCGATAGCCTAGTAGTAGAAGACATCGGGATCAACAATGCCGGGTGAATTTGATCTCTACTGAGGACAATCTGCTCCCTTCAAAGGGTTTTCCCTCCCCAAAGGTCTTGCCAACTTAAGAAAATGTTTTGTTTTTATTCCCTTTGGTTTTCTTGGTTCATTTGGATAGTTTTTACTTGTGTATTGCATGGTATAATTATGTGTTTTTAGTCTCTATTGTTTTTCGGAACTAATACTAGATAGTGCAAATAAAAGCAAAGCAAAAAGCAACGTTCCCAGTATTCTAAGGGTTCTCGCTTAATCAGGGTCGGGGAAGTGGATGTGTGCAGCCTTCCCCTTCAGGGTAGCCTGAAGGTAGGCTGTTTCCGAGAATCCCCAACCTGAGGGATGTAACAAGAAAACTTTCCAAGAGATTACCCATTTTAGTACTATTGTAGCCCAAGCACGCTTAATTTCGAAATTTTAATAGGATCCGGTGCTTGGGTGTTGGTACGCTCTTAGGTAGATAATACAAATAATTTTTTTCTAATTTTTGATTGCTTATTTCTAGTTTTATAAGAAAAAAAGTTTTAGGATAGGCCTTTGGAATAAGATATGTGTGGGATTCTTGAGAAAAATTGGAGGTTTTAAGGTATGTTCACCTCTGCCTTTACGGTGAAGTCGAGGGAATTTTTATATGGTTGGCTTATGCCTCGTTTTTTCGAGTTGCCTGTTGTTCTATGGCTATGCCAATATTTATTGAAAAAAAAAATATGGTTTAGGTCAAGTGTTTGGCTAGTGATGTAGGGATTTTGGGGTTTTTACCACCTGTTTGGTACTCAAGGATTAAACTAAGGAACTCGTTACTAAATAACAAGAGGCATAAGGACGAGTAGCTTTGGTCTGACTTGACCAAAATAATTAGGGATACTTCGAGATCTTTCAGTATTTATAACCGAGTACGATAGAGCAAAAAGCTCAAGGGTAGATTCCAGTTGTTTATGTCATTGCCTTCTGCCTTTGGCTGGGGTAAAATTTCACATGTACTTATTGAAATCGATCTTTCGCACCTACTCTTTTGATGGCATATTAGATATAATATTTTTATTAGCACATTTTATAGACCAAAAGCAAAAGAAAATCATCATTTTTACTGTACAATTTTAGTTTCTTACAAATTAAAATAGAAAATAATATAAAAAAAGCCCAAAATTAATCAAAAAAAGTATTTAAATATAATTTTATTATTTATAAATCATATTATTACTCTGATAATAGCGCGTCGATGACAATTCCCCTTTTGCCCTTATCTCCAGTACAAATGATAAGATAGAAGATCGAAGGAACAGTAAATAGGAGCATTAGCCTGCACGTTCTGGCTGCATGTCTTCTGCATGTTTATGCCTCTCCTTTTTGTGTTTTACCCTAAATTTCATTTTTATTTTTATTCGATAATTTGAGTATAAGCCCAAGAATGTATAGTAGTATACAGTAGGGCTCGAATGCAAACAACCGCAACTCGTAAATACTCAAGACAGTAGACTGCCAGTAATTCAAACTCCAGCACACAGACGCCAAAACACCTAAAAAGATAGCTACTACTTACAAGAGCACAAAATCAAAACAAAATCCTTGGACACTCTGCAAACTGGAAAAAGACAAAGACAATAGAAGATACCTGACACGATGATTAAATGACTTGAAAACGTCAAAACAATAGGACCAAAACAATGAAAAGACTAACCCATCATGTTTCTACCCCATAAGGGGTCGGGATGTACACTATTAATTTTTATACATGGAGGTGTTACATCATAATTTTTACAAAGAATATTATAATCCTATAACGAGTTCCAATGTGTTGACACAATTAAAAAATATAGGAATCTGGTTAGTATGTTAAAAACTCAAAATTTTGTAATTTTGAAGTTTATCCTACTCTAAACACACAATTTCGGGTTAACTTTGACGTCATCCAAATCCAAAACCCTAACATTCAAATTCAAATTTATTTAAAACCCATCTATTATATCCAAATCTATTATAATGGATTAAATTACCATCCTTAAATATTTATGGGGATCACGTCATAAACCACAAAAAAAAAAGAAAAAAGAAAAGGGTGCCGGGAGGTACCTTAATAAAAGGAGTTATTTACCAACTTGGTACCTTTTGCAAAAAAAATTACCAAAATGGCATAGTTAAAAAAATATTTACCAAAATGGTACACTTTACTATAGCGTCAATAGGAAACGCCGTTTGAAACGGCGTTCGTTGAGCAGGGGGAGACGGGACCTGTCGGACGCCATCAGAAACGGCCTCCGTACGCCGTTAGACCACACACCTTTGTATAAAGTAGAAAAAATTAACAATCCTCCTAACTTAATTAACAATAAAATGATAAAATAAAGTAGAAAAAAAATTTAGTGGAGTTACATTATTTAATGTATAAAGTAATAAAAAGGAAAAAAATACACTGTAATAATAGATTACAAAAATCCCCTGATGTAATAAAAAAGGGTGTCGATGTGATCCGGGATATGTTGCGTTAATCCAAACTGACGCAACACTCTATCAGGGCAATGCAGCTCTACAATGCCAAAGCATATCATTGGTCCCTGATATCGCCAGATATGACTCAACGAACGCCGTTTCAAACGGCGTTTCCTATTGATGCTACAGTAAAGTTTGCCATTTTGGTAAATATTTTTTCAACTATGCCATTTTGGTAATTTTTTTTGCAAAAGGTGCCACTTTGGTAATTTATTCTGCATTTTTTTCTTTTTTATTACTTTATACATTAAATAATGTAACTCTACTAAATTTTTTTTCTACTTTATTTTATCATTTTATTGTTAATTAAGTTAGGAGGATTGTTAATTTTTTCTACTTTATACAAAGGTGTGTGGTCTAACAGCGTACGGAGGCCGTTTGAAACGGTGTCCGTACGCCGTTTCTGATGGCGTCCGACAGGTCCCGTCTCCCCCTACTCAACGAAACAGCGTTTCCTATTAATGCTACAGTAAAGTGTGCTATTTTGGTAAATATTTTTTTAACTATGCTATTTTGATAATTTTTTTTGTAAAAGGTGACAAGTTGGTAATTTATTCTAATAAAAGCTTCAGCTGTGTTTAATGAGGTCATGCTCAGTGCCCCCTGTTGTACTACTTTAAACTTTTTTATCCAATTGACAACTTTTTTTAAAAAAAATTATCAAAAAAATATCTTTTTAAAAATATTTACCAAAATAATATTATTTACTGTAGCTTGTTCAATGTACGCCGTTTATAATGGCGTACGTTAAGTGTTTTTTTTTTAATTTACTCAACATACTCTATTTGAAACGGAGTATGTTGAGTAAATTTTTTTTTACCTCACTCAACGTACTCCATTTGAAACGGAGTACGTTGAGTTATTGTATTTTAAAAAAGAGAGGCTGTTTTTGAATACCCCAAGACCCTACAAAGGTGGGTGAAGGCTAGCACTCTCATTCCCAATAACCCCCAGAGCCTGATATCTCTTCACCCACCTATGCATGGTTTGAGGTACTCGAAAACAGTCTCTCTTCACGGTAACACCCTGAAGAGAGAAGGCTGCGTACATCCACTTAACGTACTCGACGTACTCCGTTTCAAACGAGTGATAACGGTTATTGAATTTTTAACAAGTAGCACTCTTGAGTAATTTTTTTTATAGTTTAATCAACGTACTGGATTTGAAACGAAGTACGTTGAGTAATTTTATTTTTTCCCGAAAGTACAGCTACAGTAAATGGTGCTATTTTGGTAAATATTTTTGAAAGGGTGCCATTTTGGTAATTTTTTTTAAAAAAATGTGTCAATTGGGTAAAAAAAATCTTATTGCTACCTCCCTGTCCTTTAGTATAAAAAATAATGTTTGATATATTTTATTTATAATATCAATTTAATCCTTCTATATTTAATTATATTAATTTTGTCCGTCTATTATTTATATTGTGTCAATGTAGTTCTTAGAGTAAAATTTAGGAAAATTATCACTTAGGTACCCTGGACCAAGTAAGGTGCTTAAAAGGGGCAGATAGACAAGTACTCGTGGACGAGCAACAAATTAAAGTTAGATGGAAAGCTTATTTCCACGAGCTGTTCAATGAAAAGGGTGATACAGATGCACCCATAGGAGAACTACAAGCACCGGAGGAACAAGGGACCGACTGTTACTGCATAAGAATTAGACCAAAGGAAGTTAGGGAAGCGTTGAAGAAAATGGGTAGGGGCAAAGTAGTCGGCCCAAATGAAATACCTATTGAGGCATGGAAATACACCGGAGAAATGGGTGTCAGGTGGCTGACCAAGTTATTCAATCAAATCCTCCAAGGGAAGAAGACGCTGGATGAATGGCGGAAGAACACATTAGTCTCCATGTATAAGAATAAGAGCGACATTTAGAGTTGTGCCAACTACAGAAGAATCAAACTAATGAGCCACGCCGTGAAGCTCTGGGAGCGAGCCATAGAAAGAAGGCTACGACAAAGAGCAAGGGTCTCAAAAAATCAATTTGAATTTATGCCAAGCAGGTCGACCACAGAAGCCATTCATTTCTTGAGGAGGTCGATAGAGTACTAGAGAGATAGACAAAAAGACCTCCATATGGTTTTCATTGATTTGGAGAATGTATATGATAGAGTACTAACACAGCTCCTGTGGAGGGTCTTGGAGAGAAAATGTATCCCCCAACCCTGTATACGAGTCATTAAGGACATGTACGAAGATGCCCAAACCATTGTGCACACAACAACAGGCGACACGGACGCTTTTTCCATTGCAGTTGGGGTACACCAAGGATCAGCCTTGAGCCCTTTCTATTCATTTTGGTTATGGACGAGCTCAAAAGGCACATCCAAGGAGATATGGCTTGGTGCATGCTCTTCGCGAACGATATAGTCCTAGTGGGAGAAACTAGAGAGGAGGTGAATGAGAAACTTGAACTTTGGAGGATGGCCCTAGAATCGAAAGGTCTAAGACTCAGTAGATCTAAAACCGAGTATATGGAACTCAAGTTCTAGACCTCAGCCATGCCAAGCATAGAAGTCGTTAAGATTGAATCAGAGTGCATACCACATAAAGCATGCTTTAAATACTTGGGTTCCATGGTCCAACAAGACTGCGAAGTGGAGGCAGATGTCAACAATAGGATTAAAGTGGGGTCGCATAAATGGAGGACGGCCTCTATGATACTGTGTGATAGAAAGTTCCCATTAAAGTTAAAGGGTAAATATTTTAAGACAGTAGTCAAACCGGCTATGTCCTACGGAGCAGAGTGCTGGTCAGTTAAGTGTTAGCATGCAGAAGCTAAAAGTGGCTGAGATGAGGACGTTGAGATGGATGTGTGGACACATAAGAAAGAACGGGATAAGAAATGATGTTATAAGAAGCAAATTGGGCTTCGTCCCAATAGAGGATAAGTTGAGGGAGCAACATCTGCGGTGGTTTAGGCATGTTAGGAGGAGACCCATCGCGTCCCCTGTCAGGAGATGCGAGCAACTCAATATTATAGATAGGAAACAAGGAAGATGTCGGCCAAAGAAGAGTTGGGCGGAGACGATTCGACAAGACCTCGCCTATCTCATTTTAAATGAAGTGATGGCCCTAGATAGAGCCTTGTGGAGGATTAGTGTAGGTGTAACTGATATAGCGGGGTAAGAGCATCGACCACTCATATGCTCGTTCAAACACCAAGAGGAAACTTATACGCCTGGTTGTGATGCAGTTTCTAGCGTCTGTTGGCTGCCTAGTGCTCCTAGGGTTGGATGGACACAATTCGGCGGATGGGAAGAGAGGAAGAGGCCAACCCAAGAAGAGTAGGATAGGGACCCACCACTGCCCCGGTAAGGAGATGTGAACAAATTCATAATACAAATGGGAAGAGAGGACGAGGCCGGCCAAAGAAGTGTTGGAAGAAGACAATTAGACAGGACCTCGTCTACCTCAACCTCAGTAAAGAGATGGCCCAACATGGAGCTCAGTTGAGGATTAGCATAGGAGTAGTAGAGGGGTAATCGATTTAGCGGGGTAGTATAAGAGCATTGAGCACTCGTCAGTTAGTTCTAGTACCACGAGGTTGCTTATATGTTTGTTTGTGTACACGCAAGACCGGCATACGTTGGTTGCTTAGTGCTTATAGGACCTATTATCTTGAGATGTAGTGCTATTCGCTCTCACTCTCACTCTCAATCTCTCTCTCTCACTCTCTCTCTCTCTCCTTCCTTCTCTCTCTCTCTCTCTCCTACTTTCTTTCTCTCGCAGCCCCTCTTTCGCTACGCTCTAGAAGCTCAACTCTCTCCACTCTCTCTACATATTGTTTTGCTTTTACCTTTTACATTTACCTTTTATCTTTTACCTCTTGTTCTGTCTACTATACTTCTATGCCTCTATGATTCCATGAGATTCCATGCGTACATGCCTACCTACTTACTTACTTGCTTACTTGTTTACTTACTTACATGCTTACATGCATACATACTTACTTGTTTAGTATGATCTCTATACTCGACATACTCTACATGCTATTCACATGCTATTCATAACTATCAGCTATAACTATCAACTATCAAATATCAGGTTGGGGGTCCTCGGAAACAGTCTCTTGTCAGGGGTCTCACCCTGATGGGATAAGGCTGCGTACATTGTACCCCTCCCAGATCCTGCAAAAGCAGGAGCCATCGAGGCACTGGGATTGTGATTGTTGTTGTATCACTTAGGTATCCTAAGGTTTAAACATTTATTACTTAGGTACCCTGACATTTTAATTATACAATAATATACCCTGAGTTTTAGACATTTTATCACTTAGGTATCCTAAGTTGTGAGATAAAAGGGATCAACATAGAAGCCCAGTGGGTTTATATGTGGATCTCATACATACCAACTGCTAAGCAGGGCCGAACATAACCCCAAGCAACCCAAGCACCCGCTTGGAGCCCCCAAATTTTAAGGGTCCCAAATTTTTGAAGTTGTGGTTTCTAAAGTATCAATTCTTAATATTAGTAAATTTTATAGTCAAAATTATTATAATTTATTGTAGATGAAGAGCTCCCTTAGAGAATTTCGTCTAAGGCCCTGAAATGTCAGGACCGGCTCTGCTGCTAAGGACTCCACAAGTGAATTTAATAAGAATCACACATAAGACTAGTGAGAGAAAAGAGATCAACATATAAGCTTAATGAGAAACTTCACTTAAACTTATATGTGGACCTTGTATACTTTACTGGGGTGTAAACGAATAGAGCGTTCAATGAACTACTCGTGTTCGAAATCGATTAGGGCTCATTCGTGTTCATTAGGAGGGCTCGATAGCTTATCGAGCTGAGTTCAAGCAGGCTCGATAAGCTTAACGAGCCGAGTTCGAACAAGGGGGTGCTCGACTCGCTAATGTTCACAAACAGTTTGATAAGGGCTCGATAACAGCTCATTAAGGGACTCGATATCAGCTCGTCAAAGGCTCGTTATGAGCTTGATAACAGTTGATATTAGTTCAAAAATGGTTTGATAATAACTTAAAAAGCTCAACTCGTTAATGAGCTCGTCTCGATTGCAAGCTTGGTTCGGTTTTAAACTCGATTGGGCTCGATAATGAGCTCGACTCGACTCGACAACGAGCTCTACTCAGCTCGATAAGCCTAACGAGCCAAGTCGAGCCGAGTATTGAACACACTATATTCTTATCGAACCGAGTTCGAACAAGGGTTAGAAATGCTCGATAAGAGCTCGGCTCGAACTCGAGTTCGAACAAGAGGTGCTCGACTCAGCTCGGCTCGTTTACGCCCTTCTAACTCCATATATTAGACCTAAAAACCTAGTAAAATTTAACAAGGACTTTACAAGTTGAACCTAAAGACCCGGAAAAACTTGCACAAAAAAGGGAAAAGCCAGGGGTGGCAAAAACAACCAAAATTTACATGTAAAAGAGAAAAGGAGAAGACCCAAAAAAAGAGCATTAAAATCAGAAGATGGAGAGGGAGGGGGGGGGGCAAATAGATACCTCCCCCCCCCCCCTAAAACGACATATCGACAGTAATATTTGCAGTACATGTAGTACGTGCAACGCAGGGCACATCCCCCGACCATCTAATAATGAGTGCATAATAATAGCATAAGACCACGGTACTTATTATTTAAGTATTTTAATATATAGAGAATATTTTTAGGTTTGAAAATTTTATTACTTTAATACTCTATGCTGAAATCAAGTGAAGTTTTATTAAAATTTGGACAATCTTTATTGAACAATGCTGATGTGGTATGTAACAATAATAACAGACTAGTGCCTCAAACAGGCTCTCATTAAGTTAGGGTCTGGTGGGTAAGATGTACGATCCTTATTCCTACAAGGTGCTACCCTGTAGCGAGACTATTTTGAAGTGCCTCTAATCCTAAAAAGAATCATAGCTATGAAAACAAACATGTCTAATGCAAACATATAAAATAGCGACAATAACAAACATGAAATCCTAGGGGCATTGTCAACTACTCCCAGTGTGCTCCTCTCTTCTAACAATTGGGTAAGCCACACAAGAAATTCTTGATTGCCATAGGTAAATTATTGTGATAATAGATATGAGTTAATCGGTATTTTTTACAAAAATCCAATAGTTTATGATAAATATTTATCATTACGATGAAAGATACATATTACTGTCAAGGAACCAACTTTTCAAAAAGCTTAAGTTGATGGGTGAAATCCCAGTAATAGTTTTATCCTCTATCATGCCCCTTCACGCAAATAACAATTGGGTTTGAAGTGTGGATATTGCATAGGTTCACCTCATACCTTGTGCTTAAATTATGTTAATATTAAAGTAGGAACTGTTGGGATTTGAACTAGTGACCTTTTAATCACAAGGCTTCAATATCATATTAAGGAACCATTTTTTTCAAAAGTTTAATCTAATGGATAAAGGCTCAGGAATAGTTTTATACTCTAATAATTACAACATTAGAATATTTAAGTGATAAATATTTAAATCTAAGATATAACAACAACAACAACCCCATTGCCCCCAAAAAGCTCCCGCTAGAGCAGGATTTGGGGTGAGTAAAATGTACACAACCTTACCCTTTCAGTAGGGCTGGTCCTGATATTTTTAGGGCTTCAATCGAAATTCTCAAAAGAGACCCTTCATATGCAACAAACTATAATAATTTTGACCATAAAATTCACTAATATTAAGAAATGATACTTTAAAAACCACGCAACCCAAAAATCTTGGGCACACAAGTGGTTGCTTGGATTGTTCAGGGTTATGTCTGACCCTGCTCTTTAAAGTGTTACCAAGAAAAAGGGCTATATCCAAGATATAAATATAAGATATTTAAGGCTCTGTTTGGCACATGAAATTGGAATTGGACTGTGAAATTGCAATTCTAATTCCAATTCTGATGGAATTGAAATTGCATTGTTTGGTTCATTAAAGGAACTGAAGGTCGGAATTATAATTATATAATGATTCGAATTATCAACGGTTTTCGGTCAATTAAGTCGAAATATTTTGAGTTTTAAATCAACTACTGTTGGATTATGGTCAGAGTGGTTCACATTGCGTTCAATTTACTACTGTCGAAGCAATTCAATTTGAGTTCGAGTTATTTGATTTTCGAGTCAAATCTGCTAGAGTATTGCATCGAATCATTTGGTGTTCAATTAACATCGGATTTTCAATTAATCGGGTTAGGTATTATCAGGATTCAAGCTAGTTATGATTGAGTTTGAGTTCATTTAGGTCATTTAAAGCTCGAATTATCTTAGTTTTGGGACAAATTAGTTGTATCATTTCAAATTTTAAATTATCTGAGGCTGAGTTTGAGATAGGTCAAATCATTTTGGGTATGGATTAGGTCAATTTGGACGGGTCATTTCCACTTTAGCTCAGCTTATTTACACCACATTCAAGTCAAATAGTTCCATTTTTTGGATTTGAGTCATCTCGAGTTTCGGGTCAATCGGGTTGGGTTACTTCGGACTTTGAGCTAAGATGATTTCGATCATTTCAAGTTCAACTCATTTGAGTTGGGTGATTTTGAGATTTGGGTCAAATTTTAAGCTGTGTCTAAGTCTTTGAATTTTTAAGTCATCTTGGGGTTGGGTTAATCAAGTTGGATTATTTTTGGATTTTAGGTCAATAAAGTTAATATAGAATTACAATTCCTTACCCCCCCCCCCCCCCCCCCCACCCGAAGGAACTGAAAATTATGATTTTTAGTTAAAATCCAATTTTATAGAATCGAGCAGTGAAATTATAATTATAATTCCAACAGATAAACTGAACAACAAAATTAAAATTCTAAGCTCTAATTTTAACCTCAGCCTTAATTTTAGCATTTAATTTCATGTCCCAAACACAGCGTAAGCAATGAATTCAATAGTAATAATAATGGGGCACTGAAGTGAGCGGGCCGCCATACATGTAATATCTGGCGAGTCATTTATATCTGCTGTCCACTCCCCCCCTTACTCACGTGTTCCTTGTCCCTCTACTACTGCAAACTTACTCTGATCCCCTACTGTTTCTATTTTATTTTTTCTCTTTTTTTTTCAAAATAGCTGTTACTAACGGACAGTTACAGGTGTAAATAAGCCAAGCTGACTCACAAAACTCATCATAAGGCTTGGAAAGATCGACTCATTTGAAGCTCATGCAAAGCCGAGACTGATTCATTTAGTTTATCGAGCCAACCTCGAGCTTGAAGTTTTTGAGCTCAAAGCTCAGGGATATTTAGACGAGCCGAGCGTTCGACCTTGACAACCTCAAGCTTGGCTCAGCTAAATACACCTTAGAAGTAATAGATATTATTGTCAAAGGCAATAATGTATACAGAATAATAGCCAAAACGTTCAACCAAGTGCTTATTTGGCCAAACTTCTTTTCATAGGAAATGTTTTTTTTTAAAAAAAAAAATTCCTTTTAAAGATTTGAGAGAGTTTGTATGGAAAGAAAAATAATTTTAAATAGAAACAGAAATTAAACAAAAGTAAAGATATAGTAATTTTAATTTAAAATCGAATTCGATAAAAATTTAAAAAAATTTAGACAAAACGTGCTTCTAAAGACAGGTTTTTCTTTTTCTAACTTGAAAAAAACATTGTCGTTAGTTGTCTTGTCAATAACATTATGCTTACTGGAGTCAAACTCTAGCGCAAAGAGAACCAAATTCTCACATTGAGCTTAAAATCAACTCATTTTAACAAAGATCTCACTTAAAAATAATATCACTGATAAATAACAGATTCATTTATGCAATAGATTCATGTACTTTGTGAATTATGTCAATTTAATCTTCATATTTTTAATTGTGCCAATTTACACAGTCCATGTACAATTTACATCACGTCAATTGAGTGCCAAGGTTTTTTTTTTCCGATAAATATCGACAAAACCGAAGATCAGACAGGCAGCTCGAAAAGACTAGGCCTAGGCCACTCCGTAAACGGAGGGGGGAACAAAAAGGGAAACAAAAAAGCATCAAAACCAAAACACCCAAACCCGACAAAACAGACACCGAGCACACGCTACCCAAGACGCGCACAACACAAGCTCAGACCGGGAACCCAAAAGAAAAAGAACCAAACGACTAGCTCGGAAAACCGAAGCAGGACTGAACCTCAACCACAAAACCACCCACCTCATTTAGTGCCAAGGTAAAATTAACATTAATTCCACAATATAATTTTAGCAATCGAATCATCAATGATTTTATATTCATTCAATGGTTGGATTTACAGTCGCCAACATCTATCAATATCAGTCTATTAAAAATTGCATCATTCACTTAACCTCAATTTGACCAATTGATATTAAGACATTTAAAAAATGGATAAAATTTAGAGGTTATTATTGTCACGATAAAAAATGTTATTACCAAAGCAATAATGTAATTTAGAGTTAAAACCACAAATTTTTAAATTTTCAAAAATTTGTTCTTATATTAACATTTTTGTTGTAACAATAACACTGTTTAAAGAACAAAATATAAAGAACTTTTAGTGTAAATAACACTATATTTAATATAAGGTGTTATTAATAGCGCAAGATTATTATTGTTAAATCACGTGTCTCTTATTGACCTCCTGGGAAGTCCTCGTGTTGCCAACCCTATAAGATTGAGGGTTCTCGGAAACAACCTCTCGGTAGGGTTATACCCTGAAGGGGCAAGGCTGCGTTCATCCCTTGAAGCACTGGATTTGTTATTGTTATTATTATTTATAAGTCACATTATTGCTCTACATCAACAACAAACCCAGTGCCTCGAGAACTCCCACATATGCAGGGTTTGGAGGGGTGAGATATACACAGCCTTACCTCTTAAGGGTGCTACCCTAACTTTTTTTATAATATTAACATTTTCTCTAATAATAACAACTCCGGTAGCATTTGCTTACTAAATCACTGTACTGTACTTAGGAGCTTGTAAGATCACTTCAATCCCTATATAAACCCACCAACTCCATCCTCCCCTTTTGCACTCCTCTCTCTCTCTCTCTCTCTCTCCAAACTACACAAATTTGCCTACATACTTGCACAATACTATTAGCAATATACGTATATACATACATACGTATTAATATACGTAATGAGAATGCAGTATCAGCAAGCGTACTCGAGGGGGCACTACATTTCATCGTCGGAAAACGCAGTGGTGCCAGCTATGGACCCACTAGAGCAGGTGGGCAGACTAGCAATTGAGAGCGCTGTAGTGATATTCAGTAGAAGCAACTGTTTTATGTGTCATGCTATGAAGCGGCTCTTTTGTGATATGGGGGTTAACCCTACAGTGTATGAACTGGACCAGGATGACCCGAATGGTAGAGCCATGGAGCGAGCCTTGACTGGCTTGCTTGGATCATCGCCTTCTATGCCGGTGGTGTTCATAGGAGGGAGGCTCATTGGGTCCATGGACCGCGTCATGGCTTCGCACATCAATGGCTCTCTGGTGCCTCTGCTGAAGGAAGCCGGTGCACTTTGGCTTTGATGATGATGCTGAAAGTAGGAAAACAAAAACCGACAAAAATTGCTTCTAAAATCTAGTTTTGGTTCGTCGAAAACCAATACTTAAAATAGAAAACGACAACAAACTAGCCCTTAAATGTGTTCTAAACAACTACAAAGGAGAATGGTGGAAATTTCGAGGAATATGAGGAGAAGGAATATCCAACTTCTTGTTCATTTTTGGGCAATAGCAAAATGTAGAGAGTTACTTATTCCGTCGGTCTCTAATGTTTATAAGTACATTGAAATTGGTCGCTCCCTCACTTTTTGTTTGAAATGGTTCGTCATATTTTATTTTATGACTGATTGGAGGATCAATTAGGTCAGAAAATGAAACATAAAAGACTATTTCGAACCAGTAAAAATAAGAGACTAATTTGAATAAACTTATAAACATAATGGACTATTAGAAAAATAACCCAAGATGTAGAGGGTGTGTAATTTGTATTTTATTTTTTTATTGTTTATTTTTATTTTTATTTTTTGCTTTTTAAATGTTTCTAATAGGATAGTGAATTTAGTTGCTTTTTTGTGTAATTTCAGCATAAATAACAGCAAATTTAACTTCCTGTTTGTCACTCAGCTTACTTATGGGTATTGACCAATACAGAAGAACAATTTTTTGCCGACAGTAGAATTTAGGGTAAATTATATATTAGTATTCTAAGATTTAGTGTGTTAATTTGTTAATACACAAATTTAATAAAATAATTTTTTAATCTAAAAAGTTACATGTATTTAATAAACTAGTCCAAACAATGATATAAAAGAAAGAAAGCAAAGATCTATTTCACACCCTTACGTATTGCTATTTGGATTATTTTATTAAATTCTAGTTACTTTTGGACTGAAAAATTATTTTAGACAATTTGTATACTAAAAAATTAATAGACCAAGTCTTGTGGTACTAATATGTAATTTGTCCTAGAATTTATTTTTCTACTTTATACAAGTAGGAAAACAGAGTAGCAACATGAATAACCAACCCAGTGTTTAAAGAGAGGTGTCGGCTGAGCGATGTACGCAGTCTTAGCTATCCTGTAGAAAGACTGATTTCAGAGAGCTACCAACCCTAAACAGCAAAAACGGAACAATATTTATAGCACTGCTTTAAACGATAACCCTAACCAACAATGACAAATTCTACAAGGTTATCCTCGTTAAAAACTAAAAACAATGTTCAAACAATAATAACAATACCAAAACCTTTCTCAGATCATTTAATAAAAATTAGGGCATATTTCGACAAATTATAACAAAATTATTTTTTTTAAAAGCACTTTTTGTCAAAGCACTTCTGTAAAAATACTTTTAATAAGGGTATTTTAGTATAAAAAATTTTAGTTTTTGCTCTTGTTTCTGTTTTACCTAATAGGGTACCAACACCCAAGCACCGGATCCCTTTAGAACGCCGAAGTTAAGCGTGCATGGGCGAGAGTCGTACCAAGAGGGGTGACCTCCTCGGAAGTCCTCATGTTGCACCCCTCATTTGGGGCTCTTGGAAACAGCGAACATCCACCATCCAGACCCTGCTTAGGCGGGAGCCCTTGGGGCACTGGGAATGTTGCCTGATCTAGTTTCTGTTTTAAAGGAAAAATATTATTTTTCTATATCGGCTTAAAAGTAGAAAACTAACTTCTACTTCTATTTAACAGTAATTTTGTTTTCAGATCAAACACTCTCAAATCCCAAACAACAAATATTTTTTCCGGAATAGAAAATAATAATTTTACAGCAAAATCAAGCCCTCCATGGAAAACCTCGATGGGCTCAAACGCGGTTTATTATTGAAATCCAGCAGCTACTCATATGGGCCCAACAAGGCCCATGTTCTAGTTAGACAACCTGAGATTGTGGTCAAGTCTAAAACCCAAGCTAAGCTTAGGCTTGGGCTTTTATATGAACCATGTATGTACCAGCTATGTGAACTGAACCCAAGACGCTCCCGTCAAGCCAAGGTCTGGGGAGGATAAGATATATGCGACCTTATCCCTATAGGACACTACTCTGTAGAGAGGCTATTTCTGAAGGGTCTGGATATGGTAGATATTTCTCTCCTACTAAGGGCCTATTTGGTCAAACTGTAAAACAAACCTATTTATTTATTCAATATGAGTATCTTTGTCTGAAAAATTTCTAATTTTGCTTTTATAAATGCTTTAAGAAAGAAACATTATATTTTTTTTCGCTTTTACTTAAAAAAAATTAAATAAATAATTCTATTTCTATCTAAAAATACTTTTATTTCTTGGGAAACAGGCCCTTTAAGTCAGTTTTCTAAGTAAATTTAGCCCAATATCCTTTTTTTTTTTTTTTTTTGAGCACAGCCCAATATCCTTTTCTGTCAGTAAATTCAATGTCCTTTTATACTAGGAAAAAAATTTAAAAAAAAAAAAAAAAAAAGACATTAAAAAGTGAGGAGATCTGAGCTTGATTACCTATCCAATAGAGATTCATGACATCATTGAAGCAACAACCATTCCCTAAAACTTTCTCAAACAATTCTCTCACTCTGCAATGAACATTATAATCTATTAGGCAAAATATTCAAAATTTGGGTTTGATTTAAATGAGAAATAACATATTTGAAAGAAATTGAGACAAGAAGAGAGAAGGGGACAACAGTATACAAATTTACGCGAAAACCTTCAAATTGAGTGAAGAACCATCAGATGATGAAGAAGAGCAATCAACTAAAAAAATTGAAGGAGAATACAATCGAGAGCAGCAAGATGCAACATATATATATAAGCACAAGTAGATATCTTAGATCTAACAGATGAGTCTACTGTGCCATTTAAGACCCTCTGTTACCACCAGACGTCTAGTTCTGAATCGAGACATAAGTTTGAGACTAGACACAACATAATTCATGATAGAACATGTAACCCATTCCTCATAGAGGGAAAAAAAAAGACTCATATGATTACAAGTTACAAGTAAAATGGGACCCATGTCCGTCTGCGTCAGACATGCCTCTTTTCATTTGACTTCGAATGGGATGTTTCTTAGGGTTGAAGGCCCTTCGGAAACAACCTCTTTATAAAGGAGCACCCTACAGGGGTGAAATTGTGCACATCTTACCCTTTCAAACCCTGCCTTGACAGAAGCCTCTTTACAGCACTAGACTGTTGTTGTTGAGTAAAATAGGACAATAAGTATCGGTTTATAGAACGCGTTTCGACTGAACAAAGCACAAGAAAAAGAGTCATTGAACTTCAACAAAAGGTCATTCATTACATATTTATATTGAAGCACATGCCCTGTTTATATGCTTCTCTACGCTGTCAAAAGATGACACTATGAACAAATTCACAGACACCAGTCCAAAAGAATGAGAACCCCAAATTATGAAACATTCATCAAATTCCAAATCTTATGTACTTTTAATACAGCCTGATGTCTCTATTGCACTCTCTAATAAATGGTTTTTGCCACCAAATGTCCCTGTATTTCATCCACTGTATTAATCTAGTCCTTTTACTTTTAATTGTGTGAATTTAGTGTCTGTATATTTTACTTTGTATCAATTTGGACTCATGGTGATTCAAGTTAAGTTAATGACATAGTTTTTAATGGTTCGTTCATTCATATGCAAGTTGTTGGGAAAATAACAGTAATGAGCTTGAGGTTCACTGGAAATGACAACTTGAGCTTGAGCTTGTAGCCTTGAGCTCTACCCAATGAAAAATAGTCTCGACTTAGATATTGACGACAAAGAAAAATGATGGTAGTAGATATGCTGCGGCACGACGCTCGTTCCAGCAGGAAGGGGTGTGACCCACCATGTCTACTCCAAGCCCACAAGACTTTACCAAGGACAAGGGGGTATATAAAGTGGCTTTTTCACCTCTAGTCTTCCTATGTGTGATTAAGGTGTTTATACAAGTTGAACAAAATTGAAAACACCCAGCTCCCAAATCCCAAGGCAAGTGACCCAACACAAACCTACCGGTTAACCCAATTTAAAACCCATGTGTCACAAATTTAACGTCAATATTACTCTAAGACTAAATTGACACAATGTAAATTATACAATGACTACATTGACACAATTAGAAGTAAAAAGATTAAGTAAACACAATTTACAAAAGTACATGATCATATAGATTACCCTTTAATAAATCTCAAAGCTTCCAAACTATGAAACCCAGAAGCTTGTGATTCTCATAAACCAGCTTCAAGATTCTCTCTCTCTCAATCATTCAATAAAAATTAGACTAAGGACCACAATCTTCCAAATTGCTTCTTCACATGTCTTTGTTCTGTAGTAAATATTGCAAAATCCTGATAATGCTTGTCCCTACCATCTACTACTCACGGGCTTCTTACTGCATACACCAACTCTTTCCTCCCCCCACTTATAAAATACCAAAATATTATCATAAAAAGACAATATTAAATCATTATTTTTATGACCCAAATCATATTTTATTGTATAAATTGGATACTTAAACTGGGTACAATTTGTTCGTAACTGTTAGAGTGTAAAACCAATCCAATCTTGGGCCTTCACCCATCAACTTAAGCGTTTGGGATAGTTGGTTCTTTGATATGGTATCAGAGTCTTGTTGACGGAGAGGTCACGAGTTTGAATCCCAACAGCCCTCACTCTAAATTTTCAAGCACAAGGTATGAGTGGGCATGTGCATTATCTACACTTCAAACCCAATTAACATTTGCGTAAAGGGACATGTCAGAGTATAAAACCAATCTTGGACCTTCACCAATTAGCTTAAGCTTTTAAAATAGTTGGTTCCTTGACGGTAACCATAGAGCTGCTCTATAAAATAATGCTTCTATAGCCTTTCATGAGAGTACTAATATATATTCTAAGTGTTGAATGCTCACATCAGAAGCTTCTTCCACCTTTTCTTCCTCTCTCATATGTCTCCCATGGACATATTTTCTCTCTCCTTCCTCTTCATGGTTATGGCGTCTTACCCTCTTTCTCTCTCTGCTCAGTTTACGCCGCCTGTCGGGTCTCACATCACAGTGGTCGGAGCGGTCTACTGTGATACATGTCTGAAAAATGGCTTCTCTAGACACAGCTACTTCATACCAGGTAAACTAGTTATGAAACTCTAATAATGTAGGATTGTACAGACTTTGCAATTAGATTTAGCTGCTAAAGATGTTAAGAACTTCACACGTGAGTATACTTCTTTATCGGACAAAGAAATATTATTTAGAGAGAAAGAGGGTACAAAGAACTAATGATAAGGTGTCCTCAAACATCAAAAAAACCAAAAATCTAATAACACGAGGCCCTCCAATCCCTCTACAAATCAATTAAAACTATGTTAGGGAAGCCCTTGAAGCTCTTTGTCCAAAGAGCTCCAAAAAGACTGCCTTATCCCATATGAAATTTGTTGGTATATACTAATGTTTAAAAATAGGGTTCATTTACCAGGTACTAAGCCACCGGATCCCGTTAAAACTCAGAAGTTAAGCGTGCTTGGGCGAGTAGTACCAGGATGGGTAACCTCCTGGAAAGTCCTCGTGTTGCCAACCCTATAAGGCTGGGGGTCCTTGGAAACAGCCTCTCGGCAGGGTTACACCCCGAAGGGGTAAGGCTGCATACATCCACCCCTCCCAGACCCCGCTTATGCGGGAACCCTTGAGGCACTGGGTCTGTTGTTGCTGTTGTTGTTGTTGTTGTTGTTGTTGTTGTTGTATACTGGTGTTTAAAAATGCTAGGATTCCTTTCTAGCCAAATTTGCTGGTGTATGCTTTAAACATCCCACATTGGAATTGTAAGAGAAAAGAGATCAATATATAAACTGGTGAGTTACTTTGTAATGTCAATTGGTTTTAGGATGAAACCTCACTTTGGCTTATATGTAAACCTCATATATGCCAACTTCATGGATCAGGCTTAAGGTCTAGTGAAATTTTGTTTATATAGTATTAGAACGGGTTCGAGATTCTTGGCTCCAATTAGTCCTCCCTTTTGTCACCCATCATCATGGCCAACAAATCCAGAAAGAAGGATGCCTCTGCCATGGCAAAATTAAGGGTCTAAGGGAGCATCTATAAATGTCAAACAGATCCACATGCGAGGAGCATTGTTAAAAACTTCACATGTGAACATAGTTAAAATATCTCATGTTGGAGTTGAGAAAGAAAAAAGATCAACATATAATCATAGTGAGCTACTCCATCTAATACCAATTAGTTTTAGGATGAAATCTTGCTTGAACTTATATATAGACCGCATATATGTCAACACCATTGGTCAAAACTAAAACCCAATGAAATTTTATGTAAGGTATGATAGAACTTGACAGTTTCTCAATGGGTTTCATATATCAGGTGCAGATGTTCACATACAATGCAAATTCAAGGCAAATGCCCCCAAAACAGCAGAGCTTGTAACTTTCGCAGTTAACAGAACTACAGACAACTATGGAGTGTACAAGTTAGAAATACCTTCTGTAGACGGGGTCGACTGCGTCGAGGGACCTCCAATCCAGTCTCTTTGTCAAGCAACTTTGATAAAGAGCCCGTCCTCAGGATGCAGCGTCCCAGCATTATCTGCAACAACAAATGAAGTAACCGTTAAATCAAAACAAGAAAATCTCTGTGTTTATAGCTTTGCAGCATTGAGTTTTAGACCACTTAAAAAGAATGCTACCTTGTGTGGAAATCAAGGAAAAGAATCGCCAGATTCGTCGGGTTCAGAGAAGTTCTTTCTACCCAGCAATTATCCATGGCCGCGTCTGCCTCGTTACCCTCTGAACATGCCTTTGATTCAACCATAAAAGCGAGCTCGTTGCCATTTCTTCTTTTCCTTTTTTTCTTTTTTTCTTTTTTGGCTTCAAAGTGTCAAATGATTATGTAAAATACATTATTCTTGCAAAGCAGTGCTTTTTCAGTGTGGTGTACAGTGAGACATATGAAAGCTGAATTCTAGTTCTATTACAAAAAGATAATAGAGCAAGTTTGTGTTAATGATAAGCTTGTGGTTTAACAGTACAGAGGAAGAACAGAAGCAAATATGAAGCAGTCAACGTGAATAGGGGTCCCGTTGATCTAGAGCTTGGAAGATTGAGGGTCAAAACGTGCTCACATGAGTCAGTCTCAATGTAAGTTACGTGCCTAAATGTAAGATATCGGGCCAAGTTCAAGCCCAAATGAGCATCATCGAGCTTATAGATGAACCTAGATGAGGAGAGTTTAGCTTGGAGGTTATTGTGCTTGGTTCAAGCTCAGCACGAGTCAAGCCAAGCTGAACCCTACTAAAGCCATTGAACCCCCAAATGTGCATCAAAAGCCCCCTGTCTTTCCGTATGAACAAAGAAAGAGTTATCCAGCCCTCACTTTTGGTTCTCTGTTTGTATCATCAGTCATAAAGAGACATGCTTTGTAGGGTGCAAGCCTTCATACACTTCCTTCCTTTAGGTAGCATTTTAAAGGAGTACCGCTAAGTACGTCTCCCCCCCCCCCCCTCCGAAAATCCTGCTCTGATAGGAGCCCTTGTGACAGTAGATTTGTTGTTGATGTTGTCATTGTAGTCATAAAGAGACACGGGCCTCCTATGTTGGAACTTCTAGTTCTTCTACAATCTTCTACTGTAATACTTTTAAGAAAGTTATGTTGAACTATGCAGAAATAAGCTAAAAACATGCTCTCAGGCCCCGTTCAACACAACAGAAAGCATTTTCCTCATGAAAAATGTTCTTTCACAAAATTTTTCAGTTAAAATTTTTTTTCTTAGAAGCTTTTGTCTTTCTAACTAAAGAAAAAGGTTTCATTCTATATATTTGTATGAGGTTTACACTTGGCCAAGTTAAGATTGAAATGAAGCATAAGATATGAGCTTATCACGGAAAATGTTTTCCACTTTCATTGAGGGAAGTCGATTTGCGCTCAGTGGAGGAAAACATGTTCTGCATTTGTGCTTGATATGAAATTATGCAAGTAAACAATAGAATTGAGACATAAAATATTTTCCGTCAAAACAAACAGAGCCTTAGTAATCCCGAATTTTGGTATTTCATCAGTCCAATCTTCGTCATCCCCCGGACTGCCTCAAAAAAAAATCATGCTTGGCTCCACAAGAACACACAGAAACTACACCAACAGGGTCAGTCCAATTCCCAATCATGCAGCTGCAATTGGCAAATGACAAGAATCACAAAGGTTGTTAGAATATACAACCATTCTTGAGCCTTCACCCATTAATTTAAACTTTTAAGATACTTGGTCCTTAACATTGAATCAGAATCTTATTTACCAAGAGATCACAAGTTCGAATCTCAACTCCCTTACTCTCAATACGAATGTAATTCCAGCACGAGGTATGATATGAGCATGTGCAATATTTACACTTCAAGCCCAATCGACATTTGAGTGAGGGGGCATATTAGAGTGTCAAATTATTCTTGGGTCTTCGCTCATTAGCTTTAACTTTTGGGTTAGTCGGTCCCTTGACAAAGGTGATAGCCGAAATTGACAAAACAAAAATAAGCCTCACATATTGATAGAACATTCAAACAACATCATAATTCTACCTCAATTGGGAAATGGAATTGAATTGCATATCATTACACAATCACTCAGATGAGAAGAACCATGAGGGCCATAACTACAACTGGCCCAAAAAGAAACAAATCAACATACTGATACCAAAGTGAAACAACATCATTAATGCTAGGAAATGCAACTTTAGCACTACGAAAGATTCGAAGAGAAAACAAAAACAAACACACAAGGGTTACGTGATTCAGCCTAAAATGCCTACATTCAAGGAGTTACGGGAATATTTTATTGCTTAGAAATTTTACAGAGAGTTATTCTGATTTCATCACTCTCTGAAACTCTAATCACCCCAACTGAAATCTCTAATCAGGTCTGAGCCTCCACCTCAGCCCAAAACAAGGCCCAAAAAATTTTCCCTACACCCTTATAGAGAGTCAACGAGCACCACCTAATCCATCGACACTCCGGATCGACGCCTATCTCCTCTCCGTAACTTGGCCCATGACACATAATTCTACTACAATAATTGGGAAAATGGCATTTAGGGCATCCCTTTCTAACAATCACATTACTCCTTATATAAACCTACCGTACCTGATTGATTTGGGTACCAACCAAAAAGAAAACCCTCTTATCCCCTTCATCTATCTAGCTCACTCCCTGCTTCCTTAGGGCAAATATCCAATGACGCTTTTATCCGCCATTAATGAATACATGTTAAGAGTCAGGTCGTATTAATCCTAAAAAATGGCTGCCATTACTACTATGTGCACCGGAGTAGCAATGAAATCATCCTTACGTAGTGTCCGACATTTTGGCGGCTTCGGTGCCGCCACGCCGGTTGGTGGCGGTTAGAGTTGGGAGGCTGAGGTTGTGGAAAGTGGAGAGCTTGGAAGGTGAAAACGGCGTCGTTTCAAAGAGAGGGAGAGCGCCGTGGATATCAGTAACGACCCCACTAATTGAACTATCGAAGATTGGGCAAGAGTAGGAGCGCAAATAAGCTTCGTCATGGACCTTGAAAGGCTCGGCTCCTTAATCTAATAAAGCTTCGATTTATAGACTTGTAAGTCGAGATGAGTCTTAACTAGCCTAGTTTAATATAATATATTTGACTAAAAATGTCCAATAAAGCCAAATTTGAGCTTAAATAAATCGAGTCCGAGCTTAAATGAAGTCAAACAAGCCTAGATTGAGTTTAAATAAACCGAAATATTGCAAACATAATTCAAAGCTCGACAAGCTTATATCAAACCGGCCTGAACTTGAGCTTGAATTTTCCAAGCTAAGCGAGCTTTGAGCCCAAGCCAAGCTTAATGCGAACGAGCTCGGCTTGGGTTTGGCTCTGTTCAAATATGCCACTAGGCAAAAGATTGCTAATCATGCCTTGTACTTTGGATAAGCCACTGTCATTTAGGGGTGGCAAATGTGTCGTGTCTTGTTCATATTCGTGCTATGCAAGGGGTCTTAAGAATAGAGTCAACCTGAACCCAACCCGTTTATTAAACGGGTTAGGAACTCTCAACCCTTACCCAACCCAATTATTAAACGGGTAACCCGCGGTTATATTAGTGACTTTTTTTCATTAAATGCTAATTTTTTAACTTACAAACATGTTAATAATGCACGTCATAGTTGATAATACTGATAAATACTTATTATATTTATAACCATTAAAATAAACTATGAAATTAATATTACTAAAAATAATTCAATTACCTTAACTCAAAATATATATATATATAATAACAATAATGTATTACTTAAATATCTAACATAACATATAAACGGATCATTCGTGTCGAAAACGGGTTACACGACCCAGTTACATAAACAGGTTAAACCGGTCAAACCCAAATTCAACCCGGCTTCAAAACCCTCAACCAAACCCGCTATTTTCGTGTCATGTCAAATTTGGCCAGCCTTACTGGCACTACCACTTATTTACGAGTCAAGATCTTTCTGGAGTTCTTCCAAGCTAGCTTTTTATAAAGTTCGGAAAAACTTACAACCCAGGCTTGACAATAGCTTGAATGTATAGTTTGAATCATTAGCTAGCACAACTCTACAGCGAGCTTGGAATGGTAACCAGCTCAACAAAGCTTAATAACGAGTTTGAATCAGCTTGATGAGACTAATGGGTCTAGTCAAGCTAAGTATCAACCATATCAATTAATATTTTATTAAATCGAGTTTCAATAAAGGTTCAAAAGCTTGACAAGAGGCTCGACTTCAACTGGAGTTCATGAAAGCTTATGGAATCAAGTTCAAGCATGAGGATGGATGATTGATTCAGTTCGACTCATTTACACCTCCAAGTACGCCCACTGCTGATTCATCCATGAAAAGTTTGTATTCGGCATCAAAGACCACAATACCAATTCACCAAAGGGTAATTCATCCTTGCCTTGAACCAATTTGCAGGCTTATTCGGTATTATTTTTTTATTTATAATTTTTAATATTCTAAAAATTAAAATAATATTTTGACAATAATTTTTATTATTTTTAATCTTTATTTTAAGTTTATTCCTAATTTAAGTAACAACTGAACATAGAAAATAAAGAATAAGAAAAAAAATATTTTTAAAACATGATTTTTATTCCTAAAATACTAATGTAGTCATACCAGACAGCTCATTAGCTGCGCTCCCAAGCAAAGATCAGGTGCACTTATTAAAAATAAAAGCGTTATGTATTTTATCATATTAAGTTCATTTTTTAACAAATGCACAGTAACATAACATGGCATAAAAAACGCCATACATTTATTTTTAACTTATTATGACAAAATATACTATGCATTTATTTTAACAAATGTATCTGATCCTTGTTTGTCATTGTCGCTCCAAATAATTAGACAACAACTACAAAAAATTGACAAATTTAACAAATGCATCTGATCCTTATCCATCATTGTCGCTCCAAATAATTAGACAACAACTACAAAAAATTGACAAATTTAACAAATGCATCTGATCCGTATCCATCATTGTCGCTCCAAATAATTAGACAACAACTACAAAAAATTGACAAATTTAACAAATGCATCTGATCTTTGTCCATCATTCTCGCTTCAAATAATTAGACAACAACTACGAAAAGTTGACAAATGTAAAACATTATTTTAAAAGTTGATTATTAAAGCTCACACGAGTTACATTATGTGCTCCACCAAACCAATAATAATTATCATTAAATTAAACCTATGATAATAACTATATATCCTTTGGTCTTTCTCTAAGTTCTCTTTGCTCGTGTTTGGCCGGGTGTGTTGCTTCTTCTCTTCGTTGTTTTTTGATTCGCTTTGGTGTTTGTTTGTGCCTGGCGTTTGTTTGCGTTTTGCTCCGTTGTGCATGATTTGAGTTGCCCTTTGTTCAGGGTCTTGGTTGTGCTTTTTTGGAGTTCAGGGTGATTGGGGTTTTTTTTTTTTGGTGTTCTAGGGAGTTCGTGTGTTGCGGTGCGTTTTGTTTGATCTCTTCGAAGGTTTGGACTTATTATTCCAACTTTTCTCCATGATCAATAAATTTCCAATTATCAAAAAAAAAACTACATATATATTTTTTTTATTTTGTAACCAAAAATTGTAGAAGTAGTAGTAAACAAATCACAATTATGAGTGGCCATAAGTTTACCCCATGCTTCATGCACCCCCACATTCCCTTGCTTACGTTGATTTATATTGACAAATAATTTGCATTATATATTATATATTTATATGTTAATTGAATGTCAACGACAATATATTTATTATAGGAAATATTGGTATAATACCTGCCGGGTTTTGAACCATCTCCAGTAGCGAGGCCACTTGTCCCTGAGTCTAGTGATAAAGGGAACTAGAGAAGGAAGAAAGGTCCAGGCCATCAGACTTCTAGCTCTGTGTCGTTGAAGAAAAGCCGAAGAGCTCACAAGCATAAGTTGAAAACAACAAGTGAAAGTGGGACTGGCAGAAATTTATTAAAGATATGTCTTTAGGGAGCAGTGCGAAAAAGCTGACCAAACCCTTTGGCAAACAGAAATTGGGGAAGTTCTTAAGGAAGGGTGACAATGCCAAGAATGGTGGCAAGCTTTGTGTTGCACAGCATGGATGGGAGCTTGGAAAAATGCTCTGTTTGGCATATGATGGAGATGAATCGGATATGATTGAGCCTTTTACAAGTATGGAGTAAGGCAGTATTTGGCCAGTTCCCTTGACATTTTCTCTCCTGCTCTGTCGATTTATCGTCTCCGCCTGCTCCGAGTCCATCACTTTCAGTGTTGTTTTTTATGCTTGTTCTTTTGATTTTCCCCTGATTTCCTATTTCGTGTTTCTATTTCCCAATTTATTCGGGTTCTCTTAGGTCTCTCTTGCTCGAGTCGCCTATTTTGTATTGTGACTATGTCGCTAATTACAAAAAAAGGGGAAATATTGGTAATGATTAATCAAACCTAAGAGGGTATCAACACGCAAGCACCGGATCCTATTAGAACTTTGAAGTTAAGCATGCTTGGGCGAGAGTAGTACCAATATGAGTGATCTCCTGGACATTATGGTCATCTTTGGTTTGGTCAGGCAAGATAACAAGGGGAATTGTTGCAGCATCTCGAGAGAATACTGTATGTGTTGATGCATTATGTCCGGTTAGTATATCTATTGGGGGTTTTTTATTCGCACAGGGATCTCTTCCTTTTTTTTTCATGTCAATGTCTAAAATTTTTTATTCAAATATCTAATTAAGGAATTTGTTTTTACCATTTAAAATTAAAAAAAGTAGGAAATTTATCACTTAGATATACTGAAATTGAAGGATTTATTACTTAATCTTGACATTTTAATATATACAATGGTGAATCTCAAGATTTAAAACTTTTATCATTTAGTACCTTAAACTTGTAAAAATTTTATCAATTAAGTGCCATTTTTTAAAATTAGATTGATTTTTATTAAATATTGCTAACATAGGACATAATTATAACAATATGAAAGTGACATCTATCATATTGTTATAATTTTTATCCTAAAATGCTACCACATAACTTCACTAATAAATTGATATCTTCTGTCATAATTCAATAATTTTTTTTTCTCTTAATCAATTGGATTTTCGTAGAACAAATTGATATAACTTGTATATATTATTACAATCATGTATTGCATGAATGTTTTACCGTAAAAAATATTCGGGTTTTCACAAAAAATCACCAAATTTTTGCATAAAGTACATAAGTGATAAAATTTTGAAATCTCATGATACCTCATTATATATATTGAAATGCCAAAATACCTAGGTAATAAATGACCAAAGCTTAGGGTACCTAAGTGATAATTTTCCAAACAAGTATGTTTGTTAAACATAAGCCTCGTTTGGTTGCCAAAAGAATTGAATTCCTACAGAAATTGTACTTCCTAGGAATTTACTTCCCTTGTCGACTTCACAGGAAGTAGTATAAAAGTGTTTGGTTGTTCATATGAGAAATAGAACTTCCTAAGAATTTAATTCATATGTATTATTTAGTTCACATAACAACTTCTCAACAATGGCTACAACAACAACAACAACAACAACAATAAATCTAGTACCTCAAGGGTTCCCGCATAAGTAGGGTCTGAAAGGGTAAGATGTATGCAACAATTTTTATTTTCTCCATTCTGTCTACTTCCCACATTCCAAATAAGAGCTAAAATCCGCACCTTTATAAATTGTAACTTCTCACCTCTAGTTTCGCATACCAAACGAGGCCATAAAAAGAAGAAAAAGACCGTGCCTACATAAAAATAAATGAAATGGTCATTACATATATATATATATATATATATATATATATATATATATATATGTAAATAGTAAAGGTTGTGTTTATTACCATTGACTATATATAATTATTATTAATTATGTCTAATTATCTAGGAATTTATTAATTATCATTTAATGTAGTTTTGTTTTTATAAATTCCATGCTTATTGTCGGGGTAGTTTTGTTTTTATTTTTTATTATTTGGTTTTTATTGTTACTTTTCTTATTTATTTGCATAGCAAGATTTAAATAAATAAAAGTAAAAAAAATATATGGCAGGATTAAGATGGATTCAGATCACAAATATGCATTGATATATTTCTCTCCAAAACAAAACTCAATCTTTTATGAATATAGTAGAGAGAAATATATATAATTTTATTAATTTGACTTTTATTCGATATGATTACACATAACTAAAAATTTTTATTTCTAATTTTAATTAATGATAAAATTAAGATCAAAACAAAAATCGGATTACAAAAACTAGCAAAAGTTTAACTATATAAATGTAATGTTAGAATAGGATTTGATATCATTTTTTCTCTGATTAGGGATAAAAAAATTGGTTGTTCAACATTAAAAGTGTTAAAGCAATTTTTTAATAGTTTTAATAAAAGTAAATTTTTTGGTAGAAAAAGTTATTATTAATACAATAAATTAATAGAATATGGATGAGTTATTATTATTGAGGCATCTAAAATAAAATTACTTAAATATTTATCAAAATGCAATTAATTTAAGATGAATTTAATGCTGTAAACCTGTGGGCATGGTTATGAAACTTCTGATCCAGATCTTAAAATCTTACGATTCTACAATTCCGTAATGGTTGATCGATCCGGATCCTAAGTGGAATCTTACGATCCATTAATATTAAACAAAACTACGGATATGATCATAATATGATTTTACAATTAATAACACGAGGCCCAGGGCCCCTATTTATAGAAGGGAAGGGGGATAACCAACACTAATACTAATCTTATCTTAATTGCCTAATATTGCCTATATTATTATTAATATAAAACTATCTACTAATAATACTTTATTTATCTTGTATCATAATATTATATAAAACTACGAGTATGATCATAATATAATTTTACGATTCTATAGATCCGACCTCGATCTTACCATGCATACATAAAAAGTTCAAAAGTAAAAATTTCAAGCGTATATATTATAAATGATCATACTTTCTTATCCTGAGGTAAATGAAAGTTAAATTAAATATTTATATATATACTCATTAAACTTAAACTAAGCTTAGTTTTAAAGTATAACCTTATAAAGTTTGATTAGCACCATCTATGTTATATTATAACGTATTGTCATATTTGATTACATTTCTTAATTATACGTACCCTTGCAAGTTGAGGCATTGTACAATACTTTGTGAATTATGCAACTAATTTAATATCGAAATTATTTATAACATACGTGTAATAGATGTCAAAGAACCAACTTTCCCTAAAAGCTTAAGCTGATGGGTGAAGGCCCAACATTGACTTTATGTTATAATATGCCTCTCACGCAAATGCTTATTAGGCTTGAGCGTGACTATTGCATAGGCTCACCTCATACCTTGTACTTAAGTTAAGTTAATATTAAAATTGGGATTATTAGAATTTGAACTAGTGATATTTTCGTTATCAAGACTCTGATATTATATCAAAGAATCAACTTTTCTAAAATGGTTAAGTTGGTGGGTGAAGGCTCTGGATTTATTTTATGCACTAAAAGTAAAATCTTACGATTTTTGATTCGATCCTACGATTTTGATTCTATAAACCTTCCACCAATCCTGAGTAGAATTCCGATTCTAACAATATTGCCTGTGGGCATAGGTTAGAAACACCCTTATGCAAATAGTAAGGGTCATACTTATTACCGTTGAATATATATATATATATGCAGATAGTAAGGGTCATATTTATTACCGTTGACAAATTAAATCCACCCCTATATCTCTATGTCCCTTGTATTCAATTTTTTGTCATTATTTTGACGTTTATTTATCCTCCAAAGTTTTTTTTTTTTTTTTTTTCCAATAATTAGCAAGAGTTACGGTATAATGCAAATAGCTTGAACAAACGAGTTATGAATCAACCCATATATGGACAGGGATCAAGCCCCTAAAGTAATTTTTCTATATTTTCTTCTTTTTTAGGATTATTTACACCAAAAGTCACTATACTTTACTTATTGTGTCAATTTAGTTCTTATACTTTAAATTATATCAATTTAGTCCCTCTACAATTCAAATTGTGCCAATTTAGTCATTTGCTTAAATTCAAGTTAAGTTAGTGACTTATCTTTTTGTGACACAAGTACGTTAGATGCAAGTAATTCACTAAAAATCTACCCCTTAACTCAATTTGACCCAACCTTAGCCGAACTATTAAAAACTTAACATAAATTTTACTCTACGGATCAAATTGAGACAACATCAATTGTAAAGCGACTAAATTGATATAATTAAAAATACAAGGACTAAATTGACACAATGAACAAAGCACATAAATTATTGGTGTAAATAAACTTTTTTTTTTTATTACAAGGGTGTGCGGTGTCGAAATTCAAGAAAATACCATTAATCCAGGAGGCAAATGAATTTAAAAAAAGGCCCAGATGACAAGGTCAGTAAAAATACCATTTATCCTGTTTCAATTACCTTAAGATCCAAATTAGTTATAATGATCAGTTAAATTCATCCTGTTATATTTGTTGTTTGTAGTCATGTTTGATCATGTTCTTGTTTCTCTACGCCCTGTTATTTAACGGGTTTTATAAAGGCTCGCTGGCTCGAGCGCTTGAATTGTTTCGCGACCCGGTCGCTAATTATCGGGGGAAAAAATCTCAAGTTGTCTTGAAAATTTAAGGTCTTTATTTTAATACCAAAGAGAGTACAAAAATGCTGGCACCGAATTCCATTAGAACTCCGAAGTTAAACGTGTTTGGGCGAGAGTACCTGAGAAGTCCTCACCCCTTGGGTTGAGGGTACTCGAAAACATCCTCTCTTCAAGGTGAAGGGGGAAGGCTGTGTACATCCACCCCCCAAACCCTGCTTAGGTGGGAGTCCTTTGGGCACTGGGAATATTGTTGCTTTTGCTATTTTAATGCAAAATATGAGCTTTTATTTTCTAATATATTTGATTAATGCTTATGTTACCAAAAAAAATTTTAATGATAAAGGATTTGAACGTACGACGAGTAAAGGACATGTTTATGGTGCAATTAGACTGTCAGAAGCTCAAAAGGTCATACCGAAAGAAATAAAATACAGCTGTGACTACGGTCATAACTTTTGGGGCCCATAAGATATGAAAATAAAGCTCTTGAGTCGACTGCGTTATCCCAACAACATTGTTCTCGTCCCCACAAGCCTTTAAGAGGTGTTTTCAGTCATTTTTGTGGTTTTTGACAAGTGTAATAATATTTTTATAACTTTACATTTTAATGTTTTTGTTACTTTTTTATAAATATTTAGTTGTATTTTTCTTTATTCTAGATTTTATCAATACAAAACATTAAAATTTTTCTCCCAATTTTGATGGATTCTAAGTTTCTTAGATTATAGACATATTCAATATCGTGTTTTTGCTTTCATTTGCATCAGATTTTGTTTTAAATATACACTTCGAACCCCAAAACTTTTGAAACCTACCATATCCAAAACGAGTTTTGTATGTTAGAATAGTAATAAAACTACCCATATTTAAATTAAAGGTTTTAAATTCAAATCTGATCCTTTTTATTTTTATTATAATTTTTTCCCAGTTTAGTAAAAAAAAAAAAAAGTAACCTAAAAGCTAAATCTATCAAAAGAAAAAAAAATAAAAAGAAATCTTGCAATGAAGCCAACACCTAGGGTAACTAATGTCTTATTTGACTTATGAATATGACAAGAAGAGCTGACCCAAAATCCTATCATATTTTATATATAAATATAAAGCAATATTTTTTAGTGTATGTACCCAGCCTTCCCCCTTTAGAAGGCTTCCGAGGACTCCCAACCTGAGGGATGCAATATGAGGACTTCCCAGGATCACATCCATCTTGGTACCACTCTCGCCCAAGCACGCTTAACTTTGGAGTTTTAATGGGATCCGGTGATTACGTGTTGGTACCCTCTTAAGTTATAAATATATAGGGTAGCATTCTTATGAGAGTGTGAGAAGGGCGAATCCTGACCCTCTATTGTAATGAACAGTCAAGATTTGTAAAACGTTAAAAAAATAACAACCCATAGGTGATAGTGGTTTTGGGATCTGGGTTTGTCAGGGCTATGGGTCGTAGGCTTGGTGTTGCTCGGGTGTTGGATCTTGGGGTGTGGGGCCTCTTCGGGTTTGGTGTTGGTGTTGTTGCGAGGTGTGTCTCTGGCGTTGAGGTCCCGTCCCGCTTGTTCCTTTCGATCTGGGTCTCCCTGTTCCTGCGTCTTAGTTATCTGTTTATGCCTCTGGTTGCCCTTCCCTGCCGTTGATTGCCTTTGTTCCAACCACGGCCTTGTGGTGCTCATCGCAATAATGGTCCCAGCTAGAATTGATTGGGATCGGGTTGATGTCTCCGCTTGGTTGTGATTGGTGCTTTTTCTCTTTCTTTGTCTTGAGATTGTCTGCACTTTCGTGCTTTTGAGTGTCTTTGGGTGTTTTCAGGCGTTTTGTTGGTCTGCTGTTGGTGTTTTTGGGTGTTTTGTTGGTGTTTTTTGTGGGTGTTTTCAGGCGTCTTGGTGTGGTGTGTTTAGGTGTTTTTTGAATTTTGGATTTTGGAGTTGTCGGGGTCGTTTATTACTTAGAATCTCTTAACCGGATTGTAAAATGTACCTTTCTTCCATTTTAATAAAATCCCATGATGGGTCAATTATCAAAAAAAAAAAACAACCCATGGGTAGAAAGAAAGGAGTAAGGGAGGACAATTGTTTTTTTTTTTTTTTTTTTTTCAATAATCAACAAATTTTAGCCGTAAATTGTTATTTTTATTTAATCTCCAACAAATCTTGGCCCTCCTTACAATGGATGGCCAGGATTCGCCCATCTCGCCCTTTCATAAAAATGCCACTATATGTACATATACACAAAATCCTATCATATTTTATACATATTTGTGCATATATATATATATATATATATATATATGACCCTCCCTAGCTGCCCATTTCCTGTTCAAACTCATACTTCAAACCCAAGACAAACTATAATCTAACCCAAACCCATCAAAAAAGATGGAAAATAACACCAAAAAGAGCCTAATTAAAAAGACTTGGGAAAGATGCAAATCTTTAGGCCCTTCTCAAGCCAAAACGCCCTCTAATCATTCATTTTCCTCCAAACGAGCCCTTTTCAAGAGCAAATCCTGGTCATTCTACCCTTTTTCTGACTCGAACATGGACCTGAACCAACTAGTAATCCAACCCAGTAAGAACCCAGCTCGAGTCACCCCAACCGGGTGCTTCCCGGTCTACGTGGGATCACAAAGGCAAAAGTTTGTGATCAAGGCTGAGTGCGCGAACCATCCCTTGTTCAGGGCGTTGCTTGAGGAGGCTGAGTCAGAGTATGGGTATAACTGTGTAGGGCCCATCGTGTTACCGTGTGATGTCAGAGTGTTCATCGAGGTGTTGATCAAAATGGACGGTGATGATGAGGTTGATGATGATGATTATGATTATGATCAACGGCGGTGCAGCTTTCCAAGGAGAAGGAGCTTTGGTCAACTTCTCCTTAGTCCTGCTAGATTGGTTTCCTTCAATCGGTTGTGACAAAAAGTCCCAGACCCTGCTTAAGTGGGAGCCTTTGGGGCACTGAAAATATTGTTGCTTGTTGCTTTGGTTGTGACAAATAGTATAATTTAACTTGTATTATTTAAACCGTAAGGATTATATAATTTTGAGTTATTTATATCATAGATCTGTACACTTTATTCACTATGTCAATTCACTCTTTATATTTTTAATTGTGTCAATTTAATCTCTATACAATTCCCATGGATATAAGTATAAATTGTACGGGGACTAAGAACATAATTAAAAGTAAAAAATATATTTTGATATATTGGACAAAGTATAAGGACTTGTGACGTAAGTTATCCCATGATTTTTCTTTCAATATTAACACCGATTATTAAACATGTATAAGCACTACACCGTGTATTATTAAACATGTATTATGGCCCGATACAGAACAAGTCTTTGTGTATACTACATATTTTTTTACTATTCTTCGATCAATTTCTTATTACTTTTTATTTTTAGTTTTTAGTTTCAGTAACATTATAGGTATTTAAAAGATCATAGAATAATATACGAATACATATTGTATAAGTGATTATTTATTAAAAATAATTATCATAATATTATTTTTTTTGGACAAATAATATTATTTTTAATAATCTAATAATTTCATACCATGTTTGTGATACATTAATTAAGTGTAATTTTTGAGTAAATTAGCATTTTCTATCTAATTTCTTTTTTTTTTTTGTGAAAATATGTTGAATGGGCAAAGATGAAAACAATAATTTGGAACTTAATTTTTTATTTGTTAAAAATAAAAAATTGAACCTAAAATGATATAATTTTATTTTAACAATTTTCTTCTATGGATGTAAATTTGACTTTTATTTCACGTCTCTTATCATTCTTTTTATATTGGTATCGAACACGGGTGACACATCTGATCCAAAGTTTCCGACCACTAGACTATGTCCTTGAAATACTTCATATCCCCGATCATATGTACAGTTTAACTAAGTCGCACGTTCTAATATAAATTTATATAATTAATGAATTAAAATGGAGCATATTTAAAGATATCTAGATGTATCTTCTTCTCTACATCAAAGGAGGGTCGTGTACAAGTTTTAATCTCAAACTCTCATGTTTGAAGATGGGTAGCATAACCACTACCGATGTGTTTTTATTTATCAGTTTCCAGCTTATTTTTTCTTAGCTATCTATTTCAATATTAATATAATTTTAGTACAATGTATGAGGTAGATCTATGCATTATCCACACTTCAAACCTAATGGCCATTCGTGTAAAGGGCATGTTATAATATTATAAAAAAATATTGTTAGGCCTTCGCCTATCAGTTAAAACATTAACAACAATTGGTTTTTTTTTTTTGATATTTTATATATACTCCACCATAATATGGAACAGGAGAATATATGGGCAAGATGGATTTGTATTAAATTTTACTAGATCTTTTAGGCCTGACCTATAGAGTCGAAAAATACGATGTTTTTACATATAAATTCAAATGGGTTTTTCATTCTAAAACTGATTGACATTAAGTAAAGTAACACACTAGTCTTATATACAGATAAATTATTTTTTGAAGACATACATATAATTTTTTTCAGTAAATATATATATTAAGTGATATGATATTAAATAATAAATAGATTATAAAAGTTAGTTATGTTTTAGTAATTAAAATTTTTTAAATAGCAAAGAAAAGCCTCTTGAATATATCCTCCTATTTGCCTATTATTATTATTATTTTTTTTTTTTTGTGACTGTGCTTATACTTTATGCTTTTGCTTGTGCTTTCAGGATTGCCTGCTCCCATAACGATGCGATATTCGGGTTGGGGGTCCTCGGAAACAGCCTCTCTTCCACTCGGAAGGGGGAAGGCTGCGTACATCCACCCTCCCCGGACCCTGCTTTCGCGGAAGCCTTTGGCACTGGGACTGTTGTTGTTGTTGTATAGCAACCTCGATAAATTAGCACCCTTGAGACCATAAAAATTTATTAATTAATCAATACCCTTGAGACCATAAAAATTTATTAATTAATCAATATATTATTTATCACATTGATCCCAAGTCAGAACTGACCAAAATATTATTTAATCGGGGTTATTAATTCACCAATATATATATATATATATATATATATATATATATATATGAAACGTTAATATTTGTTGTCAGCTTATTTCCGTCAATTTCAATAGGCGGCTGGATCACGTGCGGAACTCGTGTTGACTACTGCTGGGCCGATTACACCTGGGCTTGCTGCAATAAATAAAATTGGGCCTTGTTGTTGAGCCCAAGTGCTAATTATGTTTTTATTTTTGGGTTTGAAAAAAAAATATAAATTCAGAAAAATAACACAGTTGACGGGCACGTAACACCAAAGTTTGTGACGTAGGATCTATTTGATCGAGTTTCTTTAAAAAGAGGGGTAAATTAAAAAAAAAAATTCTATTTTTTACTTTAAAAAAAATATTTCTTATAAATAAAAGCACTCAAAAAAAATTTTTACTTTTAAAAATTTATCACTTAACTCTCTATGCAGCTTTTTTTTGACCATTTTGCCCCTAAAAGTGAGGGAGGTTAAATATTTAATTATATTTTTAGAAGAATATTTTATATTATTAGGCAAAAATTAAAAAAAAATTTATGTTTTTTGCAATAGAATTAGGAGAATTTTCTTTATTTATAAAAAATATAATTATTTTAATTAATTATAGTAATGTTATTATAAGTTTAGAAGATAAAAAATATTTGTAAAATTTTTATAAAAAATATTATAAGATAAAATATAATATTTTTGTTAGTATTGTAATGTCACCACTATATAGTTAATTAAAATAGTCATTTTTATAAATATAGAAAACCTCTTTTTTCTATAAATATAAAAAAGGTTCTTATTTTTTCTCAAAACATAAAATTCTATCTAAAAATAAAATCAAATACTTAATTATTTTATTTTGAGGGGCATAATAGTCAAAAAAAGTTATTTGGGGGAAATTAATAAATTTTTAAAAGTGAGGGTTTAATGAGTGGTTTTACTTGTGAGAGGGGATTTTCTGTTATTTAAGCAAAAGTTAATGGGGTTTTCTGTAATCCATCCTTAAAAAATGTGTTTTTTTTTAAATGCACCAACATTTAAAGGAAGAATGACTTGACTTATTTTAAACTTGAGTGGAGCTGAGCCAGGTCAACTTATTTCACTTGACAATCTGATTCCAAACATTATGGAACTTGCACTCTTAGCTCGTGAGCTTGTCTGTTTTAATGCAATTGCTCAGTGTAAATACACAACAACCCAATATAACTTGAGCAGAATATGATTTGACCCAACAAAAACCCGACATGAGATATGACCAGAGACTCAAAATGACTCGAATTCGAAATAGTCCAATTCGACAGTAACTTGATTCTAGTTGATCCGAACTCTATAATAATCTAACTCGATTGACTCAAACTTGAGACAATTATCCATGGAAGTACAATTTTAATTTCCAAATTGTGATCAACCAAGTAATAAACTATTACCCATACGAGAGGGTTGATGTTGGATTGCGTTCGCTTGTTTGATGTTAGCTGGGGAAGCCTACGCTATTCGAGCGGTGCGTTTCCTTCTCTTAAATGGGACCGCAACATCATTGAATCTGATAACAAAATCGTCATCAGCTCTATCAAGATTCTGCTCCGATTTCATAGAAAATTTCCACTATTATTGAGGATAGTAGAGTTTTAGCTTGCATTTTTGTTTCGTGCTCTTTTGTTTGACATCTCGATGTTGTAATGTTATTGCTTATTGAATTGCTCATGACCATCTTGATAATTATTGTAATCATGGTTGGTGGTCGAGTGTCCCCTAATTACATTCACTTATACTAACCGATTCACTGGGAATTTAATCCTCCCACTCGGACTCTCTAGTGTTAAAAAAAAGGTTAATTTTGCTGTTTTCACTCGGTTAGGTATAGCAAAGGAGTGAGGCAGGTACAGGGAGTGCCTCCTCCATACCTGTACCGCCACTCAAATTTTATATCCATAGCTGCTCCATTATTCGTCATGGGTACGAAATGCATACCCATATCCACCCCAGCGGGTACACACCCACACCCATACCCACCCCATTACCTGCTTCATACCCGCCTTAATGTAGATACAAACAATCATCCGTATCCGCCAGTATTTATAATATGATTGATAAATAATTTTGGCAATTAAATTTAAGTACATATATTTTAACTTGAAAGTTAATTAGATAAAAAAGAAAGAGAATATGGTGGGTATGGAGCGGAATAGAGCTAGGTACAACAGTATACCCCGTAAATATAAAACGGATATACCTAACTGATACCCGCTATCCAAATGGGGTGAATATCCACGAGTAATAAGTTTTATCTCGTCCTATTAGCATCCCTACGCTTGGTACTCTCCGTTGCGCTGTCCTCTTCCTCTCTAGCCTCTCTCTCTCTCTCTCGCTCTCTCTCATTTACTTTCTGCAAGTGTCCTGCAACAGTTCGCGAAACCCTAACTGAATTCTCTCTCTCTCTCTATACATCGCTTTGTGCATCAACCAATCTTCTTCTCAATTCTCCTCTTTCAAGTTTGAACTTCCACTTCCTGACGAATCTCAACCGTCCGATGGCTGAACGAAAAATTGATCTTCCTGATAATCTCCTGCCATCCGATCCTACTCGTACTACACTTTGCTCTTTTTCCTTTTTTTTTTTGAATTTATTTTTGCAATTCAATTACATATGATTAATATATGGTATAGATGTAGATTTGACTCGTCGTTTGAGTTTTTTTTGCGAGGTTATGGTTTGTGGATCTGAAGCAATGAACTCTGCGGTGATTTATGAATTTGTGTCTTCAGGTCTTTCAGTTTGAATTTCGGACTGAAAGAAATTAGTTGGTAATCGTTGTTTCGTGATCGAAGCTTTGGATTAGGTCGTTTTCAGTTTTATTCATCTAATTGGATTTGTTTTTCTTTTTTCTTTTCTTTCATTGATTTACTGTTTTCTGCTGTATCTTTCCGACAAAGTTGTTTAGAGTTACTAAAGTTGTGAAAAAGTTCTAGTTGACTGTAAAGCTTGCGTTTGGTTGATAGAAAATATCTTTTCGCATCTTTTCCACTGTAATAGGAAGATAGAGGAGCTGTTTTATATCTAAGCATAAAAAGATGCAGCTGGATCTTTTACACAGCTCAAATAGGAAGATGGAAAAGTTGTTTTATAACTAAGTAGAAAAAGATGCAGAATTGGATCTTTTTCACATCTTATTTTAGAAAATGTTTCAAAAAGACTATACTAACATTAAATCTTCACCACCATGACCTACTTTTACTTTTTATCACCATTTGTACCTACGACCACCCCTTTTACCCTTGTTTGTTGCTAGACTCACTGCTCTCCAGTGCCGTAACCAGCCATTAGCATAATTCTTTTATACCTACTACTGTTGATTAATTTATATATTGAAGTCATTTTTTGTGAGTATAATGGGTAAGTTATTTTTAAAACTTGTATCTACTTTATTATGTAAAAAAGATATTTTTACACTGCACAACCAAACAGTTCACTATAAAAAGATACAGATCTTAAATGGATAGATTTTATTGAAACATACAAGCTCGAAAAAGATAAGCTTAACAAAACGCACTCTAAGGGGGTTGTTTAGAGTTACTAGGAAGGCAGGAAGTCACACAGGAATTTGAAATTCATGGGAATGTGTATTTGTCTTTTTGTTTGGTTGCTAGGAAATTGACAGATAATGGGAAGTGGAAATTCCTGTGAAGTTCTAATTTCTTTGTTACACATGAATTAACTTACCTAGGGGGGTTTAGATGAGTTTTAATTTATGGGAAGTTCTATTTCCCATCCCGACAACCAAACACGTAAACCTAATTCCTGGGAAATACAACTTCCTATAAGAATTTAATTCACGCTTTAACCCAACAAGGCCTAGGAAAACCTTAGATTTGTTTTTCCAATAATGTGTATAACAATTCTATGGCATATATTCCCATGTAATTGTGTTAGTTTTTCTTGTGCTGTTTATAGTTTAGCTAATAGACATATCTCTGTTCCTCCTCCCGTATACATTTTGCAATGTGAACATTTAGCATATAATACTATTATTGTTTATTTTGCTTGTTGCTTTATTGTTTTGTTTTTGCTTTTTCATTTTTTTTCTTTTAGGGTAGGGGACCCTTGGACGCCTCCATTAAGGGATAAGGTTGCTTACATCCCCCCCCCCCCCGCGGGGACCCTGCTTTGGAGGGAGCTCTTGTGGCACTTGGGTTTTTTTTTTGTTGTTGTTGTTGTTGTTGTTGTAGATCGTTGCGTGGAAGTACTATACCGTAGTTGTTTATGGTAGAGCTATAGTTTGGTTATCTTTTGAACTTTTCGCTGTTGCAATTGAATTACTTTGAGGCTGATTATATTGTCGCAATCCAATTTGCAAACTTACATTATTCTATTTACTTATGTTCTATGTGCGCAGTCTTGTGAACTTTTCGCTGTTGCAATTGAATTACTTTTAGGCTGATTATATTGTCGCAATCCAATTTGCAAACTTACATTTTTCTATTTACTTATGTTCTATGTGCGCAGAAGCCTTGGGAGGAAGTGATGAGAAAAGGATCACAATGGGACTTATTGATCAAGTTAAAGGTGAGCTTTCTTATGTATTTTCGGATGCTTTTCAATATTGTGTTACTTGTAATTTAACTGGCATATTTTGAAAATTCTTGCAGACCAAGCCGCGTCTGAGAGCAGCATGCCTTTGTCTCCTCAATGGCTTTACGCAAAATCAAGCGAGACTAAGCCGGTGTGTTTTGTTTTCTACATTTTGATTTAGTTGCATCTTTGTATCACATTTGCATGTAACTTGTGCGCTTTCTATATTTGCTTATGCTAACATGACTTTGTAGCTGTAGATGCATTTGAGTTACTTGTAATCATTTTAATGACTAACTTTGGGTTTGTAGCATTTCTTTAGTTATCCAATGTGAAATTCCTTCCTGTTGTAGAGTTGCTTTCTTTTACTAACGGGAAATCTCATCCTGTTTCTAGTGAGTTATGGTGATATCTCTTTCTTTTCCTGTGATTGATGGCCATTGTCGGCAACATTTCCCATACAGTCCAGCGAATTAAACCAAGGTTGTGATCATATCACTGTGGAAGTTGCATTTTATGAATGTTGGATAAGCTGTTACAGCTGTTGCAAAGATGTCATTTTAGGACTTAGAAGTTTCCTATAAGCATTAAATCTACGAGTATTTGACTCCATAACCATCTTGTTCGCATCAAAAATACTTTTGGTAGTTATTAGCTTTTGAAGACATTTTTAATTTAGAAGTGATAAACTGAAATGAATCTGCATTTTGGCGCTGTTGTGGAAGACCTTTACACATCAGGTAGTCTTGCAAACAGTGGCCAATAATTCATTTAATGGCATATCATTTTGTGCTTCTGCTATTGACCCCCATTGAGTTGTACAAACTATTTGTAAGTTGCCATTACATATTTCTTTTTGGCTTCTAGTTTTATGAATTTTTCTTGGACAAGAAAGAAGTGGGTTATTCTGGCACATCTGTAACGTTGATTTGTATTTATTTAGCAATTACATCAATCACATCTTCCCTGCTTTAAATTGAAGATTCTATCCATATGGAGCGAGTTATTTCAGGTTGAATTTAGAAAACTATGTCTAATTTTTCATCCAGGTTCCGGTGAGAATGCCTCTGGTAGCTTGTTTGTTCATGGCTTGTTCTTTGATTTGCATTGTTGTTTTTGAATGATTTTGTTGTGCTGAGGTAGTAATTGCAGAATGATTAAAATTATGGAAACAGAAACGAATTCGACCAGAAACAGTTTAGAAGTGGTTTAGGAATGAGCTGATGTCACTGGAGATCTGTTTGTTTTTTGAGGGTAGTATTTCTGGCTTGAAATGTTTGTTCACCATTGACCATTTGTTTAGAATCTTGCCTTTGGCAGTGAAGAAGTCTTTGGCAAAAGCCAACTAAAGTTCGGTATGGTTTGTCTTTAAAAATAGAAAGAAGCCCTGGAAAACCTTCAGGTTTATAAGATCCATGGGGTCTGATACCTGTATCATATGTTCGAAGCTTAGTCTAATTGTAAAACGTTGGTGAGATTGGGGCTTTAGAACAAAAATTTCTTGATTCAAAACCCCTAATTCTGTTCACCTACCAAAAAATATATGTGAAGGTTGGCATTATGTGTTACCTCTTACTGATTCCCTTGATTGATGCAAACATGTACTTGAGTTATGTATTTGAGAATAGTCTGACACTTAACTGCTCGTGTAAGGAAGCTTTCTTTTATTCATCGCAGGATATTCGTGCACCAAATCCTCTCTCGCTGAGTAATTCCTCTGATCCAAGTCTGAAGGAGAGTGACAGAAAGGATTGGAGGAAACTTGCACCTGAGACGGACAGTGCACGGTTTTGGCGTGAAGAAGAAAGAGAAACTGGCTTACTTGGTAGAAGAAAAAAAGCAGATCGTCGTGTGGAAAATGTGTCAGTGAGGGAAACAACAGAGGGTAGAACTTTGCCATCTTCTGACCGTTGGCATGATGCGAGTAATCGCAATTCTGCTCATGAAACAAGACGTGATAGCAAGTGGTCCTCTAGGTGGGGTCCTGAGGACAAGGAGAAGGAAGCTCGTCCTGATAAGAAAATGGATGCAGAGAAGGAAGATGCTCATGGGGAAGGTCAGTCTGCTGCAAGTGGCAATCGGGACTTTGAATCACGTGAAAAATGGAGGCCTCGCCGTAGGATGGAGGCTACTTCCATTGCACCGACTCCATACCGGGCTGCACCTGGTTTTGGACTCGATAAAGGAAAAGTCGAGGGTTCTACTCTGGGATTTACAGTGGGAAGAGGAAGAGCAGCTGGTGCACCTTTTTTTAAGCCCCCTGTTGGAAGTTCAATCAGTGCTGTCCAAGTTGACAAAAAGGACAGTATTCTTGGCAAACCCGTCCTATCAGTTGATACATTTCGCTATCCGAGGGCTAAACTTCTTGACATGTACCGTCTACAAAAGGTTGATGCAGCCTTTACTTCCATGCCTGAAACAGTGGAGGAAGCGCCTTCCATCACCCTAGTGGAGGCTGTAGAGCCATTGGCTTTTGTCGCACCTGATGTTGAGGAGGAGGTTAGATCTATAGTCAAATCTCTGCATTGAACTATTGTGGTCATTTACCGCGTTTACCTTCAGTAGGATCTGTTATTGTTCCAGTGAATAACACCGGCCTTGTATTGGTTTAACGTGGTATGCGCAGGTGATCCTTAAGGATATATGGAAGGGGAAGGTAACTAGCAGCTGGGCCTCACAGAATTCATTTAGAGAGGGCAAAGCTACTGCACATGCTACAGGTACTGTAATTGCAATCACCTTTAACTGTATGTACTAGATAAACCTCCGTACTGAACTGTTGGTGAATAAATATCTCTACTAGGAATTGACAACATCGAGCCTAGTGAAGAAAAACTGGGTATCCTTCCCTCTGGTGTTGTAGAAGAAGCTATTGGCGGCTCCATAGATTCTGAAGAAGGTGATACTCGTCAAGGTGAAGTTTACGGTACCTTATGTCTTATCAAGTCCATGCACAATGAGATCGGTTTCATTTTTTTCTGCTTACCGGTCTAATAATATTCATGATTTATAAATGGAATTACACGGATGACTTTCTTCTAAATGGAGTTCCATTACTTTCAATAGTTTTGTGCTTATGCTCTTATAAATTTATGGAAGTCTCTTCTGTTCAGTCTCTGTGCAGGCAAGATTTATAGCATTGGAAATGGGATTGCCTCAGTGAATTGTTTCTGAACTTGACTTACATTTGTTTCAGGGAGGACTTCTCAGAATGAAGAAGAGCCTAAGGTTTCTGTTGTGGAACCACAGGCACTGATCTTGCCGATTCCAAAAGATATTGGTGGTGCTAATTACAGCACTGGTCTCCTCAGAGAAGCTGAAACTAGGCAGTCTGTTGATTCTGCATTGATTGAACGTTCTCCTTATGATGGCGTGGGCCATTTAGCCTTTGACATCAGCCCAAAGCTGTCTGATGATTCGAACTCCCTGTTTGTTACACAATCCTTGGACCGGAACTGGAGTACCAATTTGCTGTATTCTCAGAGTAAAACTGGCCCAGGTCGTGATGGAAATGGTATCCCCCCCAAGGAGTTGACTTTGTATTACCGGGATCCTCAAGGAGAGATCCAGGGGCCGTTTCTTGGAGTCGACATCATTTCATGGTTTGAACAAGGCTTCTTCGGTGCAGATTTACCTGTCCGTCTGGCAGATGCTCCAGACAGAGCATTTTTCCAAGAACTGGGTGACATCATGCCGCATCTGAAAGCTCAAGAAGGAAGTGGTGTCAGCTCTGAATCGAGTTTTAGCACGGTTCATCCTTCTGATCATCTTCCAAGTTTGCAGGCTCATTCTAGAATTCCGCATCATGAAATGTCATCACAGCTTGAATATTCTGAAGGGAAAAGCTTTCATGATTCTGCTGCTCAAGATGAAGGTATTATTCTTCTAGAGATGATAAATGTGATCAGCCTGTGTCTCTTTGCTGCCCTAATTTTATATTCTTACGAAACCCTTTTTTCTGTGATTGCGCAACAGAAATTGTATTCCCTGGAAGGTCTGGTAGCAATGGTTATAGGGGTGCTGATGGTCATTTCATGAATCACGCTGAATACTCTCATCCTAATGTGTTGAAGGAACCTAGCCTGCAGGTTCAAAATGATAAGTTGCATCCTTTTGGGTTACTTTGGTCCGAGCTTGAAGGAACTCATCTTAGGCAGACCCAGCCTCTAAATCAACCTTCTAGCATCGGTAACTCTGGTCACCTTGTAAGTCATATGGCTGGTATGGACGACCTGAACATCCGTGGAGATGTCTTGGAAACCCAAAATTTTAGACAACTTGAACAAGAACCCACCCGACATGAATTGGCCGAGCATCTTTTGTCACACAAACTTCTGCAGCAGCAGGCACAGCAAAGAGATCTTTTGTCTCAACTTCCTCATCTGAATGAGTCAGCTCTAGAACATTTACGTGGTCGAAATTCTGTTGGGCGACATTTCGTTGACCAGCAGTTGCTGGAACCTGAACATTTCTTGGCTCTCCAGCAGCAGCAGCGGCAGCTAGAGCTGCAACATCACCTTCACTTGCAGCAACAACAGCAAATTCTTATGCAAGAAGAACAGGCCCAAGCTAGGCAGGCTCTTCTTGACCAGTTGCTTCATGGTCCTGCACGTGACCCTGGCTTTGCCCTTTCCCATGTCGATCCCACTCGTGCCAACACTGTCCTGGATCAGATGTTATTGAAGCAGCATCTTGCACGTGAATTGCAACAAAATTCACGCCAGCCTTCAAGACACAGTAATATATATATTGAGCAACTCATTCAAGAGAAACTCGGTCAAGCCAGAAATCAAGAGCGTGAAGCAGATCTGCTTGAAATAATGGAGCGGGCAAGGCATGAACAGATTCGTTCTCTGGAGCATCAAATCCTTCAGCAGGAACAGCTCCAGTCACAGTTGCCTTTGGGATTAAGGCAGAGGCCTGAGACTATGTGGCCAACAGATGAAACCGAGCATTTTTTTAGGAATCCTGCTGGTTCACTACGATCTCATTCTGCTTCGTTTAGCCCACCTGCGTTTAGCCCATCGGATATTTTCGAGAGACAACAGAGACATCTAAGAGAGGAACAGTTGAGAGAGTTTGAGGCCAATCATCAATTGCAGGAACGTCTTAAACAAGGCCGTTATGATCCAGTTGCATTGGCCTTGGAACATTCTATGCATTCATCTGAGCTGGCAAATGCCACGACCCGTTTGCATGGTTTGGATATCCAGGATCCATTTAACTCTAGTGCTCACTCTCATAGCCATCATCACCATCTTGTTCCTAATGAATTTAGTGTTCCCCAGTTCGATGCTATAGTGGGCCGGTGGCCTGAGAATGATGGCCATCGGTCAAATAATTGGGCAGAATCTCATATCCAAAAGCTGCATCTTAATGCTGAACAACGGAAGAGGGAGCATCAACTTAAAGCAAATCCTGAAGACTCTAACTTATGGGCTCCATCCGGGTTACACGAAGAGGACTCGAAAAGGTTGTTGATGGAACTGCTAAATCAGAAATCAAGCCATCAGCCCCTGGATGTGAACTCACAGCCACCCTTGGAAAGAAAGGCATCTTCCGGTTTCTTTTCAAGACCGGGCTCGGCAGAGCATTTATTTAATGTTGTCCAAGAACGTGATACTGGTTCAAATAACTCCGCTGCTGGAGCATCGCATGCTTCTAGTACCAGTGATCAATTGCAGCTAATGACCAGCTATATGATGGGAAAATCCCGTACTGACGGTGAAGTGTCCGAGATAGAAAGGATGGAACACTTACCTCAATTTGAGGATTTAGTGAAGGGGTCGACATCAGATATCTCAGAGACTATGACAAGGCAAGCGCAGATGGTTTCATTCGACATCAGGGAGATGCCAGCCGGTGCTTTTGGCAGGCATAGCTCAGTTGATTTTTCTGGTAAATATTCTAAAAAATTTGTTTGTAAATCTGCAAAGCGTTTCTCTTTTTTTTTGTCAAGGTGGTCATTTCTGCGTTTCCTGCAGGTGGACAAGCCGGTTTCTATGACGAAATTGGACGATCTAATTCGTTTACAGAGGATTTTGCTAATGATAGGTAATGTGTCTATCTCCGATTCATTTTGGCCATAGCTATTGGATTGAGGTGCACTGATTTTAGGCTGATGTTTGTTAATAAATACACACGTGTGCAATGCTATGCGTATTCTCTTTTGTCAATTCAATAAGAAAGGGAAGGAATGCAAGGTCTGAGGATTTCATTGCCCATGCATGTGAGAGCACATGTAGGCATATTAGGTGTATAAACAAGCCAAGTCGAGTTGAGCAGTTCCATTGTTGAACTTAAGCTCGATGAGTCTCATCAAGCCTAAGTTCGAGCCTAGTTGTTTTCAAGCTTTCAAACCTTTGATCGCACTAGATTCAATAAGATTTTAGTGTGCTCAATACTCATCTCGTTAGCCTGATCGAGCTGAATCAAGCTTAGAGCTTCGCTAAACTTGATACCATGTCGAGCTTGCTTCTTAATTGAGCTATTGAAGTTACTATTAAGCTATTGTCAAACCATTTTTTAGCTAATACCAATTGTTAATGAGACCTTGATGAGCTGTTATGGAGCTCTTAATAAGCCTATATAAAACTATTGGTGAACATGATCAAGCCGAGCATCCTTTAATTCGAACTTGTCAAATAAGATTTTAGTGTGCTCAATACTCATCTCGTTAGCCTGATCGAGCTGAATCAAGCTTAGAGCTTCGCTAAACTTGATACCATGTCGAGCTTGCTTCTTAATTGAGCTATTGAAGTTACTATTAAGCTATTGTCAAACCATTTTTTAGCTAATACCAATTGTTAATGAGACCTTGATGAGCTGTTATGGAGCTCTTAATAAGCCTATATAAAACTATTGGTGAACATGATCAAGCCGAGCATCCTTTAATTCGAACTTGTCTCATTAAGCTTACCGGACATGTTCAAATTCGGCTCCATAGGCTACTGATCCCCCAAAACGAACACAAATGAGTCATAATCAATTTTGAACATAAGTAACTCATCAAATGTTTGGTTCATTTACACCCTTAAAGTTGACATTCAAACAAAAACACTATTTCCATCTAGCATCCGGCTTGGGCTCTCTTCAAGGTAGCCCCCTGAAGGGGGAAGGCTGTGTACATCTACCCTCTAGACCCTGCTTTTGCGGGAGCCCTTGCAGTCACTGGGTTTTTTGTTGTTGTTGTTGTTGTTTGTTGTATCCGGCTTGGCCAGCTGGAATTGAATTAACTTAACAAATCTCATAGTAGGATGCACAGAACTGGCTCTATATGCCAAACAATGATGGTTATTATTATGTTTATCTTTTTGGGATTTGTTGTGATTTTACTTCTCAACAGGTTGCCAACTCTTCTTTCCAAAGGAAGAGAAAATGTTCTACTTAAAAGGCCGCCTGTGCCTCGTGCTTTTTCATCGCATGAAGGATTATCTGATCTGGCTACAGACGCTGTCACGGGAGCAACGGACTGCTCAATTCGTGGTTCAAATGGTAAGTTTTGTTTCTCTTTTATATTCTCTCTTGATGTTTGAACTTTCTGGTTGGGTTTCATGTTGCCCGTGCCTATCGAGGCCCTTGTGTTAGGCCCTCTTCCATTAACTGCTCATCCAGGAAACAAAAAAAATTTGGCTGTGGCTGCTGCTTTGTCTCCTCCGTTCTGGAGATGTTTGTTGATCAGCATCAATATAATTTTTTGAAAGTGTGCTTTTGCCACCTTTAAGAATTATATGATTGCAATTGGGCAGTATGTATGTTCTAGCAGTACACTAAGGCACTGGATCCCATTAGAACTCCGAAGTTAAGCGTGCTTGGGTGAGAGTAGTACCAGGATGTGTGATATCCTGGGAAGTCTTCGTGTTGCCAACCCTATAAGGTTGGGGGTCCTCGGAAACAGCTTCTCGGCAGGGTTACACCCTCAAGAGGTAAGGCTGCGTACATCTACCCCTCCCAAACCCCGCTTATGCGGGAGCCCTTGAGGCACTGAGTCTGTTGTTGTTGTTGTTCTTATAGTAGTACACTGTGCATGCACAAAGTCTTTCCCTTTCCTCTATCCGCTTTCTTCTTTGGTTTTGGTTTTTGAGAACTAGAACTCAGTTTTTGAAAATGAGTTTGTCTTGTTTTTGGTTCTTTGTTTTTTATTTTCATTCAAAGTAGGAAAAAGCTGAATAAAAGAAATACCAAAAAACAAGAAAAAATCATTTTTAAAATGAAGTTTTTAGTTTATCAAAAACGATAAATAGCCGTAACATATGGAGGAAATATCCCTCCGGATAGAGTTAGGTCCAGTAAGCTTTTGATATGGGTTTAGAGTATGCCTCTCGTTCAACATTTGGATCCCCAATCTTCGTAATTTGCAGCGGTTTACCGTAGTCCACGTTGCAGATGAGTGTTTTTATCGGAATTCCATATTGTGTAGAGTGCTCGTGTAATCGAACTTACGCGGTGGTGAGATCATTCCTCTAGCAAGTCAATGTTCTAGGTGGAGTCAGATTCAATAGCCTTTGATGTTTGTCCTTGTGCAACATAGGTTCCATTTGGTAAAGGGAAATATTTTTCTTACGAAGAATTTTTCTTCACAAAAGTATTTTTTCCTTAAGAACTTTTGTCTACCTGGCTAAAAAAAATTGCTTCATTTATAAATTTGTATGAGGTTCATGATTGGCCTAGTCAAGATTAAAATGAGGCACATATTGTGAGATTACCGTGAAAAATATCGTTCTTTTCGTGAAAGAAATTTCTTCCCGTTTCTTTGGTGGGTTCAATGGAAGTAAAATACTCTGTATTTGTGATTGTTGCTGTGGAATTATATAAAGAAACAACAGAATTAAGACGCGAAAAACAAATGGAATCTCAAAATTTCCCTTTTATTATCATCTCAAGTACTTATTGAATTCAACTGTTGTGCTGATATTCAACTTTATTTCTATTGTTAAGGTGTGAGGCAAGACGTAGGAGTAAATGCAGCAGTTAGTCAAGCTACAGAGGCCAGTGCATCCTCCGCAAAGAAGGAAATGCGCTTCCGGCGTACCTCTTCTTGCAGCGACGCTGATGTCTCGGAAACGTCTTTCATAGACATGTTGAAAAGTAATGCTAAGAAGCCACCGAATCCCGAGGCACAGGTAGCGTCCTCTTCAGAACCGGCAGAGGCGGCTCAGAGTGGGGGTCAAAGTGGGAAGAAGAAAGGGAAGAAAGGTAGGCAGATTGATCCGGCTTTGCTGGGTTTCAAGGTTACTAGTAATCGGATTATGATGGGTGAGATCCAACGGCTAGAAGATTAGCCATCCCTTTTTTCCTGATCATGGTTAAGGTATGAATGAGCTGAGTCGAGCCTAAGCTCATCAGGATCAAGGCTAGCTTGCTAGCATTTTGCTTAACTCGGTTGGTGAGAGCTCAAGCTCAACTCACCAATGTTTTGCTCAGCTCGGGCTTGGTGAGAGATCGAGCTTAGCCTGCCATCATTTTGCTTGGTTTGGGCTTGGTGAGAGATCGAGCTCAGCTCGCCAACATCTTACTTGTCTTGCCCTGGGCTTAACGAGAGCTCGAGCTTAGCTCTTCAACATTTTGGTCAGTTTGGGCTTGATCAATGCTTGTTTTGGCTTATTTAGGCTCAAACTTGCGAGCCTCTAAAATCAAGCTTTACCATATTAAAGCTTGGCTCGTTTAGCTTAACAAGCTGGCTCGACTATGCTATTTGGAGCTGTGTAATGCTCCCACCCAGCTGAGGTTCAACTTATTAGTCTCCCTTATGGTGTCTACCCTAGGGTAACCTTTCAGAGTTGTACAGAATGAATTCGAGTGTAAAATTACATTTTTTTTCAGAGTTCTGTGTATAAATAATTGGGTTATGGGGTTTTTTTTTTTTTTAAAAGTGAAAATCACTTAAATTTTAGGTGTAATTTTAAAAAATCATCTAAAATTTTTAATTTTTGAAAGTCACACCTAAATTTACCAAAATTTTTACATCTTAATGTTAATGCCGTTGATGTCTTTTATTTTTTGCGGACATGGTTTTGAAAAAAAACAGAGAAAATAACTTGAAAAAAATATAGATTTTACATTTAAAATAATTTTAAAAATGCCATATCAGCAAAAGACTAACAAATGCTAAAAGCAAATTATATTAAGGTATTACTTTAGAAAATTTTGAAAAGTTTAGGTGTATTTTTTAAACCGCACCTAAAATTTAAGAAGTTTTTAATAAAAAAAACCGAACAATTTCTTGGGTGAAATAAGTGTTCAAGAGAAAGATCTAATTTTGCATATGCTAGCGAACTCTAATTTAGTAGTTTTTATTATGCCTGATCTTGTGTTTTTAATGATCTTTTATTAGCTTTGCTTGCTATTGGTTTTTATTTATAATTTTTGGTTTTGAAAAAAAAAAAAAAAGGCCTTGGAACAAGTTTTCTAGCTTTTGGTTTGTTATTTTTAATATTCACTCAAGCTTGCAAAATGTTGAAAATGACAAACTAAAAATCAAAAAAAGTCATATAAAAGATGATTATTTGGTTTCTAAAAAATTAAAAAGGTTTTTAACCTAAAACTCATCTAAAATTTAAGTGTTGTTTTAAAAATTTACCTACATTTTCTAGTTTTTTAAAAGTTACATAGACTTTTTAAAATTTTTTAATGTTACTCTTTAATGTTAACGCTATTAATGTATATTAGTTTTTACTTATGTGGCATTTAAAAATATTTTTTTTAAATATAAAAATTATTTTTAAAAATATATACCAAATTTTTTAATATATTTTAAATATAAATTTAAAATTTTAAAATATTTTTCTTTTTTTTCAAAAGTTGAGTGTTGAAAATCAGAAAATATCAGTGATTTTTTAAAATTATATTTTTCAGTAAAAAAACTCCTAAATTAAAAAAAAGGGGTAAGCTCAGAAAACCTCACTTTTGATTTAAAAATAAAAAATTTTTAGAAATAAAAATACTCATAAAATCTTCTTATTTTTAAAATTTTATCATTTAACACTTCTGTAACTTTTTTTTGACTATTTTATCTCTAAAAAATAAAGGGATTAAATATTTAATTATGTTTCTAAAAGAGAGTTTTATATTATTAGGTAAAAATTAAAAAAATTTATGTTTTTGCAATAGAATTAAGAAAATTTGTATATTTATAAAAAGTATAATTATTTTAATTAATTATAGTAATAATATTATAAGTTTAAAAGATAAAAAATATTATAAGACAAAATATAATATTTTTGTTAATATTATAATGTCACTATTACATAATTAATTGAAATAATAATTTTTATAAATATAAAAAATCTTTTTCTCTAAATATAAAAAAATTCTTATTTTCCCTCAAAATATAAAATTCTACTCTAAAATAAAATCAAATACTTAATTATTTTATTTTGAGGGATAAAATGATCAAAAAAAGTTATTTGGGAGCTAAGCAATAATTTTTAAAAAGTGAGGGGGTTTAATGAGTAGTTTTATTTGTCAGAGATATTTTTTATTATTGCAGCAAAAGTTAAAAAAATTTTCTGTAATTTACCCTTAAAAAAAGCAATAGAAAAATAATACCAAACAAGCCTAAGGTTTTAGCCAGTTTAAACAAGAAAGTCCTGATCTGAAGAATAATACATACCTAAATTCATAACTTCAACGAGAAGTCCTGAGCTACATTTTCCGATTTTACAGCAACATAGACCAACATTTGACGACAACAGCAACAAATTCAGTGCCTCAAAGGGGCTTCTACCAACATCCGATTATGAAGAAAATGGAACTTTATGCTGTCAAGAAGAAACCCAACGGCCCGGAAAAAGACTCATGACGGTTCCATACATGATCCAATCGAGCTCCGATGATGGTATCTCCGCCTTTTTTGCTATTATCAACGCTGCCTCTTTCGCGTTTTTGTACCCGCATTCAGCAGCTACGTACGGAAAATCGCTGACACCACATATATATTTTCTTCATTTTTTTGATTGAACCGATATATATATATATATATTCGTTACATCAGAGTATGATTTACTTCATGAACTGGATCTTAGACCCAAATTGTTCATCTTGTATTGTGTCTATCGGTATAGATGAGTTGAGTTAATAGAGGTTAAAAATGCTTGGGTCATTTTCAGCTTGGCTAAGCTCGAGCTGGGTTCGTGTAGTGAACAAGCTGAGTTGAGCAGGATTCCAGTTCAACCGATCCAAGTGGAGCCCTAGCTTGACCTCAGAGTCTCCAAGCTCAACAAGCTTCAAACCAAGCCCAAACCGACGGACCTCATGGAGCCTCGAACCTAATGACTTTAGGCTCCACTCAACTCATTTACATCCCTATTTATGCCGAGTAAAATGAATAATTACCTGCCCCACATGATCCGTTTGGCACCGAAACTCGAGACGAGTTGAGTGAGAGAGGGGGTTAAGTCTAGGTATGGAAAGGGTTCTCTGGACTCTCTGAACAGGGCACTAAATTTAACATAAACCTGCACATTACACATTCATCCAACATATTCAAATTTAACTGCTCTAGATCTGATGAATTGAATACCAGTGGAAAGTTCAACTATGTTCAAACGAATTTACATCAAACTAGCAAGCGACCGACTTTTGTTTACATATCGAGCACTTTGATGAAACTTTAGACATGCCTGTAGGGGTGTATTTGAGTTGAGTTGAACCGAGCCGAACTGAAGCTAGTCAGGCTCAAGGCTCAGCTTGAAGCTCGCCAAGTTCAGAAAGTTCAAGCTCAAGCGGCTCGTCATAGACTCAAGCCCCACTTTGCTCAGCTTGGGATAGTTTAGCTTGGGCTCAGCTCATTTAAACTCAAACTTGGCTTGGTCGAACATAATTAAGCTAATAAATTATATTAAAATAGGCTCATTTAGACTTCATTAGGCTCGGACTCGGCTTAACTTGAGCTTGAAATGAGCTAATCTTTTCAAGCTTTATGACAAACCGACTCAGCTCATTTATACCCTATGTGCAGCTCATCAGAAAGATCTTTGGCATGCCTCAAATTATTTAGCAAGAAAAATGAAGAAAAATTCAGTAGTGTGTCAATGAATAACGTTGTTAGCAAGAAGTGTTAAGGATGCCATATGGATTATAGTCAGAAATCTCACATTGGAGTTGTGAGAACGAAGAGATCAACATATAAGTCTAATTGACAACGCCTCATATATGTCAAATCCATGGGTCAAGCCTAAGCCGTAATCAAGAAACAAGCCGCACTAGGATATACAACACATATTCGTTAAACATGTTACTTATTAAGATAATTCATTATCAGCTAGTCATTAAGTGGATGCTTTTTGTAATAGCTCACAACGCGTACTTAAAACATCTTTTGTAAACATGTTAAACATGTTAAAAACAATAAGCTTAAGGTTAATATAATTATATGATATTCATTCAACTTGTTGCAAACATCACAATTAGAAGTTAATAATCATACCTGTGGGAACCTCGAAAGCTTCAAAAGGTTCGAGAAGGCTAGATGTTCCTCATCAGTCCTGAATCAAATAAAATTAAAAACGTGATTTATCGAGATAAATAACCGAAAAGGGATGCATTAATCGAGGTATAGATAAAGGGAGTTATTACAAGGGCGGCTTGCATAAAGCCATATGGTCAATAATCACCACTGTTGAAGGGTATTCTTCACACAATTTCTCTATTTCCTCAATATGCAGATTTATTCCCTGGAAATACATTAAATAAACTTGTGAATAATGATTTATGTGCAATAAAATTGGATAAAGTAATACTGATTACTCGTTTTCTTTGAGCTGTTTGGTATCATTTTTTTCCACAATTTTTTGGTTTTTAAAAACTAAATCAATATTTTGGAAATGATTTTTTCTGCATTTTGATTTTTTTTAATTTTTTTTCCTAATTTGAGTTAAATTGAAAATAAAAAATCAAAAACTAAAAAATAAAAAATAAAAACAGTTTAATAGTCTGTAGTTTCTCAAAAACACAATTGTCAATTGAAAACATACTAAGCAGGCCCTTCACAAATATTGCAAAAAAGAAGGAAATTGGGAGCAACTGATTGTAATTTGTTGCATTCTATGCAAGAAAGAGGGTGAATTATGTTGTTCAGACCATATAATAAAATAAAAGTTGTTACAAGGCTCCATTTATTTTGATAGAAATATTTTCGTCGAAAAAATATTGTTCTTCGTTGAGGAGAAATAAACTCCTCCTCAACAAAAGGGGAAAACATTAAATCCTTACAGAGGGGAAAAGATTTTTGGCCATAATCTCACATCATATGCTCCTGAATTTGGCCAAACATAAACGTCATATAAATTTATAGCACGGAACTATTTTCTTTAGCCAAAAGACAAATTTCTAAGAAAAAAATATTAAAATATTTTTTTAAAAAAAAATTTCTATAAGGAAAATGTTATCCATTGAACCAAAGGAATCTCATTATTACACGATGCTTGTTACATAAGCGTACTATTGTAGTGATTTCACAATGTATTCATATGTTAAAAACTACCAAAATGATATAAAAGTTAATGATTGTATTACTATCCATTCAACTTTTTGTAAATATATAATAAGGTTTAAAAACTACTTATATTCCCTTAAAACTTCCAAAGCACGTGCTATAATCCATTATATAACAACCACAACACTGTAACAGCAACCTTTACACAACTGTCAATGAACCATCTTCCCTAAAAGCTTAAGCTGATAGATGAAGGCTCAGGAATAGTTTTATACTCTAACATGCCCCTCATGCAAATGCCCGTTAGCTTGAAGCGTGAATAGTGCATAGGCCCACCACATACCTTGTGCTTAAATTGTTTTTAATATTGAAAGTGGAGGCTATTGAGATTCGAACTCGTGACCTTTTGGTCAGCAAGGCTCTGATACCATGTTAAGGAACCATTTTTCCCAAAAGTTTAAACTGATGGGTGAATGCCCAGAAATAATTTTATACTCTAACAACAATGAGTAATACCGGGATTTGATTATATAAATGAGATAATTCTACAGCAAATGAGAGCGATTAAGCGAAGTAGAGAAGTATAATCAGCAATACCCCATTACACAAGAAGCTCACTGGTATGCCGAGTTCTCCAGCCTTGGAGAATAATGCCTTACCGATATCGTTCGCCATCTGCATCAATTGTTAATTTTGAAGTCTTAGATGTTGGCTATTAGTCAACTGGTCAACCACTTATCTTAATTGTTGAGATAATGTAGGTAGAGTCTCACCAAAATATAGAAGTTGTTTTAGAAGAGGATTATGGTTTCATGCCTATAAATATTAGTCTTCTACCATAATTAATCATTCAATAAATTAGTGATTAAGCCTTCCTAAATACTCTCTCTCTAGAGTAAATCTGCGACCCAAATGTGGAAAATTAGAGGACTCTGGTAGCGCTCTCGATTATTCCACAACGCAATCTACCTTAAGCTGTAAGACAAGTCTATAACTCTATCCAATTCCGCAATTGAGGTAAACCTAAACTTTGTGTTTATTTTACCTATACTTCCCTATATAAGGCAAAGAAGGAAATACCATCTGATATGAAATGCATCTCTTGCATATAATCTTGAAGGGAGACCTGACTTATAAATTTCTCCATGTTCCTCAGCCTAACATTTTCGCATTGATCCATTCAATCAATCTTTCTTTCACAATACAACAACAACAACAACAACAACAATCCCAAGTGCCTCATGGGCAATCTTTCTTTCACAATGAGGGTAATAAAATCAAATAACAGTTGTTATGTAAATGATTTTGAGTTAACAAGTACATGGTTGACCATTACATAATGCTAATCTCATAAAAGCTCTATTATATATAGATACAATATTCTAAATAATGTCAGATAAAAAAAAAAAAATTTTCTATATGATGAAGAATATTTATAAATATATTCACATGTCCATAAATGTCAAAGGGTATACAAAATCACCACATGAAGATTCATTTAAAATTTTCAAAACATAAAGCTTAAAAACCAACTTATGTTCCCTTAGGGCATGTTTGGTAGGATGTTCGGTTCACAGTTTTTAGTTTTTGAGAAACTAAAAACAAGGTTTTGGAAACTATTCAATTTGATTTTTGGTATTTTGTTTTCTGTTTTCAGATTTCACTCAAACTTAAAAAAAAAAAGAAAACGACACAAGGCAAGCCCTTAAAAGCCCAAGGAGTTTGTCACAACGAATTATAAACATCCGTGACACCATACCTTACAACACCATTTTTGCACCAACGAATGACAATTTGATTCCATGCTTGTGAATATGGTTTAGATCTACTCAACCATTGATCACTACAACATTTTTTCTTAATTCAAAAGACAACACGTTGTGTTGTTTCTTGAATTTTAGTCTGGATTTAGGTTATTTTATGGTCAAACCAGAATCCCCCTTTTATTAGCCAGAGTTTTGTATGTGTGCCTATGAATGTACGTTTTTAGGGGTTCAATCCCCAATACAAAGCTTCTATCCTCCATTTCCATTTGTAGCAAATAGATAAGTTTTCTTCCTCTGCCCGCGGTTTTCCCCTTATTTGAGGGTTTTTTTACATAAATCTCAGCGTCATTATTTCTTTTTCTCCCCCTTTTTTTCTCATTTTCATTCAGATTTGTTTTGATATCTAATCGAACCAAGTTCTTAGTGTATTTTGAATAACATAATAAATTTCTAAGGAAGATTTTCTTACACTTAGTTTTTGATCCAATTCTCACTCTTAGTTTGTATATCGAAAATCAGATAATTACATTCATGATAATTCAACGAAATTTTTAACCACAAAAAGATTCAAGGATTGTGTGATTGAAGAAAAATTCCAGAGTGAAAATTGGTTACCTTTTGACCAGAGGGCCACAAATCTGGATTGAAACGAACAGCACGATATCCATCCTGGCAGAGCGAAAGTTCACGTGAGTTTAATGCTTATGCGATAACAAACACTTCTTTTTAGTAAACGGGATATTCAGGCCATCTTATGCGCTTGTTGACTGATTCGAAGGTTGCATGTACTACTTAAAAAGTTTTCTATGTGCAACATGGTAAGTAAGGCCCAAAATCCCCATTGGGTGGCCCTAAGGAGTTGTTTGCATCGAATTGACCCTTATCAGCCAAATCCAAATACCTTATCACCTGAACCAAACTCTTAGATGGAGATTCAAACTCTTAGATGGAGATTTAAACGAATCAAGCCTTCCATAAACCACTCGTGTTTGAAATCGATTACAACTCGTTCATATTCGTTCTAGGGACTTGATATCTTATCGAACTGAGTTCAAGCAAGCTCCATAAGCATAACGAGACGAGCTTGAACAGAGGGGTGCTTAGCTCATTAACATTAGCTGATAAGAGCACGTTAATGGTTCAATAAGGGTGCATTAACAACTCATTAGCAATCAATATTAGCTAAGAAACGGTCTGATAATGGCTGGATAGAAACTTGAACAGCTCGCTCGAACCCCATATTAGGGTCGGCTTGATTCTAAGTTCAATAATGGGCTCATCTCGATTAGGATAACAAGCTGAGTGTCATTCGAGTACTAAACACACAAAAATCTTATCGGACCAACGTCCAAAAACCTCGATAAGAGATCAGTTTGAGCTCGAGTTTGATGAGGCTTATCAAGTTCAAGATTGAATAAGGGAGTGCTCGACTCAACTAGCTCGTTTACAAACCTACTCTTACCGACAACAAAGATACAATCTAATATTACATTAAATTACTTTTTACCTTTGAAACAAGATCTTCGAGCTGTTTAATCCCACTTCCATCTTCTGATGGATTCCCAATACAACAGCCAGCAAATTTGTTCGGATACCTCTTCAAAACACTGTTCAACACTTAGTTTAGAAAGAACAAGAATGGCATTCGAACATTTTAGATTAACTAAAAGCAAAAAAGAAAGATGAAACAAACAACATATGAGAAAGGCTCGGCCTGTTTCGAGCTCAACCTGAGCCGAGTTGGCTTGTTCCAAGCTTAAATCCCAAGCCTAGTAAAATTCAAGCTCATCTAAATACTACTTGAGTCTATCTTATTACAATTTACTAGCATAAACCAATGCCTCCAAAGCCAAGTTCGAACATAAATGAGCCGACATCGAGCAAAAACAAGCCTAGATGGAGCTTAAACGAGCCTAAATAAGGCAAGCTCGGGTTGGAGCTCACCGAGTTAAGTTCGAGCTCAAACTTAGCCCATGACGAGCCAAGCTCGAGCTTGAAGTTTACAAGCTAGGCAGACTTCAAGCCAGCCTGAGCTAAGCTAAATGTTGACGAGCCAAGCCTCACGAGCTCGAGCTTGGCTCATATTCACCCCTACCCATCCCCAACAGGCCAAACGTCAGATCAAACCACAAAACCAAGCACAAATCAACATAACTCAAGCAATGAAAAACCAACTTATACCTCCAAATAAACTATTAAAATGGAAAATCATCGTAATTGGGAGTAAAATAGAAGTAAGTTCAACAGACCTTGTGACATATGAATGATCAAACATGTGGTTTATTGGCTGCACAATTAAGGCACCATCTACCTCAGCTTCTCCCATGCACTGCATCAGAAACCATTTGCATTGAGCAACTTCTTGGCTATAGTGAACTTCACAGGGCCAGTCAAAACCCCAAGCATCAGAAACAGTTGCTTAGAGCCCCTAATTTGTTAAGGACCCCGTTTAAAAATTAATCATAATACTTTGCTTCTAACGCATATCACTAATAAAAATTGGAGAAGTAACAATTTGTGTGCTACAAGATTAACACATATGTACATATATAGTATAAAAGACCTACATATTAGCTATTATTAAGTGTTCTTAATCCAGTTTGGATACCTCATTTACTGAAAAAGATCGTGGTCAAAAGTTGATTTGGACCCTTAAATCACAAGACTGGCCCTAGGACCCCAGCAGAAGCCAAAGAATAAACAATTTTGGCAAATTCCATAAACAAATAGCTAAAATTTACCCAATTTCTTAAGACATTTAAGCAATCACACATGCCATGATTCAAATGATAAGGGCAAATTATTTTTGTTTTCTGAATTTTACGAAAGTGACGAATTGAATGCCCAAAATGAGCTCTTACCTCAAGCAAGAAATCAATAGTTCCAGGTAAGGTGGGCTCTTTGCCTGGAAAATAAGGGTACTTCTCTGCAGCCTTTCAGAAGAAAACAATTACTACTAACAACCAAATGAAGATCGATAGCAAGAAACCAATTGCCTAAACACTTAAGCTCTTGAGCAAATGTCGGAGAATTTTTTATAGTATAACATGCTTTTTTAAGCAAATGTCTTTTAGACGAGAATAATGAACATGCTCACTTTATCCTATATGCTTGGTGCTATTAGATTTAAATAAGCGTCCAAAGTCAAAAAAACGCCCAGGATTCCCTCATTTCTCTACTTTTTTCCAAGTTGGGCATTGTCGATCTTCATGCTCCAACTTGCAAGGGAATATTGAGATTCATCGTATAGCATTATTGTACCCTTACTGTATTCATCATTATATAGGATTATTAGGGCATTAGGTTATGTGTATTCATTAGGTGTTCAATAGGAGACACTTAATCCCCCCTTCTCATTCTGCTCCAAGACTAGGGATGTATATGAGCCAAGCTAAGCCCGCGCTCATCAATCACCAGGCTTGGCTCGAAGATCGCCAAGCTTGGAAACTTCAATCTTGGTTGAGCGCACGCTTGGAAACTCGTCATAGGCTCACACTTGGCACGACTTGGTTGAGTTCGAACCGAACTCAGTAATTCCAAACTAAGCTTGCTTTATTTAGGCTCATTTAGCTTCAACTTTACTCATTTAGGCTTAAAGTAAGCTTAATTGGGCATATTTAAACTAATAAATTGTATTGAGATAGGCTCATTTAGGCCCGCAAACGTACAAGCTCAAGCCTCGAGCTCGCCTTGGCTAAAGCTCAAAACGAGCCAAGGTTTTCGAGCTAATATCAGGTGGCTCATGAGCCAGCTGAGCTAATTTACACCCTTATCCAAGACTCCTGGTTTGCTCCAAGATTCATCCCTTTGTAACATAAATATGAATCAATGGAATGTGATCTGTGCGATGGTTTCTCACTTTTCAGTAATCATACCAATAAAACAAACATCCCAACAACACTTGTTTGGTAGACAATCAATACGAAGAATTGAGTAAAAACTAGAACAATCAAATTGAGAATTTCACATATCAACGTAACTAAATTGTCCAGAATTGTTAGATAAAAGAAATCAACATATAAGTCTAGTAAGTTACTTCTCTTTTATAATGGAAACTCAAATGAGCTTAAATGTAACAAAATTGTCCGAAGTTATTAGAAATAAGAGATCCACATATAAGTCTAGCAAGTTGTTGTCATGCTTTAAAAAATATCCGATCAATCGGGTGACGGATTGGCCGCTGGTAGGCAGGAAAAGCTGTTTTTTACCAAATTTTTTATGCTTTTCATATTTTCTTGATCTTTGTCAGTATTTTACCTTGTAAACTCTATAAATAGGGATTACTCCTTAATTGTAATTGGTTCTTCACTCGATTACTAAAATTTCTACTTTGATGTTCCACTCTAACTCTCTCTCTCTCACACACACACTTTCCTCAATCTCTCCTTCCAATTTCCTTCTCTTCTTCCTCCCTTCTTCTTCCTTGCTGTTACTGCTGCAAATTTCCTTATGCCGCTGCAATTTCCAGTTCTTCCTCCTAAGTTCCTCATAGTTTGATTGATAGTGATCTTTAGGTCACGGCAATTACTCTACTTGATAAGACCAATCAGTTCGAAAATTAATACCAATCACATAAATTTACATACAATACTCAAATTTTACAGTGAATTTCAAGAGATACCTCTTCAGGAGAAGCCCAAACATGAAGATGCGAATCGATGACTTTAGTAACAGAATTGTTAGCGGCCATTTTCGCTGCAAAGAGCTTGAAATTCGATGATTTTGGAGAGGAGAGGAGTTGATTTGAGAAGAGAGATGAAGAAAAAGTACGGACAGGGCAGTTACTCAAATGGAGCAGCAGCCTCACTGCCATAACTGTACGAGCGCGGGGGTCACTCATTGGTGTCCGTTCATTTTCGGTGACTTCTGCTCCCTCCATGGGCCCACTGGGCCACTCCATATGGGCTCTTTAACTCCCTTGTTTGTTGGTGTAAATTATTAGTACGTTAGCACAATTTATACATGTTTATTTTATTTATATGTTTTTTCTACTATTAACGAGGAACTTGGTTACCCAGTAAATCCCAACCCACGCGGTGATCTACACACTACAAGAGCCAATTGAGTCAGGAATTCCTCGGAAAGAGGTTCAAAAGAGACACTAATTTTTCCAACTTTCTACCTCTAGGCACGATTTTATCATCTCTTAATGTTCATGTTTTTGTTCGATTGTGTCATATCCTACTAGTTCATGGCGATGATACAACCACCACCTCAATGCTTCAAAGGCTCCCGCAAATGCTTCAATGCCAATGATAATCTTAGTAATATTCTTATAATGCAACTTCTAATAGATATTGTTAATTATGGAAATTAGTCACAGTCGATGATAGTAGCATTCAGTGCAAATGACAAACTCGTTTTTGTTACAGGAGAACTCCCTCAAGGATTTAACGGTACGTGCTAACGTAATGTTGTGGAAAATGCAGTCATAATCGGTAATGGAGACAAAATGGCCTCTCCTTTCGTCAAGGATGAAGTCAATTTCTTCTCAATAGAAAAAATACTTACCGTAGCTATCATTGTTAAGAAATCAAAACAAATAGATCGCAAACATGAAGTTTCAGAATACACATGAAAAATCAATTCATACAGCAACTATAATTACACTTTCAAGAAGTCCTAAGCTGCATTTTCCAGCCTTAAAAGTAGTAGCAAAACGGATCCTCATAGACCAACATTCAAATACAAAGATAATTGTATTTTTTCGGAAAGATACAGAGAACACTAGACGAGACATCCTAGTGCATCAGCATTAATAATTCTTTCGAGGTTCTACAACGATTCTCCATCTAGACAATGGTTCTTGATCAAGAAGAAACGTCCCAACGGCCTGGAAAAAGACTCGTGATGGTTCCACACATGATCCGATTCATCTCGGATGATGGTATCTCTGCTTTTTTACCTATCATCAACATCGCCTCCTTTGCGTTTTTGTATCCGCATGCAGCAGCTGCAAACGGGAAATCACTGCCACCAAAGACATACACGTCTGAGTTTAAGTAACTTCCCGAACTATATCTTTAACCCGGATTATTCGTGTTAAGGACTCCACACGTGCGTCCAGGGGTGTATTTGAGCTGAGCTTGTCATGCTAGAGGCTCAGCTTGGACTCATCTTAAAGCCTGCCGAGCTCAGCTCAGTTGAGCTTGAACCCAGCTTCGTGAGTTCCGAACTAAGGTTGCGATTTGTAGTTTCATTTAAGCTCAATTTAAGCTTTTTGAGCTCATTTAGCCTCAAACTTAGCCCAGTTGGACACATTTAAGCTAACAAATTACATTAAGATTTAGCTCAGATTTGTTTAGGCTCGCCAGCCTATGAGCTCAAGGGTCATTATTAGGCTCTACTAGGCTCGAGCTTGAACCGAGTCAAGCTTTCCGAGAATTATGCTACTCAGTGGCTCATTTACACCCCTAGTTGTGAGGAAGGAGAGATCAACATATAAATATAGCGAGATCTCCACCTAATGCGAAGCCGCGTTAGAATGGAAATCCAATTGGCCTTATATGTGGATTTAATGTATGCCAACCCTGCGGGCCGAATCTAAAGGCCGGGGATTTAACAAGTCGTCTTTCATGTCTATGGGTGTAAAGAGTTTGTTATAGAGGCTAAAAGGCTGGGGTCATTTCAGCTCAAGCTTAGCTGAGCTGGGTTCGCTGTACAAATCGAGGCCGAGTCTGGTAAAAGCTTAAGTTCAAAAGCATGTTAGCTTAATGTTCTGTTTGATTTAAAGGAAAACATTTTCCTTGTACATACTCTTCTTCACAAAACTTTTTCAATTAATTTATTTTTTTTTCCTTAATAATTGTCGTTGTAGCTAAAGAAAATGATTTCATTCTATAAATTTGTATGAGATTCTTGCTTAGCTAAATTGTCACTACAGCGAAGCGTATGATACGAGAATACTTCGGAGTACATTGTCCTCCTTGCTAAGGAAAATGTTTCCCCCCTTTCGTTGAGAGGAAGTCAAATTCTCCTCGATGGAGGAGAACATTTTCTATATTTGTTCCTCTTGTTATGAAATAATGAAAAGAAATAATAGAATTGAGATGGAAATGGTTTTCTATCAAAACAAACATAGCCTGAATGAGCCTGAACAAGTAAATTTGACGCAAGCTATGAGCCTAAATGCGTACAATCATGCCATTATAGAACTTAAATAAGCCGAGCTAAAGCCTAGTCAAACCCAAATGAGCATAGATCAAGCTTCAATGAGCCTAATAGAACTCAATTTGGAGGCTCGAGCTAAACTAATAAAAGCCCATCCCTAGCTGAAGCTCAAAGTCTCCAAGCTTAGTAACCTCAAATCAAGCCCAAGCTGGCGAGCCTCACCAAGCCTTGAGCCTAACGAGCCTATTTATGAGAGAAACAAATAAGGGTAAAAACCCAAAGATTGGTGCATTAAATTATTAATTTTTTAGTTCCTACACTTTGTGAAATAATGTTTTAACTCAAAAATATACACAATTTTTTAAAATGATCCAAATGGCAGTTTTGTAAGGGTATAAAGTAGGTCCCGCATCCACTTCTACTTAGTAGTGTCACAATATTGCGGCTCGTGCATAGAATGAGGGAAATAGCAAAGGGAAGGTGGATTCACCAACAAATAACGGCAAGTTTACACCATTTTACACTGTTATTTAGACTATTTTATTAAAATATATATAACTTCTGGACTAAAAAATTATTTCACAAAGTCTATGAACTAAAAAACTACTACGCTATACCTTGGGGTACTAATATGTATTTTACCAAATAAATAATTACCTGCCCCACATGAGTCGTTCGGCGCCAAAAGTGGAAACGAGTTTAGAGAGCATCGAGCACAGGTCTAGATATGGAAACTGTTCTCTGGAGATTCTGTAAAAGGCACTAAATTTAACATAAACCTGCATATTACACAATCATCAAACATATTTAACTGCCCAAAATCTAATGAGTTGAATATCAGCGGCAAGTTTAAGTGTAGATGAAAGAATGCTATTCAATCGCACTAAAATGATGATTAGGGGCATACTGTGAAAAAAATTGCTTTTTTTAGAAGTAGTTTTTGTAAAAGGTGCTCTCAACAGAGGTATTTTTGTTTGACAAATGTTTAGTTTTGTTTTTGTTTTTGCTTTAAAAAAGAAACACAATATTCCTGCTTCAGCTTCAAAGCAGAAAAACAACTTCTGCTTCTATTTAAAAGCACTTTTGTTTCCAGGTATAGCACCCTCAAATCTTGAAAAAAGTTTTCTTTCAAATTTTTTTTTTATGAGAAAAGAAGTTTGACTAAACAGGCGCTTTAAAATTGTTTTCTTGTTCAATTCTTGGCTTTTGTCTTTGAGAAACTAAAAGCCACGTTTTGAAAATGATTTTGCTTGTTTTAGAATTTGTGTTTTCGGTTTTCACTGAAATTAAAAAAAAAATTTGAAAATAACAAACCTAAAATAAGAAAAGAAATTGTTTCTAAGGTATGGTTTAAGCTGACTAGGACACATCCATACTAATCAAAACTTCCTTTAAGGCCCCAAAATCTCGCTACTAGCCCTGCATATAAGTCAATCCAATAAAGTTATTTCATCGAGTCAATACCTGTGGAAACCTTGAAAGCTTCAAAAGGCTCGAGAAGGCTAGATGTTCCTCGTCGGTCCTGCATCGGAAAAATTAAAAATGGGATCATTTACTGAGATGAATAACTGAAACGGGCTGCATTAATGGACGTTGATAAATAAAGAGAGTTACAATGGCGGCTGGCATAAACCCATATGGTCCATAAGCACCACTGTTGAAGGGTACTCTTCACACAATCTCTCTATTTCCTCATGGTGCATATTTAGTCCCTGAAAATACATTAAAGAAATTGTAGAAAATGATTTATGTGCAATAAAAGTGGATAAAGTAATGAATATTACTCGTTTCTTCGGACTTGTTTGGTATCATCTTTTATTTACAGTTTTTGGTTTTTAAGAAACTAAAAGCTATTTTGAAAAAGATTTAATTTTTTGGGTTTTGACTTTTTTATTTTCAATTTTTTCCTATTTTGAGTGAAAATGAAAATTGGAGACTGAAAACCAAAAGCCCAGAGAGACTTGTTCTCATTTTCAGTTTCTCGAAAATAAAAATCTGTAAATAGAAAACGATACCAAACAAGTCCTTCGTATATATTATGAAAAATAAGGACACGGGATCAAGTGATTGTTATTTATTCATTCTAGGCAAGGAAGAGGGTGAAATATGTTGATTAGACCATAGACTAAAATAAAGGTGGTTACGCTAACAAATTTTGATCTTGCTGTTATTCTATTGGCTATTTCGTAGTAGTACTTTTGTAATGACCTCCATAATAGATATATATCCTTCATATTTACTGAAACATGTTTATAAATGTATATAAAGTTATTTACGCTAAGGGTCCTACTTTATCTACAGCATCAATTTAATTATTTTACTATTGATTGTGCTAGGCCAATCCCCGTAAAATTTATATTGTGCTAATTTAGTCCTATAATAAATTTCAAGTTAAGTTAACAACATAATTTTAGCAGCTCTACTTGATGCTGGTGACCTAATATATATAAACCTACTTGTTGACCCAATTTAAACCCTTCCTTGACTTGATTATTGACAATTTCATCGCCGACTTAACTTCAATTTTATTTGTGGACTAAACTAAGAAAATTTAAATTTTACATGAACTAAACTGATATAATTAAAAAGTAAAAGGACTAACTCGACACTGTAGACAAAATACATAAGACATTGACCATGTTATGCTTAAAATCAACTTATATTCCCTTAAAACCCCACCACCATTTCTATTATTTGTTATGCAACGTCCGCGACACAGTAACAGCGATCGTTATGCGACTGCTAACACCGGGATTTGATTCTACAAATGAGATAATTCTACAACAAACGAAAGCGATTAAGCAAAGAAGCGGAGAAGTATAATCAGTAATACCCCATTACACAAGAAGCCCACTGGTATACCGAGTTCTCCAGCCTTGGAAAACAATGCCTTTCCAATCCCATTCGTCATCTGCATCGTTCATTAATTTTAAGGTAAAGATATGAAACATCTGACATGAACAGCATTTTGTGCATGTAATCTTCAAGGGTAAACTTGTTTTGAGTTTTTGTTTTCATTTTCTTTTTTCAAGCTTGAGGGAAAATTAAAAATAGAAAGCTAAAAACCATAAAAAGTTAATTTCAAAACTTACTTTATAGTTTCTCAAAAAATAAAAACTGCAAACAGAAAACGGTATCAAACAAGCCCTTAAAAAAACCAAAGGCGATCATTGAAACACATTATGCAACATTTGCGACACCACGCTTATAATGCCATTTTTGCACCTACGAGTGACAATTTGATTCCATGCTTGTGAACATGGATTAGATGTACTCAACCGTTGATTGCTGCAGCAATTGTTCTTAATTTAAAAGACGATATTATTCTAAGAACCCAAGAAGGATATTTTCAGACTCTTAGGCGATGTTTGGTAAAGGAGAAGTCCTATTTCCCAGAAAAATATGCTCCTAGGAAAATCAAAACCAACTTGAGGTTTTCCGTTGTTTGTTCCAACGGAAAACATGCTCCTACAGTACGATATTCCCTTGTTCGGTTGAAAAGAAAAGATTTTGTACCAAACATCCGATAACTTATTACAGGACAACAAAGTAAGATTCGAAACAATGGATACCCCGAAATTTTTTGGGCCGCTTGGAATGATGACTTCCCCTTTTAAAAGGAAAGTCATTTACCATGTTGGGCGGAAAACCCTTTCCATTGGAAAATCTTCTCCGTAAATGAATAAGCACCACACAAGGGAGAAAAGGAAAACGGATTCCTAAAATCTAATTGCCTCCCAGAAAGAGCCTTAGTTTGTATCAGAGTCGGTGTCCAAAATCATGAGATATATTGAATCACATTCAAGATAATTCAAAGAACATTTTACCACATAAGAAGACGGTAAAATTCAAGGATTGTATAATTGAAGACAATATCTACAATGAAAATCAGTTACCTTTTGACCAGACGGCCACAAATCTGGATTGAAACGAACAGCACGATATCCATCCTGGCAGAGCAAAAGTTCGTGCGAAATTTGATGTTTGTGCAATAAAAATACACTTCTTTCGAAAACGGGATAGTTGGGCCAGCTTACACGCTTGTTAACTAATTCTTAGTTGTATGTGCCAGGGTAAGGGAGGGCCCAAAATCCCAGTTGTTTGCATGGAGTGATAGGATTTGAACCCTAGAATCAATGCTTCATCAACCAAATCCAAATACCTTACCACCTAATCCAACCTCTTAGATGGGGTGTAAACGAAGTAAAGGCTCGATTAACTACTCGTGTTTGAAATCGATTATGGCTCGTTTGTGTTCATTTTAAGAACTTAATAGCTTATCAAGTTGAGTTTGAGCAGATTCGATGAGTTTAATAAGACGAATTGAAATAGCGGAGATGCTTCGCTTGTTAACGTTCGCAAACAGCTTGATAAGCCTCGGTCAATAAGGGCTCATTAACAGCTCGCTAATAATTGATGTTAGCTCAATAATGGTTTGATAATGGCTCAATAACTTGAATAGCTCGCTTAGGCTCGACTTGATTATGAGTACGATTCAGCTCAATAATGAGCTCAACTCGATTAGGCTAACTAGTCGAGTATTAAACACATTGAACAATAGGGTGCTCGGCCCAGCTTAGCTCGTTTACGCTCCTACTCTTTAGAGACAACAAAAATACAATTCGATATTACATTAAATTAATTTGACCTTTAAAACGAGATCTTCAAGCTGTTTAATCCCACTTCCATCTTCTGCTGGATTCGCTAGACAACAGCCGACGAATTTATAGGGATACCTCTTCAAAGCACTGTCCAACACTTACATTAGCAGATTGGGGTTCAAACATTTTAGATTAACTGGGAGCGAAAAGAACGTCAGCACAAACAACCACGAGAAAAAAACTGAATTGGAGCTTGATGACATGATTGATGAGCCTTTCAGGAAAAATAGCCAAGATTTGGATTCAATTGAGATACCAATTTATAGATGTGAGAGAAAATTTCAAGAAAACAGAGAAAGCTTTCACTGGATTTGGAATGAATCATACAAATAGCTCAAAATCACTATTAGTGGCAAAGGACCTATAAGGCAATATATATATAGAGGAACAAATAACAAACCCTTAAAAATTCGGCTATACTGTATATAAGGTCTATATCACAAACATCCGCTTCGAAATTCAGACTAAAATTTGAGACACAACACAAAAGAGCCAAATCCAAGCCACAAGCATAAATTTGTGGCTCAAAACACCAGACAAACAGCAAACAAAAAACACATGCGAAACAAGAGAGATGAGATTTATGTACATCGGCATTAAAATTCAGCCTACAAAGGTGGAAGCGTTGAGATTACTTGAGGCTTTAAGGAGCGAGAAAAACACCAAGCCACTACTTGCTCACCGTACCCCTTCGCCTTAATCCACGAGCTTCATCCGCCTCAATGGGCTTCTGCAGCTCCCACCCGGTATATGGGTATAAATCAGTCGAATCGGTTTCAAGGCTTGTTATAAAGTTCGAAAAACGCGGCTGGTCTCGAGCCCAAACCGAGCCAAGTTAGCTAGTTTAGCTTAAAAGCCAATCCCGAGTCTGGTGAAGCTTGGGCTCATAGGCCTGTGTTTCTAACTAAGTCTATTTGAGTGTGAGTGTATCTTATTACAATTTATTGAAATAAAATGTCTAATCAAGCCAAGTCCGAACCTAAATATGCCGAGTTCGAGCCAAAATGAGCACAAACGAGCCTAGATCAAGCTTAAATAAAACTAAATAAGGCAAGTTTGGCTTGTAACTCGCGGAACTAAGTTTAAACTCAATCAAGTTGAGCCAAGCCTGAACCTGTAATGAGCCAAGCTTGAGCTTGAAGTTTCCAAGCATGAGCTTTGAGCCAAGAATTGAATTAAATGTTGACGAGCTGAGCCTCGATCCTCATGATCTTGGGCTCGGCTCTGCTCATATACACCCCTACCCATTCCCAACAGGCCAAACAACAGATCAAGCCACAAAACCAAGCACAAATTAACATAAGTCAAGCAAAACAGAACCAACTTATAGGTCTGAATAAACAATTAAAATGAAAATCGTCCCAATTGGAAATAAAATAGAAGCAAGTTCAACAGACCTTGTCACATACGAATGATCAAACATGTGATAAATAGGTTGCACAACGAAGGCACCATCTATTCCAGCTTCTTCCATACACTGCATCAGAAACCACTTGCATCAAACAACTTCTTGGCCACTATGGACTTCACAGGGGCCGGTCAAAATCCCAAGCATCAGAAATAGTTGCTTTGGGGCCCCAATTTGTTAAAGATCCCTTGTAAATATTTGATGTCCTATAGGTTTGCGTCTACCTCATATCACCAATCAAAATTGAAGAAACAACGATTTGTGTATGATAAACTATAAACACATATGTACATGTATAATATAAATGACTCGCTTATTAGCTATTGTTATTATATAAAATGGATTAGTATAGGTGTTCTTAAGCTTATCTGGATACCTTGGTTGCTACAGAAAGCCGACCAGTCAGGGACTTTGTTAGCTCACTTTTTGAGAGCAGGTTAGAGGCAATTACGTTCCGGAAATATCATATTCGAATATCCTCAAGATTTGATTTGTTGAATATTGTCCTAGATATTTCCCTTTTTACTCATTATCTTATCTTCAGGATTTCATTTACTATCTTCTATAATTTGATTTGTCAGGTTTTACATATCTATAAATAAAAGAGTCAAATGTATCTTGAATTCATGATCAATGAAGAAGTACTCTTTCCTTATTTCTTGTTTTTTTTTTTTTTAACTTCAATTTAACCTAGTTAGCTAGGGTATGTAACACTTTTTTTTTTTTTAATTGGAAGGATACGTAGCACTTTGGGCTCCTAAAATCTTAGGACCAGCCCTACGATCAAAGCAGAAGCCAATGAACAAACAATTTTGCCAAATTCCATCAACAAATAGCCAAAATTTGCCCAATTTTTTAAGACATTTAAGTAATAACTGCGTGCCATGATTCAAATACTTAGGCCAAAGCATTTTTGTTTTCCAAGTAATTTTACAGAAGTGACAGATTGAATGCTAAAAATGAGTTCTTACCTCAAGCAAGAGATCAAGTGTCCCAGGTATGGAGGGTGCTAGGCCAGGAAAATAAGGGTATTTCTCTGCAGCCTTTCAGAAGAAAATAATTACTACTAACACCACCAAAACCCACAAAGAAAACATTAAAGTTCAGTAAAATGAAGATCCATATCAAGGAGACAGCTACCTAAACGCTTAAGCTCTTGAGTGAATGTTTGAGAATTTACATAATATAACATGGTTCATCAAGCAAATGTCTTTTTAGACGTGAATAACGTACATACTCACTTATCTGCTTGGCGCTATTAGATTTGAATATGAGACCTTCCAGTCAAAAGCGCTCATAATTTCCTCGTTCCTCTGTTTCTTTTCATGTTGGGCCTTGTCGATATTCATGCTCCAACTTGAGAGGGAATATTGAAATTCATTATGCAGCATTATTGTACATTTGTTATATCATCATTATGTAGCATTATTAGGGTATCAGATGAGATTTATGTGTATTCATTAGGTGTTCAATAGGAGATGCCCAATCCCCCTTTCAATGTGCTCCAAGACTAGGGGCGTGTATGAGTCAAGTTGAGCTCAAACTCGTCAACCTCGAGGTTGGCTCGTTTGCATAGCTCGGCTCGTCATAGGCTCGTGCTCAGCTCGGTTGAGCTCGAACCCACCTCAGTGAGTTTCAAACTAAGCTAGCTTATTTAGGCTCATTTAAGCTCAATCTATACTTGTTTGGGCTAGAGCTTGAGTGGTTAGGCTAAAACTAGGTTTGATTTGGCTGCCTTCTTTTTTTTTTTTTTTTTTTTTTTTTTGTGCTTAGCAATTTGGCATATTTAAGCTAACAATTAAGATAGACTCGTTTAGGCTCAAGCTTCACTAGGCTCGGAGTTGGTAGACAAAAGAGCCGGCTCAACATAGCTCAAGCTCCAAAAGAGCCGAGCTTTATGCCAAGCTAGCTTTCAAAAGCTCATGAGCCAACTCAGCTCATTTACACCCGTATTATAAATACAACACCAATGAAATATGATTTGTGCGCGGCTTTCTGACTTTTCAATAACCATATAAGGAACCCAATATCCCTACAACTTGAACTTGTTGGGCAACGTACATTAATGAGTTCCGCAACAATCAATACGAAAATTTTGAGTAACAACTAGAACAATCAATTGAGAACTTCACACATCATTGCAACTAAACGTCAAATAACCAACGGTCCAACTGGGCTTAAAGCGTGGATATTACACGGGCCCACGTCATGCCTTGTACTTAAAATATATAAATATCGAAAAACGAAGATGTTGGGATTCGAACTCATGACCTCTTTGTCAACAAAACTCTAATACCACGTCAAGCAATCAACTGTCCCAAAAACTTAAGTTGATGAACCAATATTGATTTTATAATCTAACACTAAATTGCCCGAACTTGTTAGAAAAGGAGATCTAACATATAAGTCTACTAAACTTCTCCGCTTAATGCCAATTAGTTCGAAAACGAAAGCATCACATGAGCATATATACATATAACAAGCTCATATGAAATTCTACAATGAATTTGAGGAGATACCTCTTCAGGAGAAGCCCAAACGTGAAGGTGAGAATCGATGACTTTGGTAACTGCATTGTTATCGGAAACCCTAGCGGCCATTTTCGATGCAAAGAGCTTGAAATTCGATGATTTGGACGGCAAAATAGTGTTTCTGAGAAGTTAGAAAAAGGATGAGAAAGGACTCATAGTTTCAAACAGTTATTTACCCCGTCGGTCATCATGTTTTTAATTTTATTTAAATTTATTTTTTATTTTTTATATTATTTAAATTTTTTTTTAATTTTTTTAAAATTTATTTGAATTAGTTTTTATTTTTTATTTAAAATAGTTTTTTGTGTTTTATTTTATAATAAAATTAAGGATAAATTATAGAAAATATTTCTGACTTTTGTTTCAATAATAAAAAAACCCCTCTCACAAATAAAATCACTCACTAAACCCCCTAACTTTTACAAACTTTTTACTTTGCCCCCAAATAAATTTTTTTTACTACTTTACCCCTCAACTAAAAAAAATTTATATTTTATCTCATAATATTTTTTTAAAAATTTTAAAAATATTTTTTATCGTCTAAACTTATATAATATTACTATAATTAATTAAACTAATTATATTTTTATAAATATAAAAAATTTTCTTAATTTTTTTGCTAAAAATATAAAATATTTAATTTTTGTCTAATAATATTAAAAAAAATTTCTAAAAACAAAATTAAACATTAGGAGTAAAATGGTCAAAAATAAGTTACATAGGGGTTAAGTGATAAATTTTTAAAAGTGACCGAATTTTGTGAGTGTTTTTATTTGTGATAATGGTTTTCTGTTTTTGAAGCAAAAGGCAAGAGGATTTTCTGTAATTTATTCAAAAAATTAATTCCTTATTTTTTAACTTTTATCTAATTTTAGTCATAATATAAATAATTAATGTTGACATAAAATAAAATATAATAAATTATTTTAAAAGATAAAAAACAAAAAATTAATTTAAAAAATTTTAAAAAAATAAATAATTAATAATATAAGTAACTATAGTTCAAATCAACTGCCGCGTCGCTGCCATGTAACTGTACGAATGAGGGGGGGCAAGTCAATCGTGTCAGTTCATTTTGAATTGTATGGGCCATGGGCCAAGGGCCACTCCACATGGGCTCATTTACTTCTTTGTTTGTTGTTGTAAATTATTGAGTCGTTATTGTTTTCTTTTTTCATAATTAGCTGTGTTGGGTTCCTAAGGAACATATCCAGTGCGTCAAGGGCTCCCGCCTACCCAGGGTCTAGGGGGGCGGATGTACGCAGTCTTTCCCCTTCAGGGTGTTAACCTGAAGAGAGGCTGTTTCCCAATGCTCCCAACCTAAGGGTGAGGACTTCCCAGGAGGTCATCCATCCTGGTACTACTCTCGTCCAAGCGCGCTTAACTTTGGAGTTCTAATGGGATCCGGCGACGGCATGTTGGTGCCCTCTTTGGTTCCTGATATCATTAATTAAGATCACTTATATAATATACAGATCTTATATAAAAATAACACACAAAAAGGATGATAGGGAAGGACAAAATATGCGTGGTTCAGCCAAAGCATACATCCACGGAGATGGGCACAATAATTTTATTTTATCAACTGGAATTTAAATGAGACATCTCAACTCTTAAATCTTCCTCAATCCTAACTCAAACACCCACGGTAGGATACACATCCTGTGTATATATAGAGCCATAACACCTTCAAACATTCCCAGTGCCCTAAGGGCTCCCGCCTGAGGAGGGTATGGGAGGGGTAAGTATACACAGCTTTCCCCCTTCAGGATGCTGCCTTGAAATGAGGTTACTTTCGAAAATCCCCAACCTGAGGGGTGCAACACAAAGGCTCCCCAGAATGTCAGACATCTTGGGACTACTTAAGCCCAAGCACGCTTAATTTCGGAGTTCTAATAGGATCCGGTGTTTGCGTATTGGTACCCTCTTGGATATAGAGCCACCGCACTAAAAACTTTCATTGGCATGGGCCTAAAAAGGATTGGCTCAATTCTATACATTATAAACAAGGCCCAATACAGTCAGGCTTCACACATAACCTAACAAGCCGTAGCTTCTTTTCTTAAAGATAAAGACAATTGCCCTCTTTTGATATGGAATCTTAAGGGATGAATCTACGAAGAATTACTTTGTGCGGATACGGTGTCTTGATAATTAGCAACATAAGTCGCAATACAGAATAAGCACACCCATGAGAGCGAAGTTTGAGCCAACCGCGTATTGAATGAGAATAATAAAGGGATCCCTCAAATGATAACGGAACAAAGTGTTAAACCAAACTAGGCTCTAGGACTACGCTAACACTGGAATAGTCACAAAAACATGGTAAATAAACTAAGGCACCTAAACAAGGCATGATAAAACCCGGCGAAGCAAACTGAAGCTCCAAATCCGCTACAGACAACGCATAGCAACAACGATCCCTAGATCGAACATATGTCGAAAGTGACAAATCTCCAAAAACCATACATCATTTATTGTTTGTAATGATTTTGTTTAAATCGTTATTTTTTTAATCTAAAGTTGTTTCAAATATTCCTAAGTTTGTCTAAAATAATTTTTATTATTAATTTTTTGTTTTAAACAATCTATCATATTTTATTGTATTGTTAAATCGGTCCATCATTTTTTTTAAAAGTTATTAATGAACTATTTTAAATACCCTCTGAAACCACTCCTTTCAATATAGCACCTTTATGGGTAAAATTATGAATATTTTACCTCTCGAACACTAGCAGGACTCGAGAATCTTTCAAACACTGGACTACTGCTGTTGTTGTTGTGAACTACTTTGAACGGGAGAAAAGGAAAAGCGAGAGCCTAATTTGAAGAAATTTATAAACTCTATAAACTATTTTAAATTAAAGAAACTAGTTTAAACAAACCTGCAGACATTAAAGAATAACGGTAGAAAATAACTCGTAAATAATCTAGACCATGGAATTGTTGTGGTTTTTAATTTACTAATTTTTTAATTAAACGCAATTTATAAAATTTTACCTTATTCACCCCTTTTAAGTAAAAAGGATGTTCAAATAAAAATAAAAATGATGTTTTATTGAAACCCAACTACTTTTTAAATACGGTTTTAGAAAATTACAAAATTTTCTAATTTTTTAAAGTTACATCTAAACTTTTCAAAAAAAATCATTGTCATGCTTAATGCTGTGTTAACTTTCCATCAAAATAAATACGAAATTGCCAAAATACCCTCAATAGGACTTATTTTTTTTATCAATAAATGATAAACAATTTCATAAGTTTAAAAAACTTAAAAAAAAAAATTTAGTGGGCCAATAGGCTTTTAGCAGCACACCAAATCCTTAACAATTTGACAAACTCGGAGGTGAAAGACTGTATTTTAAAAGTTTTAGTTGTTAATATTAATAAGTTTTAATATGACGACATGATTATGCAAGCGGAGCGGGCTATTAAAATGGGAAAATTAGTAGGGTTCAATTTCGATGGCTTCGATTCACCTAGGGTGGCAAAGCTGCTTGCTAACTGAGGTGGTTGGTTTTGGGGTTGAGGTTTCAGTCCAGCTCCTGTTTTGCGTATTTCTTTGTCTGATTTTTCTTCAGCTGAGTTCTAGCCAGGTGGTCTTTTGGGTGGCTCTGCTTCAGCTTCTTCCGTCGTCCTGTCTCTTTTTGTTGTTTGTCCCCTTCTTCTGTTTTGGCAGTCGTGGTTTATTCTGTTTTTTGGTTTGGTTGCGTCTGTTTCTTGTTGTTGTCTCCCTGTTTTTCTCTTTTGAGTCTGTTCTGTAAGTCTCCCGGTTTCGGGTTTTCCAGGGGCTCGTTTTGCCGAATTCCCTATTTTGTTGCGCGGTTTTGCAGCTAATTACCAAAAAAAAAATTATAAAGGGGCCCTATTTGAAATGTCTGCTTGAGCCCCAAAAATGTCAGGATCGACCCTGCATTTATACCCCAAAATGCGGTGTTTCATTTAACATAAAGTTAACACTATTAGCATTAAGTATGACATTAAATATTTTAAAAAGTTAAAATGGTTTTGTCAAACTAGACCTAAAATATATGTGATTTTTAGTAAAATAAAAAACCTAAAAATAATAACTTATTATCTTTTCTTTGTCCCTCTTTTTACCTTTTTTTTGCTAAAAAATATTCTATGTATTATTGCTAATTACCCTCACCCCAAACTCTAATTCAAGCAATTATAAGGGAGTGTTATTTAATATTATATGTTATAGAGAGAAAAAACAAGAATTTAAGTTATTTACTATGTTATTTTGTAAAATATATAATGTTATATCTTTTATAAATTCAGTAAAATTATAATGTGATAATATATAAATTACAATTTAAAAAAAATATAAGCATCTTTTGTGTATCGCATGGATCACACTAGTAAGACATTAATTTGAATTTCGAACAAAAACCCTCTGCAATTCAAGAGAAAGAGCGCGTGCGCGTACCGTCGAAACTTCTCTCTAACAATGGTGGTTACTTTTGCAATCCTAGTTGTTATGGATGTGTCTCAAAATTTATTGGAAGCCTAAGTAGGAAAGCCGTGAGGAGGCCGATCGATCAGGTGAAGCTCAATCGATCAGGAATGTTACGTAAGTTTGGGACGTCTGCAGTGAACTCGCCGATCGATCGGGAGCCGCGTTTCCACGCAGGTATAAATAAGGACGTAGGGTTACATCAGAAATCAATCCAATTCATACGAGTGCTTTTCCCTTGCGGCGCCGCACCAATCAAAGAGAGAGAGAAGGAGTTATTGTAATTATTTTTTTCGATTCAATAATAATAATAGCTTCAATATTCGCCTATGGTTTAATCCCATTTCGATTGTAAAGAGGTTTCCACGTAAATTGCTATATTTTTATGTTTGATTCTCTTTAGTCTATTTTACTTATCGATTATCATAATATTTGATTCGAATTTAGTACTTCAAATTTCCGTATTTCCTCGCACTAGTGAGTATACTTAATCTCTTAGCTCCACTAATTCTCTCTCTCTCTCTCTCTTTTCCTTCTTGATTTCTGATTTTTATCAGGCAAATGTAAGTCGATCACCGGCGCTAATGTCAGAAGCGTCGCTCTCTGTTCCAAATAAAAAAAAAGAAGCGTCGCTCTCATGAGCTCTGTAAACTGTTCAATCTGTTGTTCTTTTCAAGCGTCCAAGGATTAGTCCTCTTTCGTCATCGAGGTTCTTCGATCATGTGTCACTCACGTGTTCTACGACACCTTGATCAACAGCTATTCCATCGTTACCAGCCACGACGATCTCAGATGTCGAAAAAGAATCAATCGACGACGATCGCAGGCGAAGAAAGCTGTCGGAAAAGGACTACGGTGACACATCGAAGAGAAACCCTAGCGAACTGAGCCGAGGTTGCGAATTACAAGGAATCAGCTCGGGAAGAAGAAAAGAAAATTTGAGCCTAGTGGAACCGAAAATCGCTCTGATACCACACTAGACTTGCTTAGACAAGCAATTCACGAGGAAGAAGAAGCGATTCTGCATCAAGAAGCCATTGACAGAGGGAAGGAGCTCTGATGGAACTTGGAAACCGCTAGGGTTCCACAACAAAAATATCTAGTGATAATTAATACCTTATCTTCTTCGTCGGAGCTCCATTAGTGCCGCGGCTGAGGTCAGTTTTCCATCTTATTCCTTACTATACTGACTAATCTTCGCTTTGTTTGGCTGATTTAAGATTTAGGATTTTAAGGCAAATTTCTGTGTGTATTTTGAACGGTTCATGTTAAGATGAAGTGAATATAAATAGATTAGTCAATCTGAATATATCATAGTTGTTATATAGAAATTAAACATGTAAAATGCATGGAATATGATTAGAATAATAGTAAACTTATATCTACTCACGTCCCCCTCAATAATAATAGATGATTGTCTCTAACATATGAAAATTCGAGAAGGGGGTAACTCCTTGGTGAAGATGTCGGTCAATTGCTCCTCCTTGGGAATGTATTGAACTCGAATGTTGCTTTGCACCTATTTCTCCCGAATGTAGTGAAAATCAACATTTAAATGACTGGTTTGAATATGGGCGATCGGATTAGCTGAGCGAGTGGAGATGTTATCATACTGAAGGTTAGTTGGATGTCTAAGGAACTATGTGATATCACGTCACAAGTGACGAATCCAATGGGTTTTGCAACATAGCAAGCTAGTGCCGAATACTTCGATTATGTGGTGGACCTAGAGCTCCCACCGCACTCCTGTGTATAGCCAAGTCAGTTAGTAACGATCCATAACTTTCTGACAAGCTAGTCCAGGGAGGGAGTGGAGTTTTAAAACAAGTTTAGTAGAGAACATGTTAAACTGAGCAAGCAGGTCTGTTGCATACTTGTGTTTGGATGGGAAGAGAGAGGTGGGATTATGACGAGCTTGGATCAGAAGGAAGTAATAGAGGTCATCTAAGGTATTTCATGTCAAACTATGAGGAGATAGGCTAATAAGGGTGAAAATAAGCTGAGTTTATCACCTTATACGAGAGGAACAGTATGACACCTTGACTTGTGTGGTAAACATAAAGCGAGGGATCAGAATAGATTCACCAAAAACCAAAAAACGTAACAGTGCATCACTAAAGTATTGAAACCAGACTCTAGGCATCAATTTAAGATCATAAACGGCCTTGTGCAGGCTAGACACATGTTGTGGGAAGGCAGGGTGAATGAAACTTTAGCCGTTTGTGAGTAACATGTGGGCTCAGGAATCAGAGCAAGGGCAAGGAGCAAAAGAGGGTACCGAGGTTTATGGATGCTTACTTTAGAACACATAATCATGAGATAGATGTTTTGAGTCCTAGAGACAAAAAGCATAATAGGGAATTGAGGGAGCGTACCTAAGGAGGAAACCCAACCTTGTGACGATGTCGGTGTCATGGCTGTTCAGGAGGGAGAGGAGGCTAACTGCCCAATGTCGACCTTGTAAGGGGCACGAGGCACTCATAGGATGTAGGACTAGACACCGGAACATGAGACTCTAAGGGAGACAACACAATCAAGGTCGGGGGTAACCCAAGGGCGGGGGCACGACCAAGCAGGGACAAGTGCGGTGCCCATGCTAGCTGACTAATCGCTACCGGTGGGGGGTTCCCTGGGACGCGAGCTGGATACTGTAGTGGGGTTGTAAACAATGCCAGGAGCCATGGCACTAGCTACACTAGGGGCTGTAACTTGCTTGGAGTTGCCCACGGCTTGACGATTAGAGCAGATGTTGGTGGGTCTGAGGCAGGTGGAACTAACATAAGCATTCGTTGTAATAAAGGGTGGAAGAGACTACAAGGATTGGCGTAATGAGCGACAGGGAAAGGAGTGCTTGATAAAGGCCACGTGATGACTTGTGTACAGACGACCCCTGTGATTGTCAAGATACTAATACCCTTGACGGGTGAGATTTGGGCAACACTCATTGCCAAATACCATAGGAATATACATATGATAGACCTAGGGGCCTACATATGGGACGTTACTAGGGTGGGATTTGGGTAACACTCATTACCAAATACACAAGAAAAATTGAAATTGGGGACCTTGGGATGAAGTAGCTCAAAAGGCTACGATCACCTAGGACTCGAGTGGTAAAAAGGTTAATAATGAATGTAGCAATGAGCTTGGTATTGACCCAAAATTTACCAAACAAACCTCAAGCAACATAGTTCGTACTGCTTTTAATATACATAATTGCTTTCATTCAGCAACTCCGTTTTGTTAAGGAGTGTGTAGGTATGACATTTGCTAGTGAATTTCAATAGTCTCAGAGAAACCATGAAAACCAAAGTTCTTATATTCTCAATCTCCATCACTTTGAAATATTTTTATTTTATAATTGAATTGCAATTTGACAGAAGGATGTAAATCAATTAAATGCATCACAAGCATCAAACTTGAAACGTATTGGATAAAAAACCATGTAAAATGAGTAAAGTCATTAACAAACATATGTAGTAACAGAAATCGAGACATAAATCAACTGGAGATCACCAAAGATCACTATGTAATATCAAGGGATCTGTAATACAATGCTTTGTGAGAGCATAACGAGGTGCTTGGAAAGTTTATAAGTGATACGACCGACATAAAGTGGTGGGACTAGTACTAGACACTAAAATACCAAGACTATTTAATAAAGAAAGGACGCGAGTACCAGTGTCTTAGGAGACGCGGGCAAAAAGCGCTGGGCGATTAAGGCCAGGGCATCCATACAGATAACCATCATTGATTTGACGTAGACGGGTTCTTCCTTTTAATATTGTCCCTAGGGATGACAATGGGGCGGGGCGGGGCGGCGCGGGGTTGGGGGCCGCCGCCTCCATAACCGTACCCGCCACCCAAATTCTATACCTGTATCCACCTCATTACCCGCCACGGGTATAAAGTGGGTACCCGTACCCGCCCTGGCGGGTACAATCCCATACCCATTACCCGCCCCAACCCGCCCCGTACCCACCCCGTACCCGCTCCCCGTACCCACCTTGTTACCTATCCATTGTCCAACTTATTACACATAAAATTCTTTTCTTTTTCCCTTCAATAATAACCATGACTTCATAATTATAAATTGCCTGATAAATTTATTTTATATAAAATAACACAACGGGGATATGCGGGTACGGGGAAGAGCGGGGTGGATACATGCGGGTATGAGGTGGGTCAGGGCGGGGCGGGGCGGGTACAAGCCTATACTCGTACCAGCTCCATACCCGTGACGGGTATTAAAATGTGTACCCTACTCGTACCCGTTACCCACATCATCTATACTCATACCCGCCCCAATCGGGACGGATACCCACGGGTAACGGATTTTACCCGCCCCATTGCCATCCCTAATTGTCTCTGTATGGAAAAGGAGGCATCAAGTTGAAAATTGCCCGTCAAACTCTATATAAGCTTTCCTCCCTCACAACTACAATGTGAAATTTTTTACGAAAATGATACGTCGAGTCATTAACAATTCATAATCAATTAATTCAAAATATTATTAAAATTTGAAAAAATAATATTAATTTAATTATCTTTTATAAGTAAATGATTTTTTATTTGAGTCCTTAACATTTTAAATTTATTTAAATTGACCTTTTTTTTGTTTTAAATAATCTTTAATACTTATAACTTTATTTAATTTAGTTCCTTATGTATTTTTTTCCTCGAAAATGATTTTTAGTGTTTAGTTTTATAACAATGTGATTAAAAAGAGATAAAATTCATAAAAATAAGGAACCAATTTTATAAAATATTTATAAAAAAAATAAAATATTAAAGATTATTCTAAAGCAAAAAGACATAACTAATTCAAAGGAAAATACAGTATTAGGGAAAATTTAAAACATAGTAACTCCATGACGTGGATACCAGCGGGAGGAAGTGACACGTGGAGAGCCAGGAGAGTAAACGTGGAGAGGGAGGCACACTTCTCATGTCAAAGACAGTGACACGTGGAAGGATGTCAAGGATCTCAGATACTGAGCTTTATCCCCTCCATGATTCTCCTTTCCCCAGTGCCTTTTGTTTGATCATTTCACTGGTCTCTTTCGAGTCTTCTCTCATTTCCTTGCTCGCCTCATCTTCCATTTGCATGTAAGTTCTACTTTTCACTCATTTCTGTACCAAAATTGATCTTTACTAGTTTTATTCTTGTGTGATGCACGGGTGGTATTTATTAGTTACTATATTTTGTAGCCCTAATTTTTCGTATCGAACTAACATATTATTTGATCAATTATCCACAATTTTGTTAAGTTTACATAATTTCCATGGTAGTAACTTGATTTAATAACCGAAAAATAACCTAACTTTATTTAATATACTGAATTGGTGGTTAAGTGTGGCGCATGGTACGACGTTCCGGTTTATTTTGGTTGAAAAGTTAAAGTTGGGGTTTTTTCCGGTATGGAAATGAAGTTGGATAATTTTTTTATAGAAAAGTTACAGCTGCGTTTGGGGCGGGTACGAGTATAAGTGGTCCCGAACTTATAATTTCATCCTTAATACCTCTAAATTATTAGTGAAAATCAATATAACTGTCCTAATTTTTAATTTAATTAAAAATGCTACAAAGTATTAAAGAAAAATATTAATGTACCTATATAATTGTAATTAATTGAGATTTGCTGCGTGGAAAAGGATGTTGGTTCATGATGAAAAGATTTTTGCCAAATGCTCCCTTGATAATTTTTTTTTTGAACATTAATTGCTCCTTTGATGACCGAAACAAATCAAATATTAAAATAAATATAATTTTTGATTGAAAAATATGAAGTAAATCATATTTTAAACTCTTCTAGAGGCTTTTTCCTAACCTAAGATTCAAAAACTTTATAAATTGCCCACGATGCCTCCGGTATCTCATATCTTCAATGTTTTCCTACCACAATTACATGTGAATCTCTTTATATTTTAACATTTAACTTCATATTTTAAGTACACCAAGCAAAGTCGTAATAGATTAATTTTCTTATAGTACAAATACCATAAAGACCTCTTGAATTATACCATTAATCAAAATCAAAGTGGCACCGAACTTATAATTTCATCTTTAATGCCTCTAAACTATTGGTGAAAATCACTATAACTCGCCTCATTTTTAATTTAATCAAAGATGCAATAAACTATTAAAGAAAAATATTAACGTATCAATATAATTGCAATTAATTGAGATTTGCTCCATGGAAAAGGATATGGGTTGAAGATGAAAATATTTTCGTCAATTGCTCCCTTGATGACCCAAACATTTGTTTTGCGAAGTATGATGCATGTGTAGAATTTTGAACACTTGCTTGGTTATAAATATCAAGAAAATGATGTATATCTTGATATGGTGAACTTAAATGGTATTGAGTCAATTTCAATGAGAAAACTATTAGTGTACCATAAAAGTTTTAAATAAAAAATATGGCTGAGTGTATTTTCTATTTTAAGTCTTGAATAGGAAATTTATTTTCCCTTCTTTCTTTTGTGGAATTTTTTCCTTTATGGATTAAATACAGAAAGTTTTAAATTAAAAATTTATTTATTTTATTTAATTTTGGTTTGTTTTATTTAGTAAAAAAAAAAATACAACATAATTGGGTGACGAAATTATTTTATTAATTTTTCTTGAAAAATAAAAAAATAAGAAAAAAAGGGAGATAAAAAGGATATTTAAGAGTAGGATTGGAAAAAGAAAAATAAGAAAAATGAAAAAAATATGACTTAAAGCATTTCCTACTTTAGCCTTAAACAGGAAATTTATTTTTCCTTTTTTGACTTTTCATATCTCATCAAGTTAAAATAAATCATTTCTTGCAGAAGCCATGCAAAATGTCGCATTTCGTGGACTAATGACGAAAGGTATTAAATTTATTTAATTTTTTTTGGTTTTTGGAGGTCTAACCCGCGACCTGTTCTTGGATTACATAAAAGAAGTCTAAAATTAGAAATTTATTGTTTCATGCAAGACTATACATTTGACATAGTGCGTTACGGTCTTCATCAAATTATCTAGCTATAACTTTTCTTATAGAGAAGTTGGAGCTGAGTAATTTTTTGATTAAGAGATATTGAAATGGCAATGGGGCGGGTGAAACCCGCTACTCCCGGGTAGCCACTCCGTTTGAAGCGGGTACGGGTATAAGTGGGTACTTGTCGTGGCCCACTCCATACCCGCTGCGCTTTATTTTGTATACAGTTAACACTGAAAGTGAAAAATGTGTGTTTAAATTTAATAATCCCAATTATTTATTAATGTTATAAATAAATAATTTTTTTTAAAAATAGTATTAAATAAGTAATAGGAGCGGGTATAAATAATCGTTCTGTACCTGATGGCAATGGGGCGGGTGAAACCTGCTACTCGCGGGTAGCCACCCCGTTTGGAGCGGGTACGGGTATAAGTGGGTACCTGTCCTGGCCCACTCCATACCCGCTGCGCTTTATTTTGTATACAGTTAACATTGAAAGTGAAAAATGCATGTTTAAATTTAATAATCCCAATTATTTATCAATGTTATAAATTGATAATTTTTTTAAAAAACAGTATTAAATAAGTAATAAGAGCTGGTATAGATAATCGTTCTGTACCCACATTAAGGAGGTACGGGCCGGGTAATAGATACTCGCGGGCAATGAGGCGGGTAGGGGTACGGGTATGCACTTCGTACCCGTGGCGGGAACCCTTTTTATTTTTTTATAGATTAAATACGAAATGTCTTCAATTAAAAATTTGTTTTCTTTTTTAATTTTTGGAACTTTAATGAATTAAGTTTTGTTGTATCTTAGTTTTGTTTTGTAATGCGTAGATCTTATAAACCAAAATCAAACTTCACATATCGCACCGGCTGAAAATGAATCCTTCGTTACCGTAGCCACGCGAAATGCTGCATTTCGTGGACTAAATACGAAAGTCTTAAATTTAATATTTTTTTTTGGTTCTTGGAGGTCTAACCCGCGGCCTGTTCTTGGATTACATAAGAGAAGTCTTAAATTAAAAATTTATTGCTTTATGCAGGAATATACGTTTGGCATAGTGCGCTAGGGTTTTTATCAAAATAACCCAGCTACAACTTTTGTACACAAAAATAATGAAGCTTTAAAAATTTGATTTTAAAAGATACTGATTTGGTAGTTCAGTGTGGCACATGGTATGACACTAGTGGATAGCCACTCCGTTTGGGGCAGGTATGCTTGGCCCGCTCCATACCCGCCGCTTTGTATTTTGTATATAGTTAACCTTTAAATTAAAACATACGTGTTTAAGTTTATTAATCCCAATTATTTATCAATGTTATAAAAGAAATAATGTATTTAATCTACAAATAAATACCAAAAAAGCAAAATAAGAAAAAAAGGAAAAAGCAAAATAAGAAAATGTTATGAGGCTTTTAAGAAAAAAAAGGAAAAATGTAAAAAAAAAAAGGATTGGGGGTTAGGGGGCTTTTTAAGGGGAAACTTCACAATTATAATATAGTATAGATATGCAGTGTTTGGCTTATTTAAGATCTGTAAATTTTATTTACTGTTCTAATTTAATCTTTTTATTTTTAATTGTGTAAATTTATTTCTTATGCAAGTATATTATGACCGCTAAGTAAATAGCGTAGCTTTTAACGGCTTAGTCATGTTAGATGCAAGTGTTCTGATGTAAAAAGCATATGTCAACCCAATTGTGGACCTGGCTTTTGAAAATTCATAGCCTATTTATCCAATTTATGTTAGGCTAAATTGGGTTAAAGTGTAGGGACATATGACGATGAATAACCCGAATTTTTCTTACTGTATAATAATGTGACATAAAATTTAATCGTTACAATAGAATATAACTAATAAGTCTCACGTCATTTAAATTGTATGAATTAAGAAAGTTTTTAGTGTATATATTATTACTTTATTAGAGATTAGAGATGTCAAGGGGCTAACTGTTCCGTAAGGTTAAATTGATGATTGAAAAAATAATTTTGTACTCTTAACATGCCCTATCATGCGAATGCTCATTTGGTTTGAAGTGTGAATAGTGCATATAGTTACCTCATATCTTGTGCTAAAATAACATTAATACTGAGAGTGGGGTTGTTGGATTTGAACTGTGTTTTTTGGGTCAACAAGGCGCTGATACCAACTTGAGGGACCAATTGTATCAAAAGTTTAAGCTAATTGATGAAGGATTAAGATTGATTTTATACTCCGACAAGAAATTTGGCTACATTTCTTAGTTTTTGTGAAATTTTTTTCTACTTCTAATTTGCCGCATATTTCTTGTGCTTGCTTTGGTTATTTTGCATTAGACTTATGTTTTCTTCGCTTTATTAATTGAATAGTTGTAAGCTTCCAATTATTCAGAGCTTTTGATCCTTATGTAGACTAGGAATCTAGAGTTCCAATGAGATTCAGGGAAACAAATAGATTGATCTAAAGGTGAAAAATGGGTTTGTGTTATAAGAAAGGTCAAAAGAGTCTACAGAGATGAGTTTAACAATGACATCTATATCAAAGTTGTAACAAATAAGAGATTAGCATATAAGCCCTATGGGTTAATCCACCTACTGCAACTTGTTTGGATATTGGTGGGTTGATCATAGTGCTTTCCATGTTATAGGCTTAACTTAAATCTCGTGTTTTCTTTTATATGCATATGTCTTTTTTTTTTTTTTTTTTTTTGGTTCTATCGAGCTTCTCATATTGGCTTGGTTGTTAAAAATTCCCAGCCCTTTCTGGCAATTTATAGCTCATCGACCCCCTTTTCGAGTTGTCTCTCTTAAGGGAATTTCTAATCTTCTTGCCAATATATAGAAAGATTTTTTATGGTTTTATCTCTGGACTTAAGGAATTTTTGTTGGGCTTCCCTTGCGGAGTCTGATTTTATTTTGTAACAAGTGATTTCATGGAGTGGAGGATCCACCTGAAGGTTTTTGTGCAGGGCCAAACCTGACGGGCACTAGGGTTTTGTGTCGTTATCTATACTTTTCTCCTATAAGGTGTGCGAGTTTTTACATCAGAAAAGAAAATTTCTCTTATGTTGTTCCCAAAAGATATTGAAAAATCTCTACAACCCCATGGATGTTTCGTAAATCTCGTGTCATATTCTCTTCTCATTGAATTTTTCGTTCTTTTATTTTGCTTTCTTAACAATTTCTACCAATTTATTGCAGGTATTGATCACAACACCACCACCCTCGATCAGAATACTAGACTAGGAAAAAACTACTCGGATAAGAAAAATGTCAGGTGTATCATTAGCTGTGGCCCCTAGAACCGACACGGACAAGGCCAATACCATGCCAGCATCTAATCCCGAAGCCAAACCCTTCCAATCCAAATCCCATTTGGTCCAGCCCGGCCCAATAGGTGGGCTTATGGGGTCCCTTAGAGTCATAGAACTCCAACTAGTAGCCTTCATAATGGTCTTCTCCGTTAGTGGCTTAGTCCCCCTAGTTGACCTAATCTTCCCCCTCTTTGCTTCGGCTTACTTCATAGCCCTCTCCCGGCTCTCCTTCCCCTCACGTGGATCCACTGGGCCGGGCTCACAAGAGCTCTTTCGTGGGTCCCGGTTCTTTCAAATATATGTAATCTTAGGGACCACGATCGGGTTGTTTTTGCCTTTGGCTTATGTGTTGGGGGGTTTTGCTCGGGGGGATGACCATGCAGTTAGGTCAGCTACACCGCATTTGTTTCTTTTATCGTTTCAGATTCTGACGGAGAATATCATTAGTGGGTTGTCATTATTTTCGCCGCCTGTGAGGGCGTTGGTTCCGGTGCTGTACACCATTCGGAGGGTGTTTGTGCTTATTGATTGGATTCAAGATGTTTGGGTTAACAAGACACTGCCTATGAATGCTCCCATCAAGGTTCAGTTCCTTTACCCTATAACTTATATGCTTTTAGGATAGTCATTCTTTTATATAGTAAGATTATTTCTATTTTTCTTCTAATTTGAAATCTAATAAGCCTCAATTATATTGTGGATGTATTTTGGCACAGTTAATAAGAAGAATTCTGTGTAATTAATGTGTATATATATTAGTTTGAAGAGGCATATTGTGTCAAAGATCTGTCTCAAAAGTTCTTGGTGAAGGTTCGGTAATTGTTTGATATTCTAAAGGCCCCTTTGATACCCGTTGGGCTTAAAACATGGATAGTGCTCATGCTTACCCTATACATATGATGAAATTATATTAATATTGAAAATAGAGGTTGTTGGGATTTCAACTCATAACTTTCAAAAAATTTACAAGTCACGAGAAAAAAGCTACGAAAATGTCACGAGAAGGAGGTGCTTAGGAACAAGTTGGTCGTTAATGCCCAACTGTGCCCTATTCTTGATATTTTTGTGTGCCCCCTTCTTCTCGTGACGTGTAGCAATGCTCCATAACCTTTTGGTAACAGAGCTCTAATGCCATGTAAAAGAATTATCCCAAAATTATATGTTGATGCCTTGATGATAGACTTAGTAATGATTTAATACTATGACATGCTGGAGTATTGAGTCTACAATCATTTTTTGGCCCTCTACTTGGTTTTTTTGAGCTCCAAAAACATGTATCTTTCTTGGTGTTTGTAAATAGGTTGAATCCTTCCATGTTGATTTGATGTGTAGAATCTTTGGGCTGGGTCCACCTCGATAAGTTGGTAACGAAGGTCTTCATAGAAGCTGAAAGAGGTTTCATCCTACAACCTTTGGTATCTGGTTAAGTAGAACAATCATGCGTTGATCTTTTCTTTTTTTGTTTCGGCTACAACTTTAACACGATCTTTTAGTACTCGTGTAAAATTGTTGTGTTATGTAGTTTTGTGTTGCGTCTTATCGTTTTGGTTGTTGCTTCGGCTCAGTTGACCTGTTAGGATTTTTTTAGTTCTCTCTATATGTATAACATTGCGTACAACCTTCATGATATTCTCTCTTTAGATTTTCTAGTGGATTGCTGTCTTTAATTTGACTGGTTTTCCTTAATTTAAGAATTTTCCATGTTAATCTGCATGTTGTTCTCTTTTAATTTTGTTTAGATATGTTCATTAGCATCTAAATTGAACCCTATTCTCGTCTATTTTGCCTAACATACAGGATGTGGCATGGTATTGGTTCGGGAGGGGCTTAGCAGTGGCAAATTTGGCATATTTCTCGATAAATCTTTTCGCTTTCTTGATCCCTCAGTTCCTCCCGAGGGCATTCGAGAAGTACTTCCGTGAGAGGAACGAGTCTGAGGTCCATGACAAGATCGCCCAAGACAAGCCCGCCATTACAGAATCCAACTCATCCAAGCCCACTAAAACTGACAAGAAAGCCGATTAGCTTTATTGGAAACGCTACAATACACACACAACTCGAGTATCCATATAAATGGTAAAATATCACTCGATTATGAGAAGATTATTTTTCCGCATGTATTAGATACTCGAATGTGCGTAAAACTGTGTACATGTGGTCAATTTGGGAGCTGATTTTAACCCTTTTTTTATGCTTAGAAGTTAACTTCTGACAGAGTGTGTTGTGTTGGTGCTCTGATGAGTTTTTGGGACGCTTTTTGGACGCTTAATTTTTAGTTCTAATTTTAATCATGTTTTAAGGAGGTTTTGGAAATTGGATTTTTGGTCAGTTGGTTTTCCTGAAGTTTTTTATTGAACTGACACTTGCAGTGAGGATATATGAAAAGAATTGTTTAATTTTTGTGAATGATTACTAGATTTTTGTGAAAAAAAAAGGGGCAGACCCAAGTGCTCCGCATGAGCCGGGTTTGGGAGGGGTAGATGCACCCAACGTTACCCCTTTAGGGTGTAACTTGCCGAGAAGTTGTTTTCGAGGACTTCCAACGTTATAGGGTTGGCAACATGAGGACTTCCTAGGAGATCACCCATCTTGGTACTATGTTCGTCCGAGCACGCTTAACTTAGGAGTTCTAATGGGATCCGATGCCTTGGTGCCTGGTAAATGAACCCTAAGAAAAACATTAGACGTACTATCCGTAAATAGTTGTGAACTTTGTACGTGAACATAGACAAATCCATGTAGTGTGTTACTTGTCCACGTTTCTATTCACCTTTGTGGCGGTTGTGATAAGTAGATATCATTCAATTAGCTATCTCATTACCTCCTTGAAAATATAAAGGGGAACCATATCGAAGTTTAGGAATATCGTCTTAGATTGAATGATGATCCTAATGATATTTGAATTCGATCCTAATTGCTCATAACAGTTACTGAGTATGAGTTTTGGGGTTGAGGCTCGTTTCCCCCTTTGGATAATTTGTTGGTGGTTTGAGGTTGGAGGTTCTCGGACATAGTCTCCTTTTGGAGTAGTACTTCGAAGGATTAAGACTGTGTATGTTTTATCTTCTTAGACCCTGTATTATTCAGGAATTCTTGAGGCACTGGATTTTATTCTTATTGTAGTACTGAGTTATTAGATTAGAGACTTCGAGCTTTAGTCTTTTATGTTGTGTTGTGATGTTTTTGGAGTCCAAAGATTTTGTCCTTTTGGATTAAAAAATCTCATCACAGGGGTCACGTGCAGAAGTTCAATAAACTTTACTTGGAAGATAGATAATTGAAAAATGGCTATTGAAACATAAATTAGTTGGGGTTTGTTCCGTCAAAAAATAAATAAAAATAAATAAATTAATTAGTTCTCGCTTAGAACACCTAAAATTGTGTGCAAAAGATATATTATTCCTCATTTGTTAAACCAATTAGTATATATGATTTGGGCCAAAAAAAAATAAAATTTAGTATAGGTAATTAATTTTACTAAAAAATATTATTTAAATAAAACATAGATGAATCTGAATAGAATTAGCAAATAAGTATAAATTGTTAGAACAAATTGTCAAAATACTTGCAATTGGGTAACCGAGATATCTCAGGTGTTTAGGACGTGTAATCACTTTTCTTAAGGTTTATTTCGCTATACGAAATACTCTCGGGGATACAACGACCACCAAAATGAAGTGAGAATGTGTAAAGGGAGAGAAATATCTAGATGTGAAGAGATTGGAGTTTTTGTTCAAGAATACAACAACAAGAACGCTTTGAATGCAAAGAACTTTTTACTCTTATTTTTCCTTGTGTTTTTAATTCATACAATCAACCATCAAAGAAGGAGGATATATATATGTATATATGAAAAGAGACGTCCCAAGAGAAGAGCCACAAAGAAATAACAAAAACAGGGAAAAAATCGCGCAGATAAACCGTCAAAACTGACCCGTGTGTCGAAGCTGTGTGTCGACACACAGTTCGATACACAGCGTTACTGTAAGATTGTATGTCGACACACAACACCCTACAGTGCCTTCTGTAAGGCTGTGTGTCGACGCACGAGCCATGTGTGGCGACACACACCTGATTCCCAATGATACTGTAGGATTGTGTGGTCGACACACATGGCCCATGTGTCGACACACACCCCTAACAAGCTCTAACCAATTAAACAAGTATCGGGACAATCTCAAATACATCTTATACATACATAAACAACATTTAACATATATATACGTATCATACAACATATATTTTGAAAATACATCAACATAAATAAACGTATCTTTTGCCAACGTTAAATTGGGTTTTTGATATATATATTTTTTTTAATCTTCATCACTTTTAAGTTAAAACTAACAAGATATAAGATATGCTAAATAATACTTATAATTATAATAATAAATCAAAAATGATAATTGGTCTCAATCAGTTCGGTCTGATCTGGGTTTATATAATGAGCGGTCGGTTTTCAATACTCGAAAAACAGACCAGTTTTAAAATCCTATTCAAACCGGTCCGACCGGGCTTGGACCGGTGAACTATATACACGAGCCGGGGGGCACCACGTAAGGCACAGAGCAGTTTCCCGCCAAATCCCGCACTCTCTCTCTCTCACATATAAAAGGCGGGGAACGAAGGGTTCGCCAATGCGGCGCGCAAATCATCAGTTCCAATTTCCGCTAAAGAGTCAGAGAGAGAGAGAGAGAGAGAGAGGGACGAAAATGGAGATCGTTCAATCTCAGAGCAAACCGTCGTCTAACGACGTCGTTTCTAGGCTCCCTCTCTACCGTTCCGCCCCTCACCTTGAAGTCCGACTCGAAGATTTTGAGCTTTTCGCCATTGATCGACTACGAGGTCTCTCTCTCTCTCTCTCTCTCCGCGTGTGTGTTTGATTTGTCTGTTTCGGTGTGATTCTGTGTTGGATTTGGAAGTTTAGGTGACGGAATAGTATCTGGCTTTGATTTCGGTTTTTGGTTTGAGTGTTGGAATTAACGTTACTGATTGTGCAAGTCGAAGTAATTTTAGGTTTTATTTCTAGGCTATAACCGCATTACCAAGCCGAAAATGCGATTAACAATACCAAATTTATGGTTGGGTTAATGGAACCGGTACAGTTAGCGATATTTCAGGTCGGCTATGGTTGATGATTTTGTTTATTTCGATTTACCAAATTAACAAAATACTATATATATAGATTAATGTATTACTAGGGCAAAAAATTGTTATTATCAGATCAAGATCGTAGTTTTTAAGGCAATTTTATGGCTTTCATTGTTTATAAGTTACATTATTGCTTTGATAATAATAATTTTCGTCATAGCAATAAAAACTCGCAATATGTATATTTTTTGTACAAAGAATATAACAATAGGATAGTGGTTGGCTTCATATTTCCTATATCTAGAGGTGTTGGGTTCTATCCTAGCAGAAATTTGTATGTTATTTTTCCTGGTTTCTAGTTAATTGACCCAAAAGCAGTTAACTGGTCTTTTTGGTAACGGTTATGGTTCGCAATTTTTCACTATTTCAGATATAATTAACCTAACCGAAATAATTATTGCTATAGTTAACTGAACATGAACATCCCTAGTTATTTATGTTGATCCAATGTCTGTTCTGTCTAATGCAGTGTTGAAAGGGATTTCCGATGGATTATCGAGAGGGAAAAAGCCGGACGAAATGGAGAAGAAATTGGTGACTTTACAGTTCCTTCAATTGATTTAGGTCATGTTATCGGATTAGGCTTTCATATGTAGGTGACTGTTAACTTATGTTCAACAGGTGCCTGATTTATGGAAAGCACACATGAGGCATCCACAGGCTTCTGAGGTCACCAACAAGGACATAATCTCTCATTTTGTCCTTCGTCTTGTCTATTGCAGAACGTATGATTGTGCACTTCGCTCATAGTTTGTCTGTGTAGTCACTTGGGGCTGGTCCTAGGATTTTTGGGCTCAAAGCTAATTTTGATTGATGAGCCCTTTTTCTGGTAATGGAGTTGTCTTGGTCAGCTTAAGCACCATCTTGAATAATTTACTCTGTATTATAATATCAACTATTATGTGGATTATTTATATTATATATGTACATACACGTCCATAATTTATGATATATAAGTTGTTAGTTATCAGACTATGAACGTTGATATGCGATAAAAACAAACTCATAATACAACTCATTTTTGAAGAGGACCCTTGACAAATTGGGGCCTCAAACAATTGTTTGGGTTGTTTGGAGTCTTGACCGGAGTTGAGTCACTTTAATGTTTGCACTCATCTCATGTTGATTATTGTGGTTGGGTAGGGAGGAGTTGAGAAAGTGGTTCTTGTCCATGGAGACGACACTCTTCCGTTGTCGTTTCAAGTGTGAAAGCTTTGAAGCACAGGTACATATGTTTCAAGACCTTTTGGGGTTTTAGTTTTGCTAAACAAGTTGCATTCTAGTTCATGTCTTAATCTTCTGGATTTTGCAGAGGGCTTTATTTGCAGAATTTGACCTTCCTTACAAAGCAGTCAGCAGTGCAGAATTTGAGGTTTTACATTGTGCTAACTTCAGCATATGGGGATATTTTTTGTTATTATTATTTGCACTAACACAAGTGTTTGATGAATTAAATTTTACAGATTGTAAAAGAGAAGCTGTCGCAAGTTGCGCGGTCTATCGGACTAGCCAGTTGTAAGAGCATACTGCCTACTAATATATATTTACTAGCTAGAAATTAGTGGGTAATGTGGTCTATGTATAGACAAGCGGTCCTATATTTTATCTCAATGATACTCCTTGGCCCTTAGACACATCCTCGCTTTCGGACACATCCTCCCTTAAGGGTAGCACCTTGAAGGGATAAGGCTGCGTAAATCTCACCTGCTCCAGACCTTGCTTTGGCGAAAACCCTTGTGACACTGGGTTTATTGTTGTTGTTATTGTTGTGATGATACTCCTTGATCATGGTTGTGTGTGCTCGTTGAGATGCTTGACTTGAGACATTATATCTATCATTTAGCTGCTGATACTTACTGTATCTGTTTCTCGTTTGTTTGCAGCTGATGACATATTCTACAAGGTTAGTTCTGTCAGCTGATTACCTTTTCCTTTTTCCTCACAGATGAAGATGGATGTAATGGTTGGTCTTTGGTCTATATGCTGCAAGGCCAACATCAGCACTTTTGAAACTCAGTTGTCCCTAGTTTATGTCACTTCCAAAGCGAACAAAGTTCCTTTAGTGTCACTTAGAGTTTTCACTTTCATGAAATGCAAAAATTTTATGCATATGCATTGTTGGAATGTCAATTATAGATTTTGAGTTGTTGGACATGCTGAATGAAGGTACCGTTTGAAGCAGTACCAGAACTTGTTGCTGGTCGCAGAGTGTACATCCATAAAGGGCATGCCTATGTTCCAAAGAGTCAGGTGAAAACAGAGTAGTTGTCCCGTCGTTGCTTCGTTTATGATTGAAGTTTCATGTGGGCTTCAGCTTATAGTGTCTCTTTATCTCAGGTGGTTTCACTTGTTGTCACGCAATTTCGTAGCCATCTCTCAAAAGCGCTCATATTAACAAACAGGTTAGTTCGACTTGATATGAGCTTAACTTGAGTTTTATAGAGTTATATAGATGTTTTGCCTAAATTTTTCTTGGACAATGCTTTGTAACTGTGTCCACACTAAATTCAGGTATATTTTTACCAATTTCATTGGCCGCCATTCTATCTTTCCGCTTATGTTTTTGTGTATACTTTGCAAAGGGCAACATAAAAACCGCCACAATCTTCTAAAATTGCAATCCTTACACTTTTACTGCAGAAAATGGACATCTACAGTCAGTGAGCAAGAGAAGGATCGCTTGACTCCTGTCAGTGGCATCTTAAGCACATCTGAACTCTATGTTAGGGATATTCTCTGACATTGTATGTTGGCTTGTTTTCCCGTACTTTGCAGATTGTGGAAGCCCTGAGCGCAAGTTACTTGGGTCCTGACTATTCACAGGTAAACTAAATATCTTTTGCTAAACCCACCACCGTAAGTAAAGCAGAATGTATTTTCTAATACACTTCTTTTTTATCTGCTTCTGCAGCCAAAGGAATATGCTGACATATCACTGAAAGACATTGATCGACTTGCAAATAGCTCATTTCCCTTGTGCATGCGCCACTTATTTGAAAAGGTTCGAACTTCTAATTAGTTCTGATGCCCTTTTGCATTTTAGTTAATAGCATATTTTCTTTGTATTTTCCTCTTTATATACATGTGCATAAGTTTTCATATACCTATATTTTATGCACAGCTAAGAGAAGACCATCATCTGAAGCATGGAGGGAGGATGCAGTTAGGTCTTTTTCTTAAGGTATAGATGGTTAGTTTTATAATGTTTACTAACATTCTATGAGGTCACATCTCTGTGACATGTTTGTTCTTGCTGGAGCATTTCAAGTTAAATTTAGTAGATACTTTTTGAAGCCTTACTTGTAGGCTTATGTTGCAAGGACTTCACTTTAGGTGGCCGCACCTGCACCCGATAAACAAAGGGCATGGTATGCATATGACCTAAGATACCCTAACCGCGAGGCTGATGCTTACTGTTAGTGTGGTAGCCATTGTTCTAGGAATAGAGGGACATAAATGCTATAACGTGAAATATGAATTTGCATTAACTTCTCATTTACCTGAATCTTATTTTCAGAAAAGCATGAAACATGAATTGTTTTGCAGAAGTCACTTTAAATCAGCGCGTTGCTGCGCGGAATTGCAAATGTATTGTAGGATGTATCTGGGTCAAGAAATTTACAATACAGTGGCTGGTAAATATCTATTGCTGATGAAATAGTTTTTCCTTGTGTGCAGGGCATGGGTTTGAAATTGGATGATGCTCTTGCATTTTGGAAAGCCGAGTTCTCCAGAAAGGTATATCTGGTGGTGGTGTCTTTTCTTTTTAGTTGAGTCAGGTCATGCGTGATTGCTCTTGTAAAAGCATCTATAAGTAATTCTTGGAAGATAGATTTCAAAAACTACTTGTAATTTGTAAAGGATCTTCTGAAGTTTCCTAATGCTCAGTGCCTGATCGTTTCGTCATAGGTTGGTTCGGAGAGGTTTGACAAGGAATATGCCTACAGTATTCGCCACAATTATGGAAAAGAAGGAAGGAGAACAGTAAGACTTCTGCTTTTCTTTGCACTATCAGGAGCATAACTTTTCTTTGTGCTTATACAAACTTTTTTACTTCTCACCGTGTTAGGATTATACACCTTATTCTTGTCAGAAGATCATCTCATCTACTCCCGGTGTTGGAGATCATCATGGTTGTCCATATCGGCATTTCAGGTTACCTTTGGAGCATGTTTTTCTCCCTTTCGAGTCCATAATCTCAAATACGTACAGTTGTCAGTAAGAAACCCATTTGTAAGTAGTCATACATGAAAAGGATGCGCTCTACTTTTATGATGCTTTAGCTCACTGTTGATCGATGAATTCAATTGGTCGTCTTCATATTTTGATTCTTGTGACAAAGCCAGTCAAGACCCTAAGCAACCCTAGTAGCAGTCGCTTGGGGCCCCTAATTTGATTAGAGCCCCATTTGTAATTTAATTATATTATGAGTTTACTTCCACTACATAACACCATGCATAATTAGAGAAATAATGATCTACGTATATACATTATAAACATAAATGTATGTTTATAATATAAATGACCCACATATTGATTCGTATTATAATATAAAGTGGATCATTTGATATATGCTAGAGTTGATGTGAACACTTCCATTATCAAAAAAAGGGCACCTTACTTTAGCCCCCTGGACTGGCTTCGCCTTGTGACTTGACTTGTTGGTGCTGTTGTCAGTGAGGAAAATCTGAGAGCTGCTCTTACCAAAATGGGTGTAAGCGGTCGGGCGATGGATGATGTGATGGACAAAGTGCGGTACAGACATTATCAGGTGAGAATCTGCAATTTCTTGGCAAGAGTTGCATGATCAGTCCCTTCTCCCCTATCTAAATGGGTAATAAGACATTATTGATCTGATAATGACGGTGGATATGCAGCTGGCTTGTACCTTGACTTTTGAAGCTATTCATGGGGCTTCTTGCGATTCGGGAATTAATCATCCGAACCAGTATTTTAGCGACAGCCAAAAGATCCTGGCATCAAAGGTAGAACCTGAATCTATGAAATTATGCAGCTACATTTTCCAAGAGTAATATGGAAATGTTCCCTGAAGCACGCAATGATATATGCCCATAATGTTTGGCCAAGTTGTTAAAAACTATTTTTTCAAAAGTATTTTTTATAAAAACTTTAGTAAAAAGTGTTTTCTATATGAGTATTTTTGTTTGTAAATTTTTTAATTTTTGCTTCTATTTCTTCAAAGGGGAATCACTATTTATGTCTGCTTAAAAGCAGAATAATAGCTTATGGTTTTGTTTAAAAGCGCGTCTCGTTTCAGGCAAAACACTCTTAAATCTTGTTTAAATGCCCCAAAGTACATGCTATATGTTTCGGGATTTTTTGGTTGGAATCTAGATGAGAGCGGGACTCAACCCACACTTGAGGAAGCAACTGCTGGCGCGTTTAACCTGGGCTCCCCTGCAAAACAAGCAAGACCGTCAGAGGGACCCACGGGTTTGCCCGCGGGAGACCCCTCCGATGCCTAAGTTAGTAAAGGCATAATAATAATAATATATGATAAATAAATGGCATAAAGTAAATAATAATAAATACTTATCATATACGGCGAGGGCCCTTGGTAGCTGGTGGCCGGAATCCGTACCGGCGAGGTGGCCGACGCAGGGCCTTATGGGCCAGGAGAGAGAGAGACAGGAGCCAAAGGGCCGGAGAGGAGAACGACACTTTTGGTGGTCAGAGCCGTATGGGCGAGGGGCCGGCGCATGGCCGGAATTGTACCGGCAAGGTGGCTGAGGTTAAACCGGAGTGAGAGGAGAGTGAGAGATGGGTGGTTGTATTGTTGGGTTATTGGGAGAGAGAAAGTGTCTCCCCTTGTGAGAAGGAAAAAGGGGGTATTTATAGAAGAGGAGGGAGGAGGCGGTATTGGGGTGGTGACGGCGGTACCGAGACGGGTCAGGCGGTACCCGAGGCTAGGCGGCACCGGTGGCTGGGCGGTAGGTGAGGTGGTGACGGTAAGGGCGTCAGGTGGTAGAGGTGGAAGTGAGATGATGGGCGGTACCGAGGTGAGAGGAGGGCGGTACCGGGGTGGCCGTACCGGTGAGGGTGTCACGCGGTAGGAGAGGCGGCGATGGTCGGGCGGTAGTGGTACTGCGGTGGTTCAGGCGGTAGAGGTGAGAGAGGGAGGCTGTAGTGGTGCCAAGCAGTAACGGTGCCGGGTCGCGGTGATCGGGTGGTAGTGGTGCCGGGTCGTGGTGGTCGGGCGGTAGTGGTGCCGGGTCGTGGTGGTCGGGCGGTAGAGGTGAGAGAGGGAGGCGGTAGTGGTGCCAAGCGGTAATGGTGCCGGGTCGCGGTGGTCGGGCGGTAGTGGTGCCGGGTCGTGGTGGTTGCGCGGTAGCCATGGGAGGAGGAAGGTGGCGTGGGCAAGAGGAGAAAGGACGAGAGAGAAAGAGGGAGTCATGAGTGAGGTAAGAGAAAAAGAGACGTGGGGAAGGGGACCAGCCGGAGAGAGAAAGAGGCTTGGGGAGTAAGGAAATCAGGAGAGAGAAAAGAGGGGGGGGGGGGTCAGAGGAGAGAGAGTGAAGAGAGTAATTATTTTTAATTTTCGTTATTATTTCGTTATTCAATTTTAATATTAATTTAGTTATTTTTATCCTCTACACTATATAACTAGTGCTTTTCACTTTATGTTTCGCTATTGACCTGTGTAATGAATGGAGCGTAACCTAAATGAATTGAACGATATTCTAATGGAAGATGGTAGCTAGTTATCTTCGGATAGCAGCGCTAAGTTTCAAATCGTTGGGTCTTTCGCGTAATTCTCCTTGCTCAAGATCATTGCATGACAATTGGCAACAACTGAATTTTGTTTCACGTTGACTTATACAGAGATATTCCATTTTTTTTTTGAACGAATGTGTCATGACCCAATTGAGTTGTGGGTGAAAACCTAATATTTCTTGAAATGAAATTGAGAGAAAGGGGGAGAAGAAGAAGGAAATAGCAACACAGCATTAGGAAAGGGGGGAGAGATAGAGAGGGAGGGAGAGAGAGCAGAGAATTTCTATTGAATTAACAAGAGAATTTTTATTAATCATTAAAATGGAATGAATATATGACTTTTACATCTTTAGTATTTATAGAAGATACCAAGATCAGCAACTAACTGGAAAAAAATCAGATATTGGCACACCTAAACCTAACTGCCATAACCACCTTTGGCACCAAAAACGAATTTCGAAATTTAGTTAGTGAAGTTGACTCATTTGACCTAATATTGCTAATTTAAGCTGATTTATATAGATTTTCAAGTAATTTTCAAAGAAATCCAGCTTAGCTCAACAATATTTAGGGTTATGACAGTACTCCCTTCCCCAAGATCCTTGCCCTCAAGGATATAACTCTTGCAAGTATTGTAGCCTTTGAAGTCCGCATCATGATCATCGACACTATATTTTTGGTTGATTGATCTTCTCTCTTTTTTTCCTTCTTGAAATCCCTTCTAGCTTTAGCATCAGATGGAAGAAACAAACCAGCCACATTTAATCCTCTTGCCACAACATAAACAACAGCAATTGCCATGAGAGCATGTACATCTACAACCTTCGGGAAAGTTGGTCCTCGTGATGGTTGACAAGGACAGGTAATAATCTTCTTATCGAGAATAACTTCCAAAGCTAGACAGAGCCCAATTGAGGTTATGGATTTAGTCTTCCCAAGAAGGGTTGGGGTGATTATTTCTTGGTTTCTTGGGCTCAGAAATGAAGCCTCAAAACTAGATTCAAGGTCATTTGGCGGGGCATTCAAAGGATTACCTACTTTTGCATCATTGACCAACAAATTCTCCTCAAGTTTTTCTTGATTGGAGAAGATCTTTTGCAAGAGGGTTGCTTTTTCTTGGTTTGTAGATTGCGAAAGAGAAGGAAGGATTGGTGGTGCTTGAGTTGGTTGAATCGAACGTTGAGCCTCTATTTCTTCTTGTATAGCAACCAACTTTTCCATCAATCTATCTATATTGGCATCAGCTCTTTCCCTCCATTCTTTAACATGCTTCAACCTTTCGTCTTCCTAGAATTGAAAATTTTTGATGTGAACAATAATACCAATTTTTTCGTCCCGAGATTCAATTTTTTGTAACATCAAATCCATACGAACCTGTTTTAGTTCATATGTTGATTGTTCAACATGTTGACTACTGAGAAGAAACTCCAATTTTTCAAGAAGCATATCAATTCGGGATAACTGCTTATCATACAACCAATATTCAGCAACTGCGGCAGCATTTTGCAAATTGGAACCCATGAATTCGTGCCTTCGTGAATCGATTAACGTGCTCTGATACCAAGATGTCATGACCCAATTGAGTTGTGGGTCAAAACCTAATATTTCTTGAAATGAAATTGAGATAAAGGGGGAGAAGAAGAAGGAAACAGCAACACAGCATTAGGAAAGGGGGGAGAGATAGAGAGGGAGGGGGGGAGAGAAAGAGAATTTCTATTGAATTAACAAGAGAATTTTTATTAATCATCAAAATGGAATGAATATATGACTTTTACATCTTTAGTATTTATAGAAGATACCAAGATCAGCAACCAACTGGAAAAAAATCAGATATTGGCACACCTAAACCTAACTGCCATAACCACCTTGGCATCAAAAATGAATTTCGAAATTTAGTTAGTGAAGTTGACTCATTTGACCTAATATTGCTAATTTAAGCTGATTTATATAGATTTTCAAGTACTTTTCAAAGAAATCCAGCTTAGCTCAACAATATTTAGGGTTATGACAGAATGACATATACAGAGATCGGAAGGCTTTCATTTATGAATTTGTATTTTCTTTCTGTCTATTAGGTCTTGTCCTTTTCACTTTTTATCTTGTCCTCTCTTAACACAACTTTTCTTGTAGAAAAAGAGAATTTGTTTGGTGGCGATTCTTATGAATTTGGTCGGGGAGAAATTGAGGAAAAAAAAGAGAAAGAAAAACAATAAAGCATAAATTTATGTAGAAAACTCCCATGCTGAGGGAAACACCATGGCGGGTGAAGGAAAGAAATCCGCTGAAAAATCTGAAGAAGGATGCAACCAACGCATAATGCTAGTGAAAGTTAATTTTGACGGATCCAGACGGCCTCCTGAAGCGGCCTCGGGCTTTGTCATTCGCAATTGGAAGGGAGATATTTTAGCCTGCGGAACTAGAAAACTTGGGAACGCCCCAGTCATTGTCGCAGAAGTCCTGGCGGCGCGGGACGGTCTGGAATTGGCAGTGTCGAAAGGGGTAACTCATGTTATCCTGGAAGGGGATAACGAAGTTGTCATCAGAACTCTCCAGGGCAAGTACAAGTGTCCTGGTGATATCCAGCTAATTGTGAACGAGATCATGGCTTTGTGTGATCGTATTTGCCAAGTCAAGTTTTCTCATGTTTTCAGGGAGGCAAATAAAGCAGTGGACTGTACGGCTAGCGAAGGTTACTCGAGGCGAGGCTTCCATGTAGATCTGCTGGAACCCTCGGAGACTCTTCTCCTCATCTCTCGGGCGGAGGCTTGAGGCTGCCCCTCTCTTAGAAGAGGAAGCTAAAGTCTAATGTTGTGTCTTTACCATAAAAAAAAAAAAAAAAAATATGGGCATAAAACCGAAAAAGCCTAGTTGGTCTATTGAGCCGAGACAACATAAAATATTTCTATTGTTGTAGACCTTCGTTGTTGGGTTGAGATATAAATTTGAGACATAACATAACAAAAGTAAATTCTGCTGAATTTAGCAGCTTAAACTTGGAGAGCAAACGCATGACTTGCGATAATACCTCTTTTTATATAGGCATATTTGATCAAGTTGATACTTCCATGTTGGTTATACATGGGCATATGTATACGTGCTTATCTTCTACTTACGGTTCTATGTATATAATTTCTTTGCATGTCACCAGAATTCTGCTGCATGACGAGCTGTTGTATCCGGAGGAACTGTTTGATGTAGGTGCTTGATAAAGGTTTGATCTCTCGCGAACAATCTTTCTGTTGTATTTTATTCAATCCATCCAATCAAATTGTTGTTTGGGGTTGTGGAAGTAGGGTACTGCAGATGTTACATGACAAGTTGTAGCCATACTGTTAGTGTTTTTCATGAAGGATAGAATTATTTTTGAGTTGTATCTTTCATAAAATTTAAATGAAATCATTACAATATATATACATTTATACGTATATTTTTGGGTAATGGGATATTTGGATCAGCTTGTGATTCCGAAATTGCATGCGCCTCTCGCAAGCTCCCATACATGCAGTTGGGCTAGTTTGGGACAAAAAACCTAGTAGGTGTTGCAAGGAATAGTTTGCATCTAATAGCATGATCTGTATCCATACCAAAGAGGGCACCAACACGCTGTCACCGGATTCCATTAGAACTCCGAAGTTAAGCGTGCTTTGACGAGAGCAGTACCCCTCCTGGGAAGTCCTTACCCTCAGGTTGGGGGCACTGGGAAACAGCCTCTCTTTAGGTTAACACCCTAAAGGGAGAAGGCTGCGTATATCCGCCCCCCCAGACCCTGCGTAGGCGGGAGTCTTTAAGGCATTGGGTATGTTCCTTTCCTTACCTTTAGCATGATCTGTATCCATATTTTGCTTCATGAGGTGTCAGTTCTAAGTGTTATACCACTTGAGTAAATTCTTAGCGTGGTGGACTTGTGCATAATATATTAGCAGCTTAAAATCTTTGGTTTTGTTTGTCATTATGCAGCGCTATTTTTTCTTATGGTCCATTCTTCTATATTCTTCATAAATTTTGCTTCTTGCCTACTCTTCGATAATAGAGAAGAGGATATTAATTAGGGTGTAGAAGAGCTAAGTCAACTTGCTAGTTGGCTTGTCATAAAGCTTGAACTCGACTTGTTTCAAGCTTGAGTCAAGCCGATTTGACTTGTTTAGTTTATAGAGGCGAGCCCAAGCCTAGTGAATTGAGCTCGTACACTTGCGAGCTTAAATGAGCCTAAATGAGTCAATTGTTATACAATTTTTTTAGCTCAATTGACCTTAGTTTGAGCGTAAACGAGCCTGATCTCGAGCCTAAACGAGTCTAGATCGAGTTTAAATGAACTTAAATAAGACAAGCTTTGTTCTAAACTTGCTGAGCTAGGTTGAAACTCAATCGAGCCGAATCAAGGTTGAGCTTATAACGAGCAAAGCTCAAGCTTGAAGTTTCCAGGCATGACAAGCTTCGAGCCAACCCCGAGCTAAGCTAAACGTAGATGAGCCTAGTCACCCTATTATTCATTATGAACTCTTGACTTAACTGTATGGCCAGCACATGCGATATAAATTGAATTAAGGAATTGAGTAGTACCTTGGGCTTATCCATTACTGCTCAAAAGTGAGCTTCTAACTGGGTAGTTTATTCAAATATTTGTTGAACATAGCTTTTTTGTACTATGGATCTCCTTTTCAGGTGGGCACTTGGTCTATGCAATCATTATTTTCTACATGGTCCCAACGACAACTTCTGTCTCTTGCACTGGTATGTTTACGTGTGTATAGTTGAAGCAATCTCTTCCTTGGGTTATGTATTATTAACAAATTGATTGACATAATTTTATTATGCAAAGTACAATGAGAGTGTGACAGCGTTAAGCTATAGCTTATGTAAAATATATATATGCAAAGTACAATGAGAGTGTGACAGCGTTAAGCTATAGCTTATGTAAAATATATATGATGTACTTCTTACTGTTATCGGATAATTTTATAATTTATAATCATACTTTTTGATTTACTCCATTCTTAATGTTTGTATGCTTGTTCAAATTGGTTCCTCGTTTTTTTTTGGTCAAAGTAATCCCTAATGTATCTAAGTTTGTTCAAATTGGTCTCTTATTTTTTCCTTTTGTTAAAAGTAGTCCATAGTGCTTTATTTTATAACAAAATTGGTCATAGTGCTTTATTTTATAACAAAATTGGTCCTTTATCTAATGACCAAAATCAAATGAAAATTTAAAACATGAGGACTATTTTACCATACAATAAAACATGAGGAACTATTTTGAACAAAAGAAAAGACTGTTAGGTTATATAACCATTTATGGATCTTTTTCCATCGGCTTAAACTTTTGAATAGTTGGTTCCTTGAAAAAATTGAGGGACCAACTTGAACAAATTTACAAACATTACTCTGCTCTTTGCTGTGATTGAAGTTGGTACATTGTCCTGAAGGGATGTTTTTATGTTACATCCATGCTCTGCAAGCGTGGCTTGGAGGGCTGCCAGCAGAGCGGATTCCCTTTTCAGTGGACTCTCACTGCGTCTATGGTAAATCTTCGTTGCTCTTTTGGACGTGTGCCAACTTTTCTTGTCAACAACAACAATAGCCTAATACCTCAAATAAACTCTCGTTTGAGGAGGATAAGATATATGAAGCTTTATCCTTATAGGGTTTTATCTTGTAGGAAAGCTATTTCCGAAAGGCTTCAAACCCTAGAAAGAACATCTCTACTTGAGTGTCAAATTGGAGCAAAGATTTTGAAAATTGACCCTTCATCCAAGCCCTTGTTTTACAAAAGGATAGCTCTGACGATCGAGTTCCACAAGAAAAGAGCAGTACAAAAAGATTAACATTTAATCCATCTAAACAAAGACTTGATTGATTGAAATAGAATAATGTTGCCATTAGGAAAGGCATGTTGATAAGGCACAATCCCAAATCAAGGCCAAAGAGCTGGTCTGTTTGGTATAACTCACTTTTAAGAATAACGTTTTGAATTTAAATTTAAGAATAACGTTTTGAATTTAAATTTATCTCCTCTCTTTCTAAAATCCTCGTGACGCTTTTTAGAGCATTGTTATACTTGTATCTTCTCATCACTTAAAAGAAAAACAAAACAATGCAGGAGCAAATGCAAGTGTTGCATTTAGGTGGCATAAAAGTTACCATAGACGTAAATGTTTTAATTTTTTTTACTAGGTAAGATAAGTATTAAATATCCTTTTGATGATAGATTCTACCTAATGCATTAACAAATAGAATCATATGCAACCATTTACCAAAATTTGGGTAACGAATGACCCTTATTCGTCTTCTAGTTTGCAATTTAATATCTTTTCAATTAAAGAGGGATAAGATTTGCATCATAAAATATATCTTGGATGCCTGCGCGGTAGCAAAGCTTGGGGACCCTTCGAAAACAGCTGTCTTGCAAGGTAGCACCTTGTAAGATTACAGCTGCATATATCTTACCCTTTGTGGACTTTGTTTTGGTGGGAGCTTTTTTGGGACACTGAATTTGTTGTTAACCAAGGTAGCAGCTACTAGCTAGAGGTAGGAGGGGAGTTTGGAAGTACAATATGGTGGATGTCTTATATGGATGCTAGTACAATCAAGGTCAGTATCGTGTCATGATCAAGAAATGGAATTATGATAGCCATGCTAATGATCATGGCTTAAGGGCCTGCATATTTTTCTCTGTTATTGTTGAAAATTGTTTGGGGTCATTCGAAAACAGCTTCTCTTCAGGTTAACACCCTGAAGGGAGAAGGTTGCGTACATCCGTCCCTCCAGACCCTGCGTAGGCGGAAGCCCTTGAGGCACTAGGTACGTTTTTTTTTTTTTTTTTTTCCTATTGTTGAAAATTGTACATTTAGGTTTTCCAAGATATTTCACCTTACGTCAATTGATTTTGAAATAGAACCTTACTTAAAATTTTATGGATCTTATATATGTTAACTCTGTAGGTTAGGTTTAAGACTGGATATTTTCATAGTTTGTGTTGGGGTGGGGTGTGGGTTTGTTTTAGGGTTAGTTTGTTTACATGATGTGTGCGCCATATATTGATAAAGTGTGATATTGGATGCGCGAATAATAAGAATTAGCGGAAAGGTTAATATTAGTATTTTGCCATTACTGAATACATATAGGACGGCCCTGATATGGATTCAGGGATATGAGTGTAATCCGCCCTTGGGCTTCTTGCTTCCGAACATTGGGTCATCTATACCGAAGGAATTAAGAACCTTTATGAACCGTTCATCTGATTACATTGAAACAACAGCACACTCAGAAGATGAAGGTGGCGGAGATGCGAATGCTGGGGTGGATGTGCGGACACACAAAGAAGATAGGATCAGAAACGACATCATAAGAGGCAAATTGGGCGCAGCCCCCATTGAAGATAAATTAAGGGAGCAACATTTGAGGTGGTTCAGACATGTCAGAAGGAGACCGGACGAAGCTCCAGTCAGAAGATGCGAACAACCTATTACTACACTAGGCAGAAGAGGCAGAGGCAGACCGAAGAAGAGATGGCTTAAGATGATCCGACAAGACCTCACCCACCTAAATCTTAGGGAGGAGATGACCTTAGATAGGGCCCAATAGAAGACTAGCATAGGGGTATTAGATGACCCGGTTAGAGTAGGGTAGTCTTTATTTCTCTCTCTCTTTCTTTCTATCCCTATCTCATTCTCTCCCTCGTTCTCTTTCCTTGTCTCATCTACCTTTTTTTTTTTTTTTAAATGTGGACCATACTTATTCTATCTAATGTTTGCCAGGTCTTTTGGCTGATGGATGTAAGACCATCATCTTAGGTTGGGGGTCCGAGGAAACAGCCTCTCTTCAGGGTAGCCCCTTGAAGGGGCAAGGCTGCGTACATCTACCCTCCCCAGATCCTGCTTTTGGCGGGAGCCTTTGGTGGCACTGGGTTTGTTATTGTTGTTGTTGTTGTCACCTGATTACATGCAAGAATTAAACTACTCACCGTTAAACTTCTCACCAAATGCTTCCTTCCTTGTCACATGAGTATCAAATAACCCCATAACATAATCACATGTCAAACACGTGATATAAGCCCTATAAATATGCAATTATCTCACCATAAAGCATTATAATAACACTTCAAGACTTCCCAAATTCTCAAAATCCTTCTAAAATTTTCCGAACTCTCGCGCTTTGTTATTATAAGGAGTTTGAGTTCCACTCTCCTAATTCAAATAGTCACCATAAAACTACGTACTTTTTTTTTGCTAAACAAGAACGTAGTTATCCAGTAAACTCCAACCTATGTGGTGATCCACACATCACATAAGTCAGTTAAGTCAAAGATTCCTCAGGAAGAGGTTTAAGCGGAGAATCGAACTCCAAATCTTTTGGCCTAAAGTAATATTCTAGCCCCTACCACTGAGACAAAGTCCTGATAGATAAAACTGCGTACTTTTTCTCAAAAGAATTGATAGACATGTGATGAATAAAATAAAACATCAATTAGGCATGTCATTGAAAAAATTGGCCGATCAAATTAAATGGCTCTAGGTTTTGGACCAAAAATACTAATTAAATAGTTCTAGGTTGTATTCCCTCGCGCAACCTTCTTTCGTCTTGCCCTCCAGTTGCTACTTTTCTAAGCACTCTTCAGAAATTTTAACTACAATAAATGATTATTAGCATCTATGAACTCTTCTAGATATATATATATATATATATATTTTTTTCATATCACGACATTGTTTTATTACCAAAGAGGGCACCAACACGCCGTCACCGGATCCCATTAGAACTCCGAAGTTAAGCGTGCTTGGGCGAGAGTAGTACTAGGATGGGTGACCTCCTAGGAAGTCCTCACCCTCAGGTTGGGTGCACAGGGAAACAGCCTCTCTTCAGGTTAATACCCTGATGGGGGAAGGCTGCGTACATCAGCGCCCCCCAGACCCAACGTAGGCGGGAGCTCTTAAGGCACTGGGTATGTTACTTTATAATAAACAAATAATACTGATTTTAAGTTGTCTTCCTGACAATTTTTATTCTTATTCTCATTTTTAACATTGATGACAAGGATAGTTTATGAGGCCAACATTTCTTTTGGTCTTTCTAAGCACATTTTCCATGCATAAGAGCAAATCACTCTCTCAAAAATTCCAAATCAAACTAAATATTTATATATATATATATATATGCGTGTATTTTTTTGACTTTTCGAACTTGATATTGTTTTGTGGTCCTCTTAGCTTTCTTTCCCCTTGGAAAATCCCCCCCCCCCCCCCCCCCCCCCCCCCCCCCCGCCGCGCACAAAAAAAATGATCTAGGCTGATTTAGAACAAAATAATTAAATAAATAAATTTTAACATATAACTAAGCAAATTTTAGTTTTATAAATACTGTTCCATTTTTGCTTTTTTAAGGTTTAAAGCCCTTCGGAAATAGTCTTTTTATAGGGTAGTATCTTATTGGGGTAAAACTGCGTATATTTTATCCTCCCAAACCTAATCTTGACGGGAATCTCTTTAAGACACTAAGTTTCGAGTAATGCTATACGTCGCGAGAAAATGGCACACGAAAATGCACGAGGTGACGTCGTCACCATCAACAACAACAACAATAACAAACCCAGTGTCTCCAAGGGCTCCCGCATAAGCAGGGTCTAGGGGGTAGATGTACGCAACCTTTCCTCTTCAGGTGGCTACCTTGAAAAGAGGCTGTTTCCGAGGACCCCCAACCTGAGAAGCTGGTCCGCAGCAATAGAGCAAAAGACCTGGCAGCAGGAGAACATCAAAACATGAGTAGGGCAAAACATACGGCGAGCAAAACAACAGATCAAAGCAAGCCACATCAGACACAAAAGGATCATAGAGAGAGTTGTAGCTCAGTTGGTGATGGGCGTGCCTAGCACACGATAGGACTGGGGTTCGAATCCCCAGTCGTGCGATTTCCATGCTGCTTTTTCTTGTGGTACAAAGCTTTTTTCCTAAGTTTTTTGTTGTTGTTATGTAACTAAGCAAATTCAAGATTCAATTCGTTGCAAGGTATTTATCAAAAATATACAAGGGTTCTACTTGTATATATATATTATGAATTCTAACACCTACAGCCCGGTGCCTCAAAGAGGCTCTAGCCAAGACAGGGCCTAGGAGAGTAAAGCATATGCAGTCTTAGCCTATAAAGTGTTACCTTGTAAAAAGGTTATTTCTGAAGGGCCTTCAATCCTAAAAAGAACCCTACACAAGTCATCTGGCAACCAACTCTAGGCAAACATTACAAGATGAGAGATCAAAATTTTGTTATAAAATAAATCATAAATGGTTATAAACAAACTTATAAACATAAAACACTTGCATAGTAAATAACTCTACAAATCATTAGAATCCTTGTCGCTCTCATCAAAAGGTGGAAAGCTCATTGGAAATAAAAGATAAGCAGTTCTTGGAGAATTCAAGTCTAATTTGAATATTATTATACTAAATATTATTATATCAATCTTATAATAATATCTGCGAATCCTATGATTTGGGCATAAACCAAAAAATAAAAAAGTAGAAACAAAAATTGTGCTGAAATATGCGAGTAAGAGAATTCATAATCTTTAACAATATACTCTTTTCACATAAATTCACTAAACGTAAATCGTCCATTTTACTAAAATAAGTTATACAAATCAGTATTATTGGTCATAATTTTTTCAACTGAAAGCAAGTGTGTTAAAATATAAAATTATTCATAAACCTTCATCCATTAACTTACATCTTTCGGTCAAAAAAAATCAACTCATATCTTTGGGGGAAATTAATTTTTTGACATAATATTAGAGCATTGTCGAACAAAAGGTCGTATGTTCAAATCCCAATAACCCCACTTTTAATATTAGCATAAAATAAGTATAAGGTATGAGGTAGGTCTGTGCAATATCCACACTTTAAACCCCCATTACTGGACTTTTACGCATCCATTTAAACTTTTGCGAAACTTGGTTCTTTGACAAAGTACCGGGCTTGCACTACACTGGCTCCGCTAGTGCTTGAACTGCTTGGACAACACACAGATGACAAGAGCTTTCGTTTTTGTTAGGGGTCATAATTTATCCTCAAGTTGACTGAATGTCACTTTCACTAGGAAGATTAAGGTTTTAAAATATGAAAAAAAAAAAAAAAAAGAAAGCTCCAAAGATGATGAAAATGTGCAATTATTGTTCACATTGGATATCATAAACAAATAATTTAGGATGTTTCTTCTAGTTGTGAGTAGCCTCCTGAAGGGGGGCCATTTTCTTGCTCTCTGCGGACCATTCTCTTAGGTTGAGGATCCTCAGAAATAGCCTCTTTTCAGGGTAGCCTCCTAAAGGGGAAAGGCTTCGTACATCTACCCCTCCAAACCCTGCTTTTGCGGGAGCCCTTGCAGACACTGGGTTTGTTGTTGTCTTCTAGTTGAGAGTAAGCTTATCAGGGAAACAGAATGATTCTTATTGGGTTAAGGCTTCTCTAACCTCCCTTATACCGAACCCTACCTTTAGACTAGAAAAAAAAAAACAATATTCCTAGTTCCTAAAGGGCTCCCGCCTAAGAGAGGCTATTTTCAAGAACCCCCAACCTGAGAGGTGCAACACGAGGACTCCCCAGAAGGTCACTCATCTTGGTACTACTCTCGCCCAAGCATGCTTAACTTCGGAGTTCTAATAGGATCCGGTGCTTACGTGTTGGTTCCTATCTTTGGACTAGTGAAAAAAAAGGAATTTTTTTTGGTAATTAGCGACCAAGTCGCGAACAAAACAGGCGCTCGAAAAAACGAGCCCTGAGAGAACCCGCACAATAACGGGCCTCAGAAAAGGAAACAACAGCAAAACAAACAGGGCTACAAATAAGACAAAACAGGGCAAACCGAAACAAAGGACTCACAACCCAAGACTCGGACTCGGGGCAAACCAAACAGGACAAATGGGCTTTTAGGTCACCCTCTTTCAAGCATAGCGCTCACCATAGATGGATCAAAGCCTTCAAAGTTGAAACCTACCCTTCTTCCCATTGCAATTACTCGTTCAGCTTTCAGGGTCTTATCGGTCTCTTGAGTGCGACCACCTCGCTTTGCCTTTTTCCCCTTTTTTCGCTTGCCTGAGGCCTTGGTCGTTTTCTGCGTGCTGTTCCTGGGTGACATATCTTTCAGAAACTCCTGAAGCTCCTGCTTTTCATTCTCCTTCTTCTTGCGCTTTGACGCTTTCCTCTCCTTTTTTGTCATCACCCCCTTTTCCATTTCTTATCCCAGCTTTGCTAGGTCCCTCTACACAAGGCTCTGACCTGTTCAAGGCAGTGGGCTCGAAACCTGGAGGAAACACAGGGCCCGAGGACCCAGAATCATTCTCACTGATGGAGTCTTGAGTTTCCTTCTCAAGATGCGATAACTGAGCATGAGGTTGAGCTGAATCAATTATGTTACACTCAACCCACGGGAGCAATGGAGGCAGCTGTTGGTTTCCACGCACTTCCTGAAGAGGTATATGAGCACCAAGCTGGGGAGACGGATGGGGGATAGAAGCATGTGGCCAACTACACTCCACAAACCACCTACCGACATACTGACCATCAATATGGAAAGCAAGCTGACCCGTCGACAACTCTACCATGCTTACCCCTTCATGCAATGGCCCCATAGTGCGACTCCCATGGCCCTCATCGCCCACATCGGCGATCCTGTTAACAGGAGAACGTTGAGCCACTGTGGTATGGCGCGCCAAGGTGGTGCACTGATTGTCTCGGTGTGGATTCATTGATGAAAAGGTCTGTTCTCTTGCTAATCTGGCCGACGCCGCCAGAGCAACAACACTGGGAGAGTAATCTGGAATCAACTCTGTCGTACTCTCTTTGACCAGGACCAGTCTGGAAACCCCATTAAATTGGACTTGGACCATTTGATGAATAAGTGATGGGGAGCAGGTGTCAATGAGGATCCTGGCAGCATCAATGCATCTCATAGCAGACATCCTCGAGTCCACCCTGACTAACTTCCCCCATAATCTCGCGAGGTCAAAAAAGCATTATTTAGTCCAGCATTGGACAGGCAGTCTAAAAACCTCGATCCATACTCTTCTGTTAAGTGATCTAAGAATCTCGCTGGCATATTTAGAGATCTCTTTGAATTTCCTAAGAAGAACCTCGAGACGCGGGCCGAGGTAAGACTCCAAAGTCTCAGCGGAATCACAAACCATGATGACAGTGGTGGTGCTTAACCCTTTAGGGGATAAACTGTGAAGGTCGTTCTCCGTGATAAAGGTGAGGATACTATCCAGACTCACCTCATCCGACGAGTGCGCAACTATAGACCGCTTTAGCCAATCCTCCACATTCTTGTTAGTGCTGGAAACCATAATCCTTGGTATGTCAGAACCCCCAGAACCTCTGGCCCGAATAGTAGGAGTCTCATCCTGACTATGAATACTGACAGCGGCTCTGGAGTGATGGAAAACCATTGAACGATGCTGGCTCCGGACAGATGACTCAGATGATCTTCTGGACGGGTTAGCCCATTCTACCCTCAGCTTGGTACCCACCACCCATCTACCATTCATAGATGAAATTGCTCTAGTAGCTTCCCTTGGATCATGAAACCGAACAAATCCATACGAGCACGTAGACCTCAGCCTTCTCTTGAAAGGAACAAAAGTATCGTAAATTGACCTGAATCCACGGAAGACATACTTGAGCCAGGAATTCGTCGTTCTCTCGGGTAAGCCATCAACGAAGATGGACACCGTCCCACCGGATATTGGCATTGGTCTCCAAATGAGTGATTGATGAATGGGTAATTGTTGCAGAGGAGGTGGATAAGGGACAATGGAGGTGGGGAAGGGGAAGTGATATGTAAATCGGGTAGGGGAGACGGAGGGGATGAGGGAGTGGCAATGGCTTTTTAATGGAGGATGAGGGGAGATTGTGGATGGTGGTGGCGGCTTTGTTGGTGGAGATGGTGGTTTTCTGGTGTTGGAAGTGGAGATGGTGGCGTTTGGTGGTGAAAATGGTGGAAGTGGTATTGGGTGGTGGTGGAGCCCGGTAATAGGTTGATGGGTGGTGGGATTCGGTGGTGGGGTTCGGCGGAGGATGGTAGAGTCTAGGGGTGGAGAGTGTTGGTGGAGGCCGTGGTGGTGGTGGTGGCGAGCCTGGTTGTTGAGGACAGGGGCTGTGGTGCTTCTTCGAAGGGCCACCGAACGTTGAAGGACGGCCGCCTCAGTTGTACGACCGCAACGGCAGGACGACGGCGAGTCGTCCGCGGCACCTCCGGCCCCTGGTAAGCAAGCAACGGGCCCACACGCGCCGCGCGTGTGGTTGTTTGTAGCCGTTGGGGCTACTGCTTTTGAGGAGAGAGGAAGGAGTTTTTGTCAGAGCTGTTGTTCATTATTGCATTCTTTCAAAATTCAATTTCGACACGTGAAAAAAAAAAAAAAAAAAATTGTTTATGTATTCTAGTTTATTATGTTTATGTTTAAAGAATTGTAAAGATTTATCACTATGTTCATGACATAAGAGTCCCAAGAGGTAGCTTAGAATATAATTTTTTGCACAAACTTGTTACACATTTGTAGTTCTCGTGTGTGCACGCTTAAATACCCAAAATAGTTCGGTATAATCTCAAATCCATGAATAGAACTTCCCTTCACATGTGAGTGACTGAGTGTAATAAGAAATCCTGACTTTGGATTTCTGTGAAAAAAGAGATTAGTGTAGAAGTTTAGTGAATTACTCTTTCTAATATTAATTAATCTTAAAATAAAATCTCACTTGGACTTATATATGGATCTTATATAATGCCTATTTCATAGCCTGGACTTAAGGCTTGGTAATACTTCACACCCTTGGAGTATGGAATCGCACTTCACACATAATGGCCAACACAACAAATAGCTACTGGGTCTAAATATTGAATGGTGATGTAGGCGGAGGTTTCCGAGGAATACAAATAACCTCTGGTTTTTTTCAGATTTGGCGAGCATCTGGAATAACTAGTGAATTGTAATGATCAGGCCACCCGACTCTCAAATACAAGATTTTGGGTTTGAAGCTCATCTCCCTCCCCACAGTTATTGGTGACCCTTCTTAGGACAATATTGTAACTCCTTACCTATGAAAAAAAGTAAGCCCAATGTTAAGAATTTCATATGTGAGTCTAGTTAGAATTTTGTATATGAGTTGTGAGAAAAATAATATCAATATATAAGTCTAGTGAGTTACTTAACCTAGATCAGATGAACATCAAATAGGGAAGACACAGGGTAGGGACAGTAGCAGATGGGCTATTAAATTAATATCAGAGAATTGAAGGACTGGGGTGGCATTCAACCATAAACACTAATATCTTGGGGACCCATTCTATATTAACTCTATGTGTCAGATCCTTGATGTAGTGTGGGTGAGAGCCACATTGCACCTCTGTGCTTTCGGCCATTACATTAAATTTGATTTTTCCTTCTCCAGCTTTGCAAATTATGAATCTGTTATCCTTGTCTTTGATGATGCCAACTGACAAAAAAAAGTGAAATAAGGACACATAAGAAAGTGCTGAATGTGTTCTCGTTACATTTAGTAAGGTATTTGGATCTAGTGCCTTGTAAAGCAGCAGCTACGTTTGAGTTAGAATATCATTATCAGGTTGAAACAGTTCTTTCTGAACTTACCTTGTTGCACATAGGGAAACTTTCAAATGAGCTGTGTGTGCAACTCGAAGATTGGTCAAGTTGCACGAGTGAAGCCAAATACTATGGTTATTGTTGGTAATAAAAATAGTAGACGAATAAGATGGGCAGATAAAAGGGGGCGGTTAGGACCTAATTGCGCTGTTAGCCACCTAATTGGCAAGTTACTTGCCCACTATAGCATTCATAAGTTGCTCACAATCTTTCTCTTGGTCTGCCCTCACGCCCCTTAGGCGGGGAATCAACCAATGATGCTCACTCAAGATAATATACTCGCCATAACCTTACTAGCCCACCTTGGTCCGATTATCAAATCCTTCCTCTGAGCTTGGAATACTCAAGCTTCCTAAGACCTAAGTGTTACTCGTCCACTGTTCATACCAAATACCTTATACACATGTCAACTAAAGAATAACTCTAAGTGTTCGTATAGACACCTCGTGCTCATTCCATTTTTCCTATAAATACTAAGATAAAGCTCAAACTAAGGGGGGGACCAATCCTTAGCACCTCATACCATATACACCAAAAAGCATCCCCCAAATCTTGGTTTGTTTTCTTTCCTTGGAACTTAACAAAGAACTCCACACTAGAACACTTAAAATGAGAAAGAACTTTTTTTGGATCCATTTGTGATACGTTTAGAGCCAAAGAAGGTACCAACATGCATGCATCAGATCTTATTAGAACTTCGAAATTAAGCGTGTTTGGACGAGAGTACTACCAGGATGGGTGCCCTCCTGGGAAGTCCTCACCCCTTAGGTTGGGGATACTTGAAAACAGTCTTTCTTCAGGGCAGCACCCTAAAAGGGGAAGGCTACATACATCTAACCCCCCGTCCCTGCTTAAGCGGGAGCCCTTGGGACACTGAAAATGTTAAAGGGATGTCTCCAGAAATGTACATTGTTTTGATTGTTGTTTGTGGTTCGCCAGAATGCTTATCCAAAAGGTTTAAAACTATTGTTTCCAAAAAAATTATAATGGTTGGCACTAGCTGCTAGGATAGACTTTAGAATATACATCATTGCCATTTCACTTTAAGCTTAGGTGTATGGTTGGATGATTGAACAGCTATCCTGCAAAAACAGGTGTGGCATTATGAGTGTGGATCAGCTAAGTCGAACTTGCTAGGCTCGAGGCTGGCTCATTTACATTTAGATTGATTTCGGTGTTGATTTGAAGCCAATGAACTTGGAAACTTTGATCCGAGCTCAATTCCTTATAGGTCTAGTTGAGCTTGAACACAGCTCAACTAACTTGAGCTAAGCTTGCCTCATTGAAGCTCATTTAAATAGGATCCAGGTTCGTTTGGCTTTGATTAGGCTCAATCTCATCTCACTTAAGCTCGAATTTTGTTGGATTCAACCTATTTAGGCTCATAAATTGCATCAAGATTGGCCCTTTTGTTATATGTGCAACTTAGTCTATCACGTGATGACTAAGATTAGGTAAAAATTAAAAAGATGAGAGATTAAGTTTATCCTAAAATAAAGCATTAGGAGTCCTTTAGATCAAAACAAAGTACGAGTGACTAATTTAAACAAAACCAAATATAAACGACCAATTTAAACAACCTTAAAAACATTAGGAACTAATAGTACTTGTTAAGAAAAACACCATTTGCTGAGACAACCGCCTCCCCAGGAAGAAGACGTTATGGGCATGCCCCAGTAAAATGGCCATCAAGGGCAACTACCGCAGCCCTAGCCCTGACGGTACTCTCATACCCTAGCGGTACTCCTACACCCTAGCGGTACTCTTATACCCCGGCGGTACTCTCACACCCTAGCGGTGTACTCTCATACCCTGGCGGTACTCTCATACCCTAGCGGTATTCCTACACCCTAGCGGTACTCTTATACACCGGCGGTACTCTCACACCCTGGCGGTACTCTCATACCCTGGCGGCACTCGTATACCCTAGCGGTACTTCTAGACCCAGGCGGCCCTCTCATACCCCCATATCCAAACTATGTTTTCTCCCACATAATGCCAAGGGGCTCCCTTCTAACTACTATAAATACAATAATAAACACCACGAAGAAGGGGAACTTGAGTTCAGTTCTCCCTTGAAAGATCCCTACCAAAAAACTCCGAAACAGTAATTTAGCTCGATGTTCTGTTCGATTGCAAAAAAATGGATTCAAAAATTTTTGTATTACATAATTTTTTTTTATTTTTTTTTTCTGCATCACATTAATTTTGTGATAGCAACAGCACTTTGGCCGATACAACTAAAAATTAAGAAAATGTGGTGAAGTAGAGATGAAGGGTGGGGTGGGGAGGAGACAAAACCCAAAGTATGACGCACTAAACACAAGAAAGAAACTACTCAAAATTCAAATCCTCATACCAAATATCTTTAATCTGCTTCTTTTTCTTTTGTGCTTTTCATTTACAGTTTCATTGCCTGCTGTCTCTACCCCGTTTAGACACATCGATTTATTCTTCTCCTTTTTTTATCCTCTCTAACGATGGTAAAGTCTTCTAATACTATTTAGTATTATCTATTTCGTCTCTTTGATTCTTGTTTTTCTCGGACTGTAATATTGCTTTGTTTTGTTTTTATAATAGTACCCCCGAGAGTTTTAAAAATAAGAAAAAAGATCCTGATATTTTGAAAATAAACCTTAAGTCCTTGTCCTATAATAAAAACGTCCCTTTCTAGCGTGATGACATCGTTTTCTATCGATAGAGTTATAATGACAACTATTTTTTAAGTAATATCACAGTAAAATGACAAAAGTACCATTCAATACTCTTACTGTTACTTTATAAGCACAAAATTCGAGATGTTGCATTGTGTAGAAACTATCGTTTCACTTAATTTACTTAAATATATGGGTATTGAAAGGTATGTTTATCATTTTACTGTGTCACACCGACTTTGTCAACAAAAAAAATGACGTCATCACGTTAGAAATGTATTTTTTTATTAATACAATAAAAATTTAGGAACATTTTTATTAGTAGGATAAAAATACAAGGACCTATTTAATAATTTAAAAACACCAAGATCATTTTTATTATTTTAAAAGATTAAAATACTAAAATATAAATAATTTTTGAATTTTTTTATATATTTTAAATTTGACTAATTTAGCATTTTATCACAGTTTACAAAAAATTTTAGCAAAATATCATATTTTTAAAAATATTTAGCAAACTATCATATTTTACTATAGTCATACGTCATGCACCCACTGTTTCACGCTGTCCCATGCATCGTGCAATAGTGAACAGTAGTTTTTTTTAAATTTTAGTTTTACATCTTTAGAATTTAAAAAAATAATAATAAATTTTTTTTATTTAAATTATTTTTATTTTTAATTTTATAATTTGAATCACTAAATACATATATTTTTATTTTTTATTACGGGTCTGGGAAGTCCTCACCCTCAGATTAGGAGCACTGAAAAACAGCCTCTCTTCAGGTTAACACCCTGAAGGGCAGAGGCTGCGTACATCCGTCCTCCCCAGACCTTACGTAAACAATCATTTTACATAGTTTAAATTATATATAAATTTTTAAAATATATTTTATAAACTATATGAGGGACACATTTAAATAAAATGTCGATGTTTAAAATTGCAAGGACCTATTTAATAATTTAAAAATACCAAGATTGTTTTTATTATTTTTAAAAGATTAAAATACTAAAATATAAAAAGAATTTGAATATTTTTTTTTTATATTTTAAATTTTAACTCTTGAAAGCAACAAAGACACTGATGTCCCTTTCTTCTCCACTCGTTTTCTGGGTCATCCTTTTTGCGTTCATTATTTTAAAACTTCCAACTTTTTTCCACTTCCTACAACCCCTACTACCCTATAAAGCAAGCAGGCCCTCCCTTCTTGGTCTTTGCTTCTTCCATTATTTTATTCATTTATTTCTACTTCTGCAAAAAGCCTATACAATTATAGTCTTTTGCTATTTAAATTATATATATATATATATATATATATATTTTATTTTTTTTTTAGAATAATTTACCAAATTAACATCTTTGACAAAAATATTTACCAAAATGGCATAGTTGAAAAAATATTTACCAAAATAACATACTTTACTGTAGCATAAATAGAAAACGCCGTTTCAAACGGCGTTCGTTGGGCGTCCGTTAGGGGCCGTCTAAAAACGGCGTACGGACGCCGTTTCGGACGGCGTCCTTTAGGTGGTCCCTAACGGACGCCGTTAAACGGCCTCCGTACGCCGTTAGACCACACACCTTTGTATAAAGTAGAAAAAATTAACAATCCTTCTAACTTAATTAACAATAAAATGATAAAATAAAGTAGAAAAAAATTTAGTAGAGTTACATTATTTAATGTATAAAGTAATAAAAAGGAAAAAAATGCACTGTAATAATAGATTACAAAAACCCCCTGATGTAATAAAAAATGGTGTCAATGTGATCCGGGATATGTTGCGTTAATCCAAACTGACGCAACACTCTATCAGGGCAATGCAGCTCTACAATGCCAAAGCATATCATTGGTCCCTGATATCGCCAGATATGACTCAACGAACGCCGTTTCAAACGGCGTTTCCTATTGACGCTATAGGAAAGTTTGCCATTTTGGTAAATATTTTTTCAACTATGCCATTTTGGTAATTTTTTTTGCAAAAGGTGCCGCTTTGGTAATTTATTCTGCATTTTTTTCCTTTTTATTACTTTATACATTAAATAATATAACTCTCCTAAATTTTTTTCTACTTTATTTTATCATTTTATTGTTAATTAAGTTAGGAGGATTGTTAATTTTTTCTACTTTATACAAAGGTGTGTGATCTAAAGGCGTACGGAGGCCGTTTAACGGACGCCCAACGAACGCCGTTTGAAACGGCGTTTCCTATTGATGCTACAGTAAAGTATATCATTTTGGTAAATATTTTTTCAACTATGCCAATTTGGTAAATTAATCTTTTTTGTATAATTTTATGTTATTATTATATTATATGGTCTTATTTAACTGTACAAAATATTATTTGATATTGTTATTTTCTGATATAATAGTTTTTAGTTCCTGTTCAAAAAAAATAAATAGTTTTTAGTTAATTCTTTGGAGAGTTGGTCAATACTTTAAACAAATAAGGAAATGGTTCAGAACCCTCCATTTGTTAAAGGTTTCTTTTAAAAGTTAGTGTTATTATTAATTTATATCGGTTATATACTGCCCTACATAATTTGAGAAATAATATGCACACACATATACAAAAGCTAATGACTCTTATAAGAGGGTGAAAATGAGAGAATTGATTATGAACTATTTATTTTATTGCTGACATTATTTTCATTCCATCTGATATTACCCGCTTTCTTAGGGATATCAATGGGGTGGGGCGGGTATGGGTATGGGTACATCCGTACATCCGTACCGACCACTCAAATTTATACTCATACCTGCTCTATTACCTATCACAGGTATGAAGTAGATACCCATACCCGCCCTATTGCCCGTCACAGGTATGAAGTAGATACCCATACCCGCCCCCACGAGTACAAACTTATACACATACCCGCCCTATTACCTACGGGTATCTAACAGGTATCCATTACTCGCTTCATACCCTTCCTAATGTGTGTAGAAAACGATTATCTATACCTGTCCATATTATTAAAAATCAATTATAATTTTTTATATCATTCATAAATAATTTAAATTATTGAATTTAAGCACGTACTTTTAATTTAAAAGTTGATTATGTACAAAATGGAGCGTATATAGTGGGTATGAGTGGGGCATGGTGGGTATGGAGTGGGGGCGGGGCGGATACAACACTATACGTGTACCCGCAACATACCCGTAGCGAGTACGGGGCAGATATATCCAACTCGTACCCACTACCCGTTTGACTTATACCCATATCCGCTATCAGTAAATTTTACCTAGCCCATTACCATCCGTACCCTTCCCACTATTTAGCCAAATGTGTGATTCGGATTTAGACACCTCAGTTGTAAAAAGAATTCATAACTAAACTAACCTTGAAATCTGCAAATCAGCCATAATTCTTTATATATAACGTTGTCCATACAAGAAAGCCTTTGAGTCCAATCAAAAGAAAAATACAAGAAAGCCTGAACAAGTAAACACACCGTCTCTGTTACTTTGCCATTTCCCCCCCTCTGCTCTCTCCCATTCTCTTCTCTTCTCTCTCTCTCTCTTACCATTTCTTCTTCTCCTTCTCTCTCTATTTTTCCTGATCCTCTCTGTTGATTTCTTGTTTGTTTGTAATGGAATCCTTGTCAGAGAATGGGTGGCTGGGAAACCCAGTTCTGTGTCCTTGTTTTCCTTCTCTTTTTTGTGAGTTTTATCACTTCTTTGCACTTTAAAAGTCCTTGAAGTCCTTTGTTTTTAATATATAGTAGTGGGTAAGCTATTAGTTGCAAATCCTGCTTCTTCTTTAGCTTACTTGTTTCAGCTGCTTATTCTTCTTCCACCTCCCGCTTTCTTGGATGTCTCTCTGCAATTTGACAGCCTACAATTGGAATTCCCACTTCCTTTTCAGGTACCCTTTTACAATCTTGCATCTGTTGCTGCTATTACTACTATTTTTTGATAGTATTATTGTCAAGATAAAATTATTTATTGCCAAAGAATTTTGTGGCTATTGTTTTATTTAAGGCACGTTTTTGTCCTAACAATTATTTTCATGATAATAACATGTACTTTTTAGTCTCTTTTAATTTCTTTATTCTCTTGTGTCCTAATTTAGTATGGCTGAGAGTCTTAAAATTGTTACTGTTGGCTTTTGTTTTCTTGAATTTGAGTTCACTTTTCTAAATCCCAGAATTTTTTTTTTGGTAAATTGGGTTCCTGGTCTTGTGCAATTGGCTTTATTTTTGCCCACTACAATTATTAATTTTCACCGACAAAGTTAAGCATGCATGAGATCCATGTGAGATTTTATTGCAAAAATGATTAGCATCAGGTAGAATAGTTCTTTAGCTTATATTTTGATCTCTTCTCTTGGACTACATGATATAACTTACCTAGTGGAGCCTGAAACTAGGCGAGAGTTACAACAACAATAAACTCAGGGCTCCTATCAAGGTAGGATCTAGACAGAGTGAGATGTGTTTAGCCTTACTCTTACAAGGTGAGGCTGTTTTTGAAAGGCCTCAATCCTCAACAGAATGTTACTCTTGGCTTTAATTTTCTTGAATTTGGCTTCAGTTCTCCAAACCCATAAATTTTTTTTTTTTTCAAATTGGGTTCTTGGTCTTAGTACTCCAATTACAATCCCTGACTAAGCTTGACTGGTTATTTCCGATATTTTTGTTGTGTCTGAGATGCCACATAAATTTAAGTAAACATGTCTGTGGTTCTGCATAAAAATTTCCTTAATTTGGTGAGGCATCTCATGTGACCCGGAATTCTGCTTGTCGTCTTCTCAATTACGGTAGCAGCATGAACTTTGTCTGCATTATATCTTATAAAAGGCGATGAACGGTTTATACTTTAATATGTCGACTCACATAAATGCCCACTGCTTTTAAGGCATGGATAGTCTACAAAATCACCTCATGCCTAGTGGTGTAATTATTTATTATTTAACGTGGGGCTGTTGGGATTCAAATACTCAACCTTGAGGTTGATAAGGCTCTATGCCGGTCAATGAACCAATTCACACAAAGCTTTAGTTGGGGGCTATTGGGATTTGTACTCATGACTCCTGGTGAAGAAGGCTTTGATATCATGTTAAGGAACCGACTATCCTAAAAGCATAAATTGATGGATGAAGGCTCGTGAATTAACCACATTCTTGTTCTGGTCTCGCTTCTTCTCGGGTGAAAGTGATATGGAATTGAGATTCACACTGTGGAAACAAAAAATGAAGGTTCTTATGTTCCTTCTCTTGATGTACCTGAAACTTTCATCAGGAGAACAGTTTCCTCTTGATTGCTTCTTGTGTTTTAATCTTACTGTCAGTTGCCAAACTTAAAAACAATCTTGTAAGCTTCTTATAGAACCAAAAACGCAGTTTTCGAACCTTCATATGAAAAGGGAAAAAAAAAAAAAGATCTTTTAAGCTACTTCTATCTGTGTGATATCTGAAGCCAAGAAGAAGGGATTCGTTATCTATGCCTATACAAGGAATCCCAAATACATATTCAAATGCCCATTAAAATCTTTAGTTAGTCTATTAAATTTCTCCGGGTCTTTAGGCCCAATTCACGGAATTAGCATATATGAGATCCACATATAAGTTTAAGCGGGGTCACATCCTAAAACCAATTGTTATTAGGTGGAGTAACCCACTAGGCTTATTTGTTGGTCTCTTCACCCTCACAACTCCAACGTGGGATTCAAATTAGACTCACATGTGGAGTTCTTAAAATAGTCTATACCTATTTGTTTGTTATGGAATTGTTAATGACAAAGGAATTTCATGTTCCCAAGTGAAAAATGGACTGGTAGGAGTAGAACAATGGAGCATTAGCAAGAAGAGAAATTGGGAAGGAGAAGGTTATATGGGCTACAATCTAAAGCCAACTTATTGTAACTTATCGGAGTTGAAGAAAGAAGAGACATTCACCATTTCAGCCATTTTTGAATCAAGAGAGAATAGTATTTTCGACCTGAACCTTGGAAGTGAAGGTGATCTAAGGACCCGGTTGGTGAACAACTTGAAGGATCATAAGGCTGCCTCCGCTATGGAATCACTGTCGTCGACAGCTGGTTCATCAAAGAGGGCCCGTGTGCCAAGTAGCGGGACCCAGGTTGTGAAAATTTATCTACTGGAATAGCTTATTAGGCTTATATGTTGATCTTTTCTTTCTCACAATATTGATGTGGCATTTGCTAAGAGCTCACTTGCAGTATTCTTAAATACAGGTGGTGTCGTGCCTGGTGGATGGTTGCAGATCGGATCTTAGTAAGTGCAGGGATTATCACCGGCGCCATAAAGTTTGTGAGCAACATTCTAAGACACCAAGGGTGACAATTGGGGGTCAAGAACAAAGGTTTTGTCAGCAGTGCAGCAGGTATAGATTTCTTTGATATATTTAAGATGCTTTGCATATAATTTCTTGCATTTGCTGTCATCTTTAGTATCTTTGTGTTTATTAGCCTTGAATAGAGTGAATAATAATTCATTGGGCGCTGAACTTTGGATAACTTTTCTCACTAGAGCGACAGGCCAAAGCGTAATTTAGTGTATTAAGCCCGACCCACGAAGTTGGAATATTAAATATATGAGATCTACATATAAGTCCAAGTGGGGTTGTATCTTAAAACCAATTGGCATTAGGTGACCTAACCCCCTAGGCGTATATATTGATATCTTTTCTCTCACAACTCTAATGTGGGATTCTACTAGACTCGTATGTGGAGCTCTTAACATAGAGCGAGATTGATTATTATAGCAATTAGACTTCCCACCCTCAAGCATAGGGTCTTGTGTTCGAGCTCACTTTCTTCGTTCTCATGTGTTAGTGGCCCTATTTAGTACGTTTAAAGTGGGATCTGTAGAATTTTAGTCATCAAATGCTCAACATAAAACTATCAGATCTCTTTGTATGAATCCTTCAGTCCACGCGGCGGATTGGAATGAGTAGCGAACGCTAGAATTGGTTTCTACTGGAACTTTGAAATTAAGAGTGATTTGGCGAGGATAATACCTCTTTCACAGTGGATAATATATCTTCTATGCAAAAAGCGGTTTTCTTCCTTTGTACATACTCGCGGGAAAGCCAATTTTGTCAGATCATTTTACAAAGTTAGGCATTACAAGATTTAATTCGTTTATTGTCTGGCTTTTGATCATATGGTGTGCATCTAGATTATGGGCATTTGCTCTTCTATATGTTTGGTTCCTTACATAACGCACCAACCTTTATTTGATTCCATGGTTGTAGTCTGTAGCATGATCGTCTTTATTTTCCTTTTGTAGGTTCCACTCGTTATCGGAATTTGATGAGGGGAAGAGAAGCTGTAGAAAGCGGCTGGAGGGACACAACAGGCGGCGAAGGAAGCCTCAGCCTGAATCCTTGCCTGTCAATCCTGCTAATTTCCTTCCTGGTTCCCAAGGTTCTTACATTTTTCTTCCCCTTCCCATTATGCATCATGAAATCAAATGGGGTTGTTATGTAATGGAAATTAGCTTAACAATATATTACAACTTCCGAGTGACGACCTGTTGCAATATAAATGCTAAAACTCGTGATAAAGAAAAAATCAACATATAAATATAGAGATCGACTTCACTTAAAGGTCAATTTATTTTCACATGGGATTTCACTTTGGCTTGTGTGTGAACTTTATTTGAATTGTTGGAGTTGGTTAGCGGTTCAGCTTCTAACCAAAAGTTTTGAGTTCAAAGCTCATTCCTCTTTTGAAGAACTGGAATCCCTATTTAAAGAAAGTAGTTGTACACTCCTTACCAGTGTATGTATGTTATCAACTCCTCTGGCTTTGAAAACTAGAAAACTGACCATAAAGAAAGAGTGGTCTTAAATCCAAAACAAGTCTTGTTATTGCCAGGGCACCTTTATTAAAAATGAATGAGAAAGCGTGCATTATTTGCTCTACCAATAATAAAAATTGTGGATTTAACAATACCCTATAAAAAGCAACATACTCAGTGCCCTAAGGGCTCCCGCCTAAGTAGGGTCTGGGGGACGGATGTACGCAGCCTTTCCCCTTCAAGGTATTACCCCTGAAGAGAGGCTGTTTCCGAGTGCCCTCAACCTGAGGATGAGGACTTCCCAAGAGTCACCCATTCTGGTACTGCTCTCGCCCAAGCACGCTTAATATATACCCAATTTTACATGTCATAATTTTATTGGCTTATGAAAAAGTAAATATTTAATATTTTTTTAATGAGCCAATTAAATTTTAACACATCATTGAATAGCTAATTTAGATGAAAAATTAGGTATATATTAACATTCTCTCCAATTTGATTTTATAGGTACAAGATTCTTGCCATTCACCACCTCACCAATAATTCAAGGTAGTTCGGTGGTGAGCTCAACTTGGTCTACTGCACCTATTAAAGTCGAGGCCAACACTATACCCTACCCTAGTAGTACTTGTATATCTGCTTCATATCCTCATCCCTATCCGGGAAGGCAATTTCCTTTCCTGCACGGGTCTGATACTTCAACTGTTGTTTCCTCATCGTCCAATCAACCACTTCACCGGCGCGATCCCCATAGCGGCTTGATGGAGACCGATCGTGCTCTCTCTCTTCTGTCATCCTCATCGTCTACGGAAGCTTCTGAAATGGGCTTGGGCCGGATGGTGCAGCCTGGCCCGGTGGGCCAACCATGGCCCATGATGGGTGGTGGGCTGGGTTATGGGAGTATGGGTGGTCAGTACTCGGGCTCAGGTGAGCCAGGTGGGTCTAGTAGTTTGATGGGGAGCCATATGTTCCAGGGTGGCAGTGGTGGGTCCCCTGGGACTACTGGGTCCCATCAAACACTTTCTTTTTCTTGGGAGTAGATTCGGGTGCTGCTAGAGGTGTAAATGAGTGGAGTTGGCTCGTTATGAAGCTTGAGAAGCTCAAATTATTTCGAGCTCGAGTGAAGCTTAAACTTATAGGCTTGCCAGCTTGCATGAGCCCATTTTAGTATAATTTATTTGATTGAATATGCCCAATTGAGCCTATTTTGTTCTAAATGCATCCAGACGAGTATAACTTGAGCCTAAATAAGGCAAACTTAGTTCAAAACTCATTAAGCTGCATTCGAGCTCAACCACGACGGGACAAGTCTAAGCCGAGCTAAATACAAACGAGTCGAGTTTCTAGCTTCGTTAGGTGTAGCACAGGTTGGCTTATATACACCCCTAGCTTGTGCAATTGTGGCTTGTGTTTCACGTTGTTAGATGAGCATAGTTTCATTTTTGAGTTTTTTTTTTCTTTTTTTTTTCCGGCTTTTTTCAAGCAGCGGGACATTCTCAAATTAATGTTGATACGTCATGGATTTCTTCATTTTCTAGTTTTCCTTGCTATCAATTTAGTATTGTGGTGTTTGTGTTTTAGTAGTTCTATCTTTACTTTTTTTATGGTCAAGGGTTTTCGGAAACAGTCTTTCTACAAGATAGTATCTTATAAGGGTAAGATTGGCATTCCGAAACCCTGTTTTTTCGGGGCCCTATATTATTTGAAAATGTTTGAAATTCCTTAGATACTAGTTTTTAGTACGAAATTTATATGAATCTGAGGAGAAAATTTTATATTGTGAGAGACGAAACTGAAATATAAACTTGTGAGCTACTTTACCTATTTACATGAGAAGAAAATCATAGTTTTTGCTGATGTAGTATTTTTTTACAAATTTGTAAAGAAATATATAAATTATTTTTTAAATATTTACATACTGTTTAAATATTTAAAATATTTTTTGAAATATTTAAATATTCTAAAATTTCTAAATTATTTTAAAGTGAACACCAATTTAGTTCACATTTAAAATAATTTATATATTTTGAAAAAATATGTTTTCAAATGTCACATTAGTGAAAATTAACGGATATTAATAGTATAGTATTAAAGTATGATATTGTAAATTTTTGAAAAATTTAGGCATAACGATAGAAAATTAGAAAATTTAGTTGGTTTTGAAAACCGCACCTAAAATTTAAATAATTTTAGTAAAAATCCCCTAAATTAAAAAAGTCACCGACTTTGTAATAAATAATTTATATATTTTTATAGAGAATATTTGAAGTTTCTAATTTTCTGGGCATTGAAACACACGTGACTATATACCACTTATGGTATGCTCCAAAACTGCAAGCAGGTTTCTGATTTATGTCCATTTAATATATGATAATTTCATTAATAAATTTAATTATATTTTGTCCCAAAGTTAAATAAATATATTGGCCTACTTTATATTAAAATATAACCTAGGTTCTTAGTGAAATTAAATATTTTTATCGTAATTTGTAATCATTGTTTATTTTGAAAATTACAGATGATGACCGACGTAAGAATTTGTGATTTTAGACACGTAAAAACATTCTCAACTTGTTGAGCATAAATGATTCAGACTAAATTTTATTTTGATCTGATTATATTAAGTGCGTCCGTGTCAAGGTCGGTCCCGAGATTTTAAAATTTTAAGAAAAATTTGATCGGTGGATCTTTATTTAGAAATCGAGGAGTTTAGATCGGTTTAAGCATACCTCGAGAAGTAATTCACTTTATGTTCATATACTAACTTATATGTAGATCATTTATATCTAAGAGGGTACCAACATGCAAGCACCAGATCCCGTTAGAAATTCGAAGTTAAGCGTGATTGGGCGAAAGTAATACCAAGATAGTTGGCCTCCTGGGAAATCCTTGTGTTGCACCCCTCAAGTTGAGGATTCTCGGAAACAGCCTCTCTTCAGGGTAGCACCTTGAAGGGGGAAGGCTGCGTACATCCACCTCCCAAGATCCTGTTTAAGCGGGAGCCCTTGGGACACTGAGAATGTTGCTTTATGTGCATATGTGTTCTTGATGTATCATATATACAAACCATTATTTCTTCTATTTTTACTGTGATATGCAATAGAAGCAAATTAATAGTATAAACTAATTCTTATCCTTCCTAAATTGGGTGCCCTAGTAACCATTTATATTGCTTGGCATATTGATCGGCCTAGTCTGTGTTCTCCTACTTCACCTGTACCCTAAAATGCCCACGTCAACAAAACACTAAATATGTCTTCGACGATACTTGTAGTTAGGTTTAGCTATCAACCTCCTATCGTGTGTTGTGTTTCAAGTTCGTGCCTTAATTCAAAAATTCAGGTCTGTGGTGGTACTGGAAGGCCCAAGGTATGGATCTTTTCTACCGTCTCAACTCATGTAGAACCATTGGGTTTTCAACTTCCCTCATATATCTGTTTAGTTTTTCACGTAAATCTATGTAATCTCTTTCTTTTTTTCTCTCTTCTCTTCCCAGTTCATTTAGATATGTTGGCTAGCATTTAAATTTTTAACCTTATTCTTAGAATACATTGGTGAACACCTACCAAATAACCCGCATCTTATGAATACGGGTTAAAACCTTATAAACCCATCAACGCTGTTAAAGTATAAAACTATTCCTGAGCCTTTATCCATCAACTTAAGCTTTTGGAAAAGATGGTTCATTGACATGATATCAGAGCCTTGTTGACCAAAAGGTCACGAGTTCGAATCTCAACAACCCCCACTTTCAATGTTAAAAACAATTTAAGCACAAGATATGAGATGGATCTGTGCACTATCTACGCTTCAAGTCCAATTGGCATTTCCGTAAGGGGGCATGTTAAAGTATAAAACTATTTCCGAGTCTTCATTCATCAGCTTAAACTTTTGGGAAAGTTGGTTCCTTAACAGAGAGAATTCACGTTCTCTTAAAACTCTCATATCTCTCTATCCTTATAAACCCATTAGCGCTCACATAAACTCAAACTATTGTCCCGTTAGAATAATAAACTATTCAATAACTTTCATCCATCAGTTAAGAGATGATTACTTCATTCGTTATTTATTGAGACCTGAAATAATCACAACTCTGATACAACTCAATATAAATAATAAATGATCTCTGACAACCCAAATAAGGCCTGTTGTTCAATTTCCAATTATCAAAAAATGGCTTAATTAAAATTTTTTTAAAAAAAAGAATGCTTTAATAAAAAAATAATAATAAATAGAAAACTATAATATATGGAAGGGGTAGGAGCCAAGGGTTCGAGTTAGAATAAAGTGTGAAGTTCGAGAGGTCAACTTAATGGTTCTCCCAATACTTTCCACTATTAGAATTTTTTATTAAATATTAAATATTTTTTTGTATAATTTTTATATTTAATATTAGATATTATTAATTAAAAATTATATAAAATATCTTTATATATATATATATGTGTGTGTAATAAGGGACGTGTGTCACATATGTGACATCTTCATACTTCTCTTTTTTCTTTTTCTTTTTTTTTATTATGGTAAATTCAGGGGAGGGGGGTGCTCTAGTGGGGGCTCGAACCCCGGTGTTCTCACATAGATGATCGAGAACCACACCACTAGGCTATAAGCTACTTGCTCATCTTCATACTTCTCATTGCATGACTTATTGTCATTTAATGTCAGTATAAATATGCATATGAGGAGTAGAAAGAGAGCAAGAAAAAATTGAGAAAGAAAGGAATTGAGAAATAAAAGAGATTGATTGAATTATTTGAATAGAAAAAAAATTTCTTTGATTTCTAAGTTTTGAAATAAAATACTTGTTATTTTTTTTAAAAATATATTTGAATTTGTATTTTTATTTTTATCTTTTTGAGTATAATATGTCCCTACTTTTATAACAAAATTCACCTAGTTTCCATTTTCTATTCTCATATTTGCTAATTACTGTTCCTATATTTTCATATAATAATAATAAAAATTATTATTGTCATATATATATATATATACCTACTCGAACATAACCTCTTTTTAGGGTAACACCCTCAAAGAACAAGGTTGCGTACATCTTACCCCCACAAGCCCTGCCTCGACGGAAGCCCTCGTAACGCTGAAAAGGTGGTTGTTGTCGACGTCGTCATATATATGTACCTAGGTTGCTTAGTGTTGAGGACTCCATATGTGAGTCTTGTAGAATCTTACATTGGAGTTCAGATAAAGAAGAAATCACTTTATAAGCATTGTGGGTCACCTATAGTCAATTGGTTTTAGGATGGAATCCCACTTGAGCTTATATATGAATTTCGTATGTTCCTACTCCGTGGGTCGAGCCTAAAGGCTCGGTGAAAATCTAACACTTAAAAAGGCTGCAATAAGAGCAAGACCACGACTACCAAGGTTTTATTAAACCACGTTGGGTTTTTAAACTGCATCATATTGGCCTTGAAGTTGTAATATCAAGGAATCACCTTTTTCAAAAGTTTAAGATGGTCGGTCATGTAAATATAATACTAAATATAGCCTACGGAATAACGTTTGTGGTGGTTTCGGCATGTTAGAAGGAGACCGACCACTGCTTTTGTCAGGAGATGCGAACATCTATATACTAGGAACGAGAGGAAAGGGAGAGACATGCTAAAGTAGAGTTGGATGAAAACAATTCGATATCACCTCACACATGTAAATGTAAATGAGGAGATGGCCTTAGATAAAGTTGAGTGGAGAGTTAGCATATGTGTACCAAAAAGGCCACCGACACACTATCGCCAGATCCTATTATAACTCCGAAGTTAAGCGTGTTTGGGTGAGAGTAGTACCAGGATAGGTGACCTCCTAGGAAATCCTCATCCTCATGTTGGGGGCACTGGGAAACAACCTCTCTTCAGATTAACAACCTGAAGGGGGAAGGCTGCGTACATCCGCTCCCCTTCGACCCTGTGTAAGCGGGAGCCCTTGAGACACTGGGTATGTTCCTTTCATAGTGCCCCTAGGCTTATATGTGTTTTATTGCTTTATTGTTTTATTGATCTATTGTTGTCTTATGCTCTTTCTGTGTTGTTGTTGTTGTTATGCTTTCCAGGTTAAAGGTCCTCGAACACAGCCTCGCTTTAGGATAACACCCTGAAAGGGTAAGGCTATGTACTTCTCACCCCCAACACCTTGCATTGGCAGGAGTCCTTGAGGCACTGGTTTTGTTGTTAGTCATGCAAATACCAATTGTACTTGAAGCGTGAATATTACACATTATACTTTGTACTTATATTAAGTTAATATTGAAAGTAGGGCTATTAGGATTCGAACTCGTGATCTCTTGATCAATAAAGCTACGATACCATGTCAAATAACTATTTTTTTCAAAAGCCTAAACTGGAGCGAAGGTTTAAGAATAATTTTATAATAACACGTAACTCTTTATATTTCCTTAAATTTTGTGGTTTGTTTTTGACATATGAAAAATCAAAAATTATTTGAAAATTTTAGTTTTCAGTTGTTAACAAATAATTTTTCAATTTTCGACCAACGACACAAGAGAAGAAGAGCGAAGAGGAGGTGGCAGGTACAGGAGGAAGATAAATTACTAGTGTTAGGATAATAATTAAAAATAATTATTTGTCTATTCCTCACAATTTTTAATTTTCACAAAAAAAATTAAAAAATAATTTTTCTTATTATTTATTTTGTTCTCTTGTTATTACACAAGCTAGGGAAAAAAAAATCAAAATAAAAAATAAGAAAATTATTTTCAACAAGTTTTCTATTTTCTCGAACTTAAAAAATATTTTTTTTTTTTTTTTGGTAATGAGGGAATGGGTTGTCCCAGCTAATCCAGGCCCATGAGGAGGCCCACAATCTCTATAAGCAGGTCAGTCATGATATATCTTTGGCAAGAGTCAAACTTAAAAACTATAATAATACTTGTTTAAAACTTCATACGTGAGTAATATAAAATGTATCACAATAAAAATTATGAAAAAAATTTAATAAATAAGTCTAATTAGTTATATTCTATTTAAGAATAATTAATTTTAATATAAAGTTCACTTAAAAATATATATAAATTTTATATGTGGCCATCGACTCGATTTGGTGGAGCATAGACATGGGCCTGTGTAGAATACCTGTGGCCCAAAGAGAGGCTTTCCTATCAAATCTGCATTGTGTGAAGAACACTTATGGGCCAAGGTAGGCCCATTTAAAGGGTATACACTAGGCCCCACTTGGCCCATTTTTGGCCCATCTATACATTTATTAAACTTATTTTAGCCTTCTAAAATCTTGAGATTGGCCCTGATTGCTAGGAGGAAGAGATATGCTTTAGGTTGCATTTAGTTCAGCTTTTTAACAGTTTAAAGTTATAAAAAAAGCTCTAATTGACTGTAAGACTTTACATTTGGTTGGCAGGAAATATTTTTTTTTATGTCTTTTTTGTAGCTTAAATAGAAAGATGAAAAAACTATTTTATAACTAAATAGAAAAAATACAAAATTGGATATTTTTTATAGCTTATTTCAGAAAAATATTTTAAAAATATTATATTAACATTTAATCTTTACCACCATGACCTACTTTTATTTGTTATCATCACTCCCACTAACCACCACATCTTTTATGGTCATGGGTCACTATACTAACAATTTTTCACTACCATAACCAATTATTATCATGATTCTCTATTACCTACTATTATTAGTTAATTTATATTATTAAATTATTTTTGTGATTATAGTAGATAAGTTACTTTTATAAACTTTTATCAGAACATTTTATTCAGTAAAAAAAGGTCTTTCTGCATTGCACAATGGAATACTTCACTATAAAAATATACAAATCTTAAATGGACAGATCTTATTAAAACAAATAAGCTGAAAAAAGATAAGATGAAATAAGTTGAACCAAACACACCTTTAGCATGCATGTTTGCGAGCACAACTCTTTTTAGGTAAGTGGGATTCAAACAATTTGAATCTCGAACCTTTCATTTTAAACTCTCGACGAGTTCATTAGTACCCACATGTAGCAATTTAGGGGCTGTTTGACCAAGTTGTGAAAAAGATACATTTGCATGAACACATTTCGTAGAAAACTTTTGTAACAAACATTTTCAATCTCGAAAATTTTTAATTTTTATGTTTATGTATATTTTAACGTTCTCTCTCTCTAATGTTCTCTGGCATTTTTAACGTTCGCTGACACACCCCCCTTTCGCTGACACCCCTCGTCGGCAACCTCGTCGACTCACCCACCGGGACACCTCCACCGCCAACGACCCCACCTAGACAGCGAAGACCCAACGCCGGTCACCGCGTCGCACCATACCCACCCATCCACACCACCCGCCCTCGAACCCCACCACCACCATCTACACCCCCTCCGACCTCGAACCCCATCACCACCTCGCCTCACAGACCTCGAACCCCACCACCACCTCGCCTCACCCACGCAATCGCCATCTCGAACACCACCGCCATCTTGCCTCACCCATGCACTCACCATCTAGCCCACCCCACAACCACCACCCCCCCCCACCCCCCCCCCCCCCCCCCCCCCCCCAACCTCAGGTCATAATCCCGACTAGACGCCGGCACCACCACCACCGCTACCCACACCCCAACCCAGCCCACCACACCCCACCACGGCCCATCACCACCACCACATCGCACCTCACCTGCCTCACCACCACCACCAGCCCCTCATCTCCACCGCCAATACTACAAAGCCAGCAGCCCGCAACCGACAACCAAGAGAGGGCCCAAGTCTCATGCTCTACGCTGCGGACCGGCTTCTCAGGTTGGGGGTCCTCAGAAACAACCTCTCTTCAGGGTAGCCCCTGAATGGGGAAGCCTGCGTACATCCGTCCCCCCAGACTCTGCTTATGCGGGAGTCCTTGGAGGCACTGGGTTTGTTGTTGTTGTTTACGTATATTTTAAAAGAAAAAAAAACTATTTTTTTCTATTTTAACTTGAAAGTAGAAAAATAGTTTCTATTTTTATTTAAAAATAATTTTATTTCCAAGTCAAACACCCGCAAATGTGAAAAAGTTCTTTTTCTTAAAAAAAATTTATTTTTCTGAGAAAAAAACTTAGCCAAACAGACAATTGTACCGAATTGTAAAATGCTGAAATACATACTTTTTCAATAAATACTAGGTATTCGGTTAAAGGACAAATGAGCCTACACAAGATGAGCTAAGTTCAAGCTCAATTAAATCGAGCCAAGCCAAGCCAAGCCAAGCATGACGGGTGTGGCAAGCATCAGATGGAGCATGTGTTGAGCTAAATATTGATGAATTAAGCCTCGAATAGCTTAGATTCAGCTCATTTATCCACATTGAGTTTTTTTTACCTCTGTTCTGTAAAATTTGTTTGGATCTTTCCTTCTCTTTTCAAAGCTTATATTTGCAATAATTAGTTTTTGTTTATAAAAATTTATAGCAAATACTATTAACAATTTTACCATAATAATAATAACCATATAAATTACTTCATAATATGATTACATATATAAATTGGGTGATATTATTAACATAATAAAATTATTATTATTAGAGTAAGATCGTAATTTTTAAAGCAATTTTATTATTTTTATTATTTATAAGTTATATTATTTTATTAATAATAACAAATCCAGACAAGACGATTGACAACGTGAATCATGAGAAAATGATGAAGGTTAATGATTGATGTCATTGTAATAATAATATTAATAATAATTAATTAACGTATGGTACTGGTTTATGGAATATCTGTCATCAAGAAAAAAAAATAAAAATTAATGATATGCACACATAAGTCAACAAAGTATAATTACGTTAATAATTTTTTAAGATCTCGTTTGGTTGTCCAATGAATTAAATTCTTGTGACAAGTTGTGTTATTTGAAAATTTAGTTTATTTGTCAACTTTTTGGGAAGTAGATAAAAGATATTTAGTTGTCAGGATGGAAATAGAACATTTCTTATGTGAGTTAGTTAAAAATAAAGAAAATATAATTTACTTAGGGAAGACTGGGTAAGTTACTTTCTATGTTTTGAAATAATTAAAAATTATTTAGCAATTTTTTACTCTTTGCCAATCAAATAAGAATCTAAATCTATATTTTTTATAAATTTTTACTTTCTGTATATCAAATTAGGTTGGAGCACCCAATTACCTTATGACACGTGTATCATTCTAGAAATTAAGCTTGATACATTGCTTGGTAACGTGAAGCACGTTGCATCAGCCACGAAAGCCTACTTCAAGCAAATTAAAATTACTGTCAGATAAAATTATTACCGTTAAAATAAAATTATAGTTTTTAAAGTAAATTTGTGACTGTTGCTATTCATGAGATACATAATTGTTATAATAATAATAATTTTTGCTCAAACTGTAATAGCTCCCTTTTTTTTTTTATTCATTTTAATTATTTATCAAAGTTGGGTGCTTTTCATTAGTCTGCAAGTTTTGGATAATGCTGCGATTATTGTGGTAGAAGCAGTTGCGATTAGGGACGCTCTTTTTAATGCTCTGCAACTGGGCACAAGCATTATTCTAGAAGGGGATAATGAGGTAGTCATCAAGGCCATTAGCAGATCGTATTCGGTTCCAGTAGACGTTACTACTATTGTAGATGAGATTAATCACTTAAACGCTCAATATAATCATGCCTCTTTCAAGCACTGATATACAGAAGCAAATAGATAGGCAAATTTGTTAGCAAATGTTGGTCACGAGGGTTCTGACATTATATTGCGGTTTTTTTTCTTTCACACGGGGATGTCCTCCTCCTCCTTTCTCGTATTGATACCTTAGGCATCCATATGAAAAACGGTTATTTAAAGGGTCTGTCTTTACCATTTAAAAATATATATACGATTTTTCACCATTTCGAGGTTGGCCGAGGCTTAAAGCAACTCAAATACTCACCTAATACCTAAATTTTTTGAACGACCCTCGTTGAAAATTAATTATAGGCCTATTTATGTCTTTAGTCATGGTAATCTGTATAATGTGTTAATTTAGTTTGTGAACTTTTGATTATATTAATTTAGTCCTGTATAATTAAAATTGCTCCTATCAAAACCAACATTTAAAATTAGATTAATTCTTGATCTAAGTTAAAAATAAGTGCATAATTTATTTATATCACGTATTATGTTACCATCATCTGTTGAAAATAAACTTAACATTAAAAAAATATAGCACATTTATTTTTAATAATTGCACCTTATCCTTACACAAGCAAAAATAAAAATAAGAATAACAAAGTAAGAGTAATGTTATTTATTTTTATTTTTTTTGTTAAGGAGAAATCCAGTTATCTGGTAAATTTTGATTCATGCAGCGATCTACAAACCATATGAGCCAGTTAAGTCAGTGATTTCTTAGGGAGAGTTCGAGGAGGGAATCAAACTCCAAACCTTTTGGTCTAAAACAGTATTCTATCCTCTCATTTGTCTCCTATCACTAAGGCAAGGCCTTGGTGGGTAAAAGTGACATTATTATTAAAACAAGATTATAGCTTTTAAAATAATTTTGTGACTACCATTACTAGTAAGTTACAATATTAATTTGACAATAATAATTTTTAAGGTTATTTATATTTTAGTATCATGACGTGTTTAGAAATAATGAAAAGGATCGATGACCTTTTTGAATTATTAAAAATGCCTCTAATTTGTTGTCATAATAGTAAAAATACCCCTAAGCTTTTGTCATATTAATAATACAACATGATAATATCATTTTAAGTCGACAACGCTGGCATAGCAACTGCGATTTTATTTATAATACATTAAAATAACAAAATTACTCTATAATAACTATATTTTGAAACAAATTATGCGAAAATAGATAGCTTTTATATAATATAACATATCGAATTTCATTCTTATAAAGTAAGAATAAATATATTGAAGCATACTTTAAGTCATCACACTTTTGAGGGGCCTTTTTATCAATATAATAAAAACTTATAAGCTTTTTAATAATTTTAAAATATCAAAAAAAAATTTATTAATCTTAAAAATATTAAAATATTAAAATATAAATACTCTAATTTTTATGCCGATAATAACACTGAAAAGGATAAGCTCCTTCCCCATTCACTGCCACCTCCGATTCTCTCTCTTCTGATCGTATATAAACTCCGCTTCACCGCCGCGTTTACCCCTTAATTTTATTTTCATTTTCTCCAATCTGAACTCACGACGTGTACTGTCTCGATTCAATCACCGTTTTCATCCAAACATTATCCAATTTCCTCTTTTTTAGCGATCTCATCCAGTTTTGAATTTCAATTCCCTTTTTTTCTCTGTAAAAATCGGTTCTTTTTGCCCAAATTTGGCTTCTAGGGTTTCCGATTTGGTTTCCTGATCACGAATTTTTGTTTAATTTTGTTGTACAAATCGAGGATAATGAGAAGGCAGCAAGATCAGCAATCTAGGGTTTTCTACGAGCTTTCTTCGTTGCTACTTAATATTATACGGTCACCGCCATCGTCGATCCATTTCTCCGATGATATGCCGCCGGTATTGTTTGGTTCAAATCATATTTTTATAGTTTTAGGTCTTGTTTGATTAACGTATTCCTACGGAAAGTTGAATTTCTCGGGAATTTATCTCCTTTAGAGTATGTACAAAGTATTGGGTTGACCTGACGGGAAATAGAACTTTCTAAATGGGGTTAGGTAAGAACAAAAAAATTAGAAATTACTTGAAGTTAGGTAAGTTATTTACTGCATTCTAAAAAATTCGAAAATTGCTAAGAAATTTTTTTCCACATTTTGCTAGTATGTGGTAACCAAACAAAAGGGCAAATATCCATTTTCCATGAATTTTGATTGCTTGCTTTTACTTTCTGGTATCCAAGGCATTGTTTGGTTAGCATATGAATTAAATTTTAGTGGAAAGTTGTATTTTCTAAAAATTTAATTTGACAAAGTATTGTATTGTCATATGGGAAATGAAAATGCCTAGATGAGGCTAAGTAAAAGGAAGGAATTAAAACTTATCTAGGGGTTAGATAAGTTACTTCTTGCGTTTAAAGGAATTGAAAGTTGGTGAGAAATTTCCACTTTCTACGTGTTTTTAGGCAAACCACTTTCTACGAATTTCAATTTCCTGCATTTACTTCACGATAATCAAACAAAGCCTTAGTTTGTTTTTGATGATTCTAAGATAAAAAAGAAAAAGAAAAGAAAATAGGCAAAAACAAAAAAAACCCATAAAAAGGGTACAAGAGATGGGGTGATGGAGGTTCAGAAAGTCAGAAAAGAACATCGATGGAGCAAGGGATGAGAGCACAGCCAGGTTTTAACATGAAACAGGAAAATAAAAGAAATGCAATAGAAGTTGTATGTTTTTATTTCATTAAATGCTTGAACTTCGCAGAGGGAAGAAAATGGATGTTCTTTTAGCAAAATAGGGGAGGGGCACGGTTAAACAGTGAGAGAGGAGAAGAGGAAGAGATTGGAGAGAACAATTGTGCGAGATTGTTTTTAGTGTGGGATTTTGGGGTATATTGGGTTTGGTTAAATTAATATATTGTAATCCAAAATTTTAATAATGAGAGTTTGATATCCGATTGGGTTCATGGTAGAGGATTTCCATGTAAAAGTGGCTGTGTTGTTTGTGTTTGATTTTTTTTTTTTTTCATCTTGTGCTTGATTGTGTGATTTTTCCTAACAGGTACCGGTGATGTCTCCAGCGGCAGCTTCGTCTTCGGGTCGACAACGGGCGGTGGCGGCAGCTGTGCCGCCAATAACGCCAGCGGGGTTTGCGTCGCTGATGTTGGGGGTCTCGTTGGCCTTGATGTTGTGCGGTTCCGTAACTTTCTTCATTGGATTTATGCTGTTTCCATGGGTGATCGGGTTGGTTATGGTGTTCTACTTTGTTGGTTTTGTTTCGAGCCTCTCACTTCTTGGAAGATCAATAATTTGTTATGCTACGTCTTCGAATTCCTCTCCTCCTTCCCCTCGGAAGGATATTCCGGGTATTGCAGTTTTACTTCTGATCTCAATCTTTTTGAGCTTTTTGTTTGATTTGATTTGTAGAAGATGTTCATAATTATGTTTATTGAATTGATTCGCTGTTTGGTTGCTTTTTTCTTGATCGGTTTGGTGTTTCTTGATTTTGTCTGAGTTTTTCCTCGTTGTTCTCCTTTTTCGGGATTTGTTCACTACTATTTTCGCATGCTGGTACCATCTTAACGACATTTAGTCATATTAACTTGTTAAGTACATCATCTCTCTAGGTATTGTTATGTTTACGTGAAAGCCCTGTGTGAGCTATCCTTCCATGATTATTTGTTAAAAGACTGATAATCCGTTGCCTAACTTTGATCTCAGTATTCTGTTCTCATCATGTTCTGGCTTTTGTTCAGTGTGCTCGTTTTTGCAATGAACAGGTCTGTCAATTCGTGCAAGAGCGTGGTTTTTCATTTAATACCCAATTAGATTCACGAGGTATAGATTTTCGATGTCTGATAACAACTATCTTGGCTTGTGTCTAATTACCTTTTTGGACGTGAAGGAACATAAATGCCCTTCTGTCTCTCCCCTGGTTTCATGTGGAAGACCGAGTATTGCTTGATACTCCTCTATTTAACATTGAGTTGATTCCCCTTTTCGTATAAGATGGACTGGGTTTGTGTTGTGCAGATGTTTCTGTGCGTAATGGGTCGGTGGCCTATGCTGAACTTGAAAGGAAGTTGTTGGGCAAAGGGTTCTTCTACTGAAGTTAGGGTTGGTGGGAAGAGAATGTAGATTGCTGTAGGAAAGAGGGATTCAATCACCTCCCAGTTCCTTGAAGATTGTCTTAGTTGGAATTGAAAAACAAGGATGATATAGTAGCTATTCTGATGGAATGATAAATAAACTATGTTATGTTGTGTCTCAAATTTATGTATTAATTCAAAAACGAAGCTTTGTGATGATATTGGAGGGTTCAAAGGACTCGCTGGGGAAAATAAGGGGTTTTTGGGATATATATTATATAGGCATATGAGTGACACCAGTGTATCCTTCCCTTTCATTTAACAGTAGATTGCTTTGTCCTCGGCTCGTAATATTTCTCTCAATTTGAGGGTTTCCCGTATGAATCTCTTTACTATTGTTTTGCTTTTCTCTTTTTCTCTCCTCAATTTATTTCAAATATGTTCTTTCGCATCTAAATCAAATCCAGTTTTTAGGTATTTGTCTAACAAATTGGAAACAAAATCCAAGCTTTTGTGATCTTTGTTTATAGTAACCGCAGAAAACTCTTTCCACCACCTTTGTTCTACTTTTTTATTTCAACTTTCTTATTTGCTATAGTCAAACGAGTTGATACTAGCAATCTACTTTGTTTAAAGTGGTTGCATCACTTTCTCCTCAATGAAGTATCTCAGATTGAACCTTGTAAGAAATAAAGTGAGACACTGCCAGCAGAAACTAAATAAAAGAAGAAATTGAGATTGTGATACTAGCAATTGTATTCAACACGGACTTATACACAACCGCTTGCTTGGGTAGTTGAGTGTCTTGAAGCATTCGATGAGGACGACACAGCGTTGTCCCTATTTTGAGAATTTGCGTGCAGTATCCTTCACATAGTGGTGTATACGAGCTGAGTGTTTTCCGAGCTCGTCAAGTTTGAGCCTCCACTCATTTGCATTTAGCTCAGCTCGGGCTCTGCTCAAAGCTCGTTGAACTTGGAAACTTTGAGCTTGAGCTTGGCTTGAACCTAGCTTAGCGAGCTCTGAGCTAAACTTGCTTTATTTTGGCTTAATTCAAGCTCGATTTGAGGCTCGAGCTTGACTCATTTAGATTTAAACTTGGCTCGGTTGGGCATATAGAAGGCAATGAATTGCATTAAAATAAGCTCATTTAGGTTCTTGAGTCTACAAGCTCGAGCTTCACCAGGCTTGGGTCCGGACTCAATAAGCTAAACATGCTAGCTCGGCTAGGCCAGAGCTTGAAACAAGCCGATCCTTCCATGCTTTATGACGGGAGTGGCTCGGCTTATTTATAACCCATACCTTCTCGTATAGTGTCCTTGTTCACCATGCCAGCACCTTTTGTACCATAAACATTTATCTGTGGTAAAATTATGTGTTCTGCGTCTTCGGATGTTACCCATGAGGACTCTCAGAATTTATTTAACTATCGACATTTTATTTATTCAATTCTCAAGTAGTAATGTTGTCAAAACATTTTGTATACACTATGAAGACCTAAGCAGGTCTCGCATTCAAAGCTTATCTCCCTCTCGTCCAAATGTTGGTGGCCATATTTAGTGAATTGTTATACTTCTTTACCGTTGTAAAAGAAAAACTTGTACAGAGAAGACCTATTATTGATATTTGGCTATGTAACATGTATATACTTCGATGCAGCGTGGAAGCTTTTGTAAAGACGACGAAGAATACAAGGCCGCGTTAAGTGGAAATGGTGGCGGGTGTTTCATTCAACAGTCAGTATCGTGGGAGAAAAGCGTCGTATCACAGAATCTCCGGTACGCTTACGAGAATTTGTGGATATGATTTCATTAAGTAGGATGAAGTAATTTGTTGTTAGCTTTTTGAATAACTCAGTAGTGCAAAAACCCATGATGATTTTAGTGTTGAGAATGAAGAAAATTGGTGATCTGTTTGTTTGTTGGTGATTCGATCACTTTATTTTACTTTATGATATGATTATGATGATGATCCCACTTTGTACAAATTATGGTACCCACTAGGGGTGTGCATATACTTGGATTTCTGTGAGTGGTTGGGTTTGGTGGAGTTGTCGAGCCTCGTTTTCCACTTCTTCAGTTGCCTGTGGCCTTTATTGGGGCGTTGTTGTACTTGTATTTCTGTTTCCTGTACATTTTATACACTCTGAGGTATTTGGGATACGAGGTGATGAAGAATTTTCAGGACGATTTGGTTTATTGAGTGTGCTTGGTGTTTCGCAATTTTGGATTTGAGAAAATAAAAATCGAGTTTTGAAAATAATTTTTATCTTGTTTTTGGTTGGTTCGGCTTTCACTTAAACTTTAAAAAAAGAAAGTGTTGATAACCAGATACCAAAAACTAAAGAAGATGGTTTTCTACACCTGAGTTTTAGCTAAAAAAAAAAAATTAAAAATTGCGAACAGGAAAAGATATTGTATGGGCTTTAAAAAAAAAAAGGGGTTTTGTTAAAAACCCAGCTTTAAAAATAACTAGATTTACTTTATATGAAATTTGGGAAAGGATTGTCGAGCTATGATTAGTAGGAAAGTATATTTCTCTCATTTTATCAGTATACATGTGGGGTTTATTTATCAGACACTAATGCACCGGATTCCATTAGAACTCCGAAGTTAAGCGTGCTTGGGCGAGAGTAGTACCAGAATGGGTGATCTCTTGAGAAGTTCTCGTGTTGCCAACCTTATAAGGTTGGGGTCTTCGAAAACAATCTTTGGGTAGGGTTATACACTAAAGGGGTAAGGTTGGGTACATTCACCCCCCAAGACCCCGTTTAGGCGGGAGCCCTTAAGGCACTATTGTTGTTATATGTATACATATATATTCATTTTTACAGTGGTAAGAAAGTCGCAAGGGTTGCAAAAGGGGGTGGCCCTCCCCAAATCACCTTATACCCCTCTCCCAAAATGATGAAGGCGGGATTCCCAAGTCTCGAACACTATTATTTGGAGAGTTATTAATTGAGCTAGCTGACGCCTTCAGATATATATAGATATAACTTCATAGGAATTCAGCTATCAGATATATATAGATATAACTTCATAGGAATTGTATATAGGTGATGATTTACTGTAAGGTCCAATTTTTTATACGAAAGTGTTTTATAAAGTGAATTCAATGAGGCCTATATGAGGCCCATTGGGTGTCCTATGAGTGGCATGGGTATACTACGACAACAACAATAACAATCTTAGTACCTCAAGGGCTCCTGCATAAGTAGGGTCTGGGAGGTAGATGTACGCAGCCTTCTCCCTTCAGGGTGCTACCCTCAAAAAAGGCTGTTTACGAGGACCCCCAACCTGAGAAGCGTGTTGTCATGGAAGCAAGGCAACCTGTCAGCATGAAGCAACAAAGCATAAGAGGAGGACATAACACAAAGCAAGCACCACGAAGCCAAATTCAAAAATTCATTAGAAGGCAGTTACAAGCGATTAAAAGGCAAGTAAATAGACAAGCAAGTAAGTGCGCCACAGGAGGTCTAAAACGCGTAGTCACACTAGTGTCAGGTATAATGTGCAGCGCTACTTTAAGCCGCTACATCAGTACCATTATGCTAACCCTCCAACGAGCTCTATGTAAGGCCATCTCCTCCTGTAGGCTTAGGTGGGTGAGGTCTTGTCGGATCGTTTCCGATCATCTCTTCTTTGGCCTGCCTCTCCCTCTCCTTCCTAGCGTAGTATGGAGCTGTTCACCTTTTCTGACTAGAGCAGTGGTCGGCCTCCTTCTAACATGTCCAAACCACCTCAGACGATGCTCCCTTAATTTATCCTCGATCGAGGCTATGCCCAATTTGCCCCCTATAACGTCGTTCTTGATTAGTGTCCGCACATCCATCGCAGCATTCTCATCTCCGCCACCTTCAACTTCTGTGTATAATATTATTTCGTTGGCCGACACTCCGCCCCATTGCCACCTCCTAACATGTCCAAACCATCGCAGCATCGTTCCTTGTGTTTCGTTGGCCAACCCTTCTGTGTATGAGTGGTATGGGTATAAGGAATAAATATACTTCAAGAGTGATCTTCAGATAGAAGAGGATGTTTCAGAAGCATGGTACAATAAAATTAGAGCATTTATCAACTAGGTATCCGAATATTTTAATATATACAATAAAATACCTTAGTATTTAAATATTTTGTCACCCAAGCATCATATGTCGGAAATTGATAAAAGTTTTTTTTTAACCGAATCAGATTGATTTTAAATAGAAAGTGCTTGTATAATACATAATTGTGATAATAGGTAAGTTATGTCAATATTTTTAATTAAAACCCGGCGAATTATGATAAAGTTTGTTAAACTTTGATATAAACTACTTGTTTGTTGCCAAAATTGTATGTCATGTTAGTATTTTTTGTTTTTTTCTATAAAAATCATCCGATTATAGTGAACATCGTTATATATGGTTGAAATCGTGTTTCACTTTTGCATTTTTCAACGAAAATAATTATGGCAGAAGAATACTTGATTGATAAACTTTTAAAACTTCAGAGTATTTAAGTAATAAAATTTTTAAACCTTAATAAACCCCACTGTATGAAATGTAAAAGTATTTAGATAATAAATGACCAAACCGTATCAATACATAAGTTTCGAATTGGCAATCTTTCACATAAAGGGGGAAAAAAGTACTCTTAGCTGCATGCTTTCTTTTTCTGGTTCTTTTCTTCTGCAATGGCAAGCTGCGTACGTAAAGAAAGGAATAATAGTAAGAGATTCAATCAATCAAAACCCAAAATGGGATCTTCATTGTATGACAATCGCAGATTTTGTCAAAGAATTAACTTTTTTAAAAGTTTAAATTGATAGGTGAAACCTATAAATGGTTTTATACTCTAATATGCCCCATCATGTAAATGTTTATTGGGCTTAAAGTGTGGATACTACAGAGGTCTACCTCATAATTATGTGTTTAAATTGTGTTGATATTGAAAGAAAGAGCAGTTAGGGTTGGAACTCGTGACCTCTTAGTTAATAAGGCTCTGATACCATGTCAAAGAATCAACTTTTTTAAAAGTTTAATCTGATAGAGAAAGACATAGAAATAATTTTATACTTTAACGTGTTGAAATCTTGTCTAAAAATGTGCTTTACTTGAAAAAGAATGTATTGACAAAAAGGTGGCTTAATTGGTATGTTTCGAAGAGACGCCAAAGCAAATCAGGCAACATGGCTTGTAAAGGTTTCATTTCAATGGAGAATCTCTTCAAGTTCCTTTCTAATTAATGGTGTGATTTCTTGCGTATAGGAGTGTAAACGAAGAAAACATTTAATGAATAGCTAGTACTTAGGGCTCTATAACTTATCGAGCTGAGTTCGAGCGGACTTTATAAGCTTGATGAGTCAATTTCTAACAAAGGGTTGCTCGGACTGTTGACATTTGCAAATAGTTTGATAAGGGGTTATTAAGAGCTCGTAAAACTCATTAGTGGCTCCGTATTAGCTTAAAAAAGGATAGATTATAGCTCAATAATAACTCGAATAGCTTGACTGGATAACAAGCTCCACTCCATTATAAGCTTAATTCAGCTTTGATTTGGCTAAAATTTGAGTTGCGCTGAATATCAAACATACTAATTTTTATGCGACATGGTGTCACAACTTGACCTCGACATCCAAGCACGAATCTCTTAAGTGCTTTGGCGGCATAAATGATTAGCAAGCTCAACTTCCAACGAGGAGGTACCCAACTCGTGTGTGCACACATACAAATTTATATAGATCGGATGACTTAGATGAGAGGGTAAATTCTGGGCCACTTATTTGTCAGCTGACGTCATCTCTCTCCCCAACTTCAAACAAATACATGATATATAATTCATCTTCTCACATAAATAGGTGTAAAGTAATTTTAAAATCTTAGCCCTTTATTTAGATCTAATAGTCATTATTTTCTCATCTCATTTCTCACCTTCTCATAAAAGTCGTACTCTATATGAACATTTGTAAAAGAAACATACCAAGTGCCTCAAAGGCTCCCGCCTACGTAGTGTCCGGGCGGGGGGGGGGGGGGGGGGGGTGATGTACACAGCCATCGCCCTTCAGGGTGTTACCCTGAAAAGAAGCTATTTCCCAGCGCCCTAAAATTGAGGGTGATGACTTCCCAGAAGGTCACCCATCCTGGTACTACTATCGCCCAAGCACGCTTAACTTCAGAGTTTTAATGGGATCCCGTGACGGCGTGTTGGTGCCTTCTTTGGTACTCTATATGAACATTTATATATATATATATATATTAAATACATAAATTACATTATATAAAGATTTTTTGGAAGCCTAACCCACAAAACTTCCATACAAAATCTTCCTTTCTTCCCTCCAAAGTCTACCCCCACTACATAAACCCCATCACCCCCATTCACTCATCTCATTCACATCCTTAATCACTATTAATCCATTTTAAATTATCACCCAAATTAATCCAAACCCGAAATTAATTAGTTACTCGATAATATCGATATGGGTCACAGTCATGACTGGGGCCCAGTCTTCATTGCTACGATATTGTTCGTGCTCTTGACACCAGGGCTCCTCTTTCAGGTGCCAGGCGGGCAACGTTACATCGAGTTTGGAAGCTTACGAACGGGTGGTGCATCCATTTTGGTGCATGCCCTTCTCTACTTTGGGCTTATTTGTATCTTCTTGATCGCCATTGGTGTTCACCTCTATATGGGTTGATTTTGTCGCGCAATTATTTGAGTATGTGATATCGGGTTGTTTAATTCATTGGTTCTTGATGTTTGTTTGTTTGCTTGAGTTGGTATCTTGTCTTTTCTTTTATTTAAAATAGTCTATAATATTTGTAAATTTGTTCAAATATTGATCATTTATCTTTTCTTTTTTGAAAATGATCCCTAAATGTTTTATTTTTGCGACAAAATCGATTTCTTGTCTAGTGAGTGAAATTAGGAAAAAAAAAAGGATACGTGGCCAAATTTGTCGTAAAATAAGACACGAGGGACTATTTTGAACTAGAAAAAGGACAATGGATCAATTTGAATAAATTTATAAATATCGAGGGCTATTTTGAATAAAAAAGACAGAGATCAATAAACTTATAAACATTAGGAACCAATAGAGTAAACAACTCTATGATACGTATGAGAAGAAAATAATTCAATAATTATATTTGACATTACTGAAAGTTTTTTTTTTTTATTATTTGATAATTTTTTGTCACGTGTATTTTTTTCTCTTGACTTGCGCTACATTTAGTTACTTTTGTGTTTAATAAATTAAATTTCTTATTGATTGATTTCGATGCATTGTCTGTGCTCTTATAATAATATTAAATATTCTGATAATAACATTATACGATAAAAAAAAGATCACCAAAAAATATCACAATCAAAATGACACTTTCAACCACTATCTTCTTTGTGGGCACCTTCGGGGCCTGGGGCCTCACCATGAAGCCCTAGCCCGAGTGTGTTTACGTATAGTTCAAACCGAAAATTAAATTAATCGTATTATTTGATCGAGGTTAAGTGACAGTTATGTTTGATCCGGGTTTAGAGTAATGAGTAAATGTTTATCGGCACTTAAATTAGGATCAAAACGAATAATTCGATCTTAGACTGATTGATTCTTACTTGATATCATTCTTTTTTCACGATTTTGTATTAAAGTTGTAATATAAAACAGGCAACTCGACGAGCACTGGATTAAATCTTTGCCTTTTTTTTGCCCTATTTAAAATATTTACCCTCACAAGGACTCTAAGGTCCTATTTGATATTTTTTTTAAAATTAGGATTTAAAAATATATATTTTTTTTAATTTGTGATTTTAGCTCAAATTAAAACAAATTAAAAATTCAGTGTCAAAGTAAGATTTAAAATACAATTGGGTAATTATATATTAGTATTCTGAAGTTTAGTATATTAATTTTTAGTCAATAAACTTTGTAAATATTTTTTACTAAAAATATATATTTAATAAAATAGTCAAACAACTGACAAATAATACAAAGTTTTACACCCTTTTGTACTATTATGATGACTAATATATAATTTACTCAAAATAGTTTCTTCATCCAACTCTCTCTTTATTACAGGTGTCACAATTACACTGTGTGTGTGGGATGAGAGAAGAAGAGACAATGGAATTACTAACAAATAAGACGAAATTTTTGATACGTCCATAATTGGATTAGGGCAATTCGATATCAATTATATTAGATAGGGAAAAAAGGGGAGAAATATATAGAAGAAAGGGGAGAAAACACAGAAAAATTGGGGGAGAAAGAGAAAACATCACACACATCTTCAACATACCCTAACCCTAACTAACCTCCTTCTATATATAAAGAAGGGTTATTTACATTTTAGTACTCTGATATTTTTGAAAATAATAAAAATGACCCTGACCTTTTTGAATTATTAAAAAATCCCCTAAGTTTTTATTGTATTAATAAAAAGGCTCATCTCAAGCGTTATGACGTTATTTTTCATCGACATAGCTAATTTGGTAATTATTTTTTATTAATGCTATAATAAAATAACCTAAAATACACTTCAACTCCCTTATTATTACTTTATAGGCACAAAATTTGAGATATTGTATTATGTAGAAGTTATCTATTTTCGCTTAATTTGTTTCAAAATATGGTTATTAAGGAGTATTTTTATCATTTTACTATAGCATTAATAAAAACACAGCTGTCACATCAGCTCTGTTGGCTAAAAATGACATCATCACGTCAGAGAGAAGCCTTTCATTTATGTGACAAAAACTTAGGGGCCTTTTTATTAATACGACAAAAACTTAAGGACCTTTTTAATAATTCAAAAAGGTCATAATCCTTTTTATTATTTCCAAAAATGTCGGGATACTAAAATATAAATAACCCTATAAAGAAACTATATAAAATATTTTGTAAAAATATCTACTAAGCATGCCACCTCAGTAGGGACACGTGGCAGCCAAAGAGGTGGTCTCTGGATTAAATCCAAGAAAATCTGTATCAATACTCCCAATCTTATTTTGACTCGTATCAATTTTACACTCTTTTATACCATTATAGTATACTTTTTAAATGTTAATTTTAATTTTTAAAAAGTCAAAAACTGTAAACAGAAACGCGGTAGATGGCACACCACTTGGCATATAGAGGGCACGTTTAAAAAGTGGGGGAAAAAGGGTCACCATATTTGCAAAGCTTGTATCCCACAACTTGATCCTCAAAATGGCAAAAAATATCTCACATTCATTTTGTTGTAGTTGATGTCACGTCATCAAATTTATATTTAGTCCTAGAAGTGTGTAAACGAGCCGAGTCGAGCACCTCCTTGTTCGAGCTCGAGTTCGATAAGGCTTATCGAGCTCGAGTTCGAGTCTGGCTCTTATTGAGTATTTCTAACCTTTGATCGAACTCGGTTTGATAAGAATATAGCGTGTTCAATACTCGGCTGGGCTCAGCTCATTAGGCTTATCGAGTAGAGTTGAGCTTGTTATCGAGTCGAGTCGAGCTCGTTATTGAGCCCAATCGAGTTTAAAATTGAGCCAAGCTTGCAATTGAGTCGAGCTCATTAACGAGCCGAGCTTTTTAAGTTATTATCGAACAGTTTTTGAACTAGTACCAACTGTTATCGAGCTCATAACGAGCTGATATCGAGCCACTTAACGAGCTCTTATTGAGCCCTTATCGAACTGTTCGTAAACATTAGTGAGCCGAGCATCACCCTGTTCGAACTTGGCTCGTTAAGTTATCAAGCCTGCTCGAACTCGACTTGACAAGCTATCGAGCCCTCCTAATGAACACGAACGAGCCCTAATCGATATCGAATAGAAGTAGTTCATCGAACATTCTGTTCGTTTACTCCCCTAAGCGGATATAGTGGACAAGGCCGGTTCTGATACTTTCGGAGCCTCAAGCGGATATTTCAAATGGAGGCCCTTTATATATAATAAAATTCTAAAAATTATTAATATTAACAGCTAAGACTTTAAAAATATAATCATCTAGAATTTGGGGCACTTAAATTTTTGAGGCCCCAATCGAGTGCTTGGGTTGCTTTGGGGTTATATCCGGCCTTGCTTGAAACTACTCTCTAGATATTTTGCCCTTCGTGTATCCATCTCGAGAAGTCTTGAACACCACATGCAATTTGTTAATGACTCCAGTTGTGAGTCTAGTAAGAATATTATGTATGTATTGTGAGAGAGAAGAGATAGATATATAAACCTAATTGGTTGTTCTACCTAATACCAATTGATTTTAAAATAAAGCTCCATTTGGACTTATATGTGGACCTTATATATGCCACCTATTTTGGTCGGGCCTGAAAATCCGATTAAATTTAACATAATGCCTCAGTTCTCCACAGGAAAATTGTGTCAAATTTGACCAATTTACAAGTGACTTCATCCCTACATTGGAGTAACAAACTCTTTCTCTTTTGGGCTAAGGCTGGTTCCATGCAAAAATTGCAAGCGTGGCCCTTCATATACAACAAATTATAAAAATTATTCTCACAAAACTTAGTAATATTAACAATTGGTACTTTAAAAATCACAGCTCCTAAAATTCGGAAGCGCCAAGCAGTTGCTTGGAGTTATGCCTTACCCTGTTATGGGCTTAAGTTGTGCATCATAGCATAGTAAGGGACTGTTGGATTATCTGTAGAGCTTAGTTGTATTAGGCCTATTTACAAAATATAGGACTGGGTCAATCCTATGGAGGCTCATGACACACTAGGGTTTTAGTGTGGTGCTCTATAAATACACAAAGATTGTATATATTACCATTAGGGTTAAGGTGACCAAAGAGGGCACCAACACGCCGTTACCGAATCCCATTAAAACTCCGAAGTTAAGCATGGTTGGGCGAAAGTAGTACCATGATGGGTGACCTCCTGAGAAGTCCTCACTCTCAGGTTGGAGGCACTGGGAAACAGCCTCTCTTCAGGTTAACACTCTGAAGGGGGAAGGCTGCATACATTCTCCCCCCAGACCCTGCGTGGGCGGGTGCCCTTGAGGCACTGGGTACGTTCCTTTACCATTAGGGTTGAGGTGAGATTGAGAGAGGATTGTGAGTTGAGAGACGTCTCATGTAAACTCCAATTGAAATAAAAACATTATCTTGTTCCCCTCCGTAGATGCAGGCTTCGGCCAAACTACATAAATTCTTATGTTCTCCTATATCCCATTTTGTTTATTATTGTTACTTCGATTTATAATTTGTATATTCCGTGGGTTATTATAATACGCGATTTCATGAGCCCGTCGGGGACTTTACTTTCTTGTGTTGTGTTGCAATAATGTTGTGTTAAATCATTACAAGGTCAACACGTTCCTATATCACAAATAACTAATACGTCAAAGTAATATTTTTTTCACACCGTTAAAAAAAATATTATTATATATAAAGAGTCACATTTAAAACTTATACTCAGGATCCTAAAAATATAATAACATGTCCTATTCTTTGATCATCTAATAAGATAGTGACTGATTTATTGACTTACGGATAACCTCCGGTAAAAGTCAAAGGATACGCATGCGATAATGGATAAAAGTTAGAAAAGAATACATTATTTTATTTAAGGTGTGCATATTCTTCACATTTGCATAGAATATTCAAGTAATGCCTCCCTTGGATCTTTAAAGAAAATTAATTATTTTTCAATATTAATTAATTACTTTATTTATATTTAGGCATATTAATATCTGTCTATTAGGATTCATTTATCAAGTACTAAGACACCGTATTCTATTAGAATTTTGAAGTTAAATATGCTTAGGCGAGAGTAGTATTAGGATGAGTGGCCTCTCGGGAAGTCCTTGTATTGCTAACCTTGTCAGGCTGGAGATTATAGGATACAGTCTCTCACTAGGGTTATACTCTGAAGAGATAAGGCTGCGTATAATTACCCCTTTTAAATTCTGCTTATGTCGGAGCTCTTAAGATATTGATAATTGTTGTTGCTGTAATATCCTGTCCGTTGGTGCGACCTGCTGCTCCCGTGGCCCACCCACTGCCACCTACTCCATCTGGAGGAAAATGCTATATGTCTCTCTTATAAATTTCCACGTGGCACTAGACAAACCATACATAAAAAAAAAAGAAAACCAAATGTTAGTTATAAATATAATAAAAAAATGTATAAATTTTGTTATAAAATAAAATATTAGAAATTATTTTAAAAGTTTTAGCATTAGAAAGTATTTACAAAAATAAGAAATTAATTTAAATAAATAAAAATATTTGTGGATGGAGCATCAAAAAATCATCTTTAGCCCTAGTTATTTTTCATTTAATTGTCATAATGTTTCAAAATTTTTAGAAAATTACTTTCAAAAGTTTAAATATTTTCAATCAACCACTTGCATTATTGTCGTTAGTGTTCTGTTTGGTTCACACGTATGATTTTGGTAAGGCTATATATAAAATTAGAAAAAAATAAATATATATATGTCGGTCTTAGCTCGGTTGGTCAAGCATTATACTATAGATGACTTTATGCACAAGTTTGAATATTTGTACACAAAAGCATCTAGTAAGATTTGAACTTACATATAAAGATTCTATAAGAGTATGCTGCTTTACTAAGTGCGTTTATACTAACGTATGCATTTATCTCCCATTTTTTATATGAGAAACTGTAAAATTATACGGAAAGCCTTAATGGAAAACTAACGAAATTAATTTAGGTGATTGATTAAAATTTTTTTTTAAAGTGCTTTGCTGAAAATTTTTGATAGTAAAAAATGATTGATTTTAAAGTGAATTTTTTGGTTAAAAAAGGGAGTTGTTATTACAAGGGCAAAAATTGTTATTGATAGAGATCTGACAAATGGGTCAGTTTGGGTCGCTCGGGTTAAATTCGGGTTGGGTTAGACTTGGGTCGGGTCATCCTCGGGTTCAAGTCAACCTCAAGTCGGGTTAGTCTCAGGTTGTGTCGACACCAGGTTAGTTTAACCTCGGGTCGGATCAACTTTAGGTGGGGTATTCTTGGGTTAGGTGGGAATTCAGGTTGACCAATCTAGTTTTTTTGATAATATATTTATTCGATCTTGAAATTTATAACTAAAACTATAAAACGTAATGACTATAAATAATTAGTATTTTATTTTAATTTTATGATAAATTAGATTTCTATTTGGGTTATTTCAAGATATAGGATGGGTCTAATTCCGGTCTCAGATCATCACAGATAGGGTCATTTCAAGTTTCGAGTTGGGTCAAGTTTTGGCCACACTAAATTTTATACTTTTTGGGTTAGGGTCGGATCGGGTAGCAAGTCAAATGAGTTGGGTCATATTTTGCTAGCTTTAGTTAACTTACAAACAATTAAAATTATAAAATTATCTTAAGAACTATAATTTTGTTCAGACAATAATAATTTGATCCCAAAAAATCCTTTTATTTATACACTTTATAATTATTTTATTATTAATTTATATTAAAAAAAGAGCACAGGAAGGCGCCGCCACACATGGTGAAATGCTCTCTTTGTAAGTTTAATGTAATCCAACACCTCCACTCCAGTCAACCCCCCTCTCTCTCCCCCTCCCGCTTCTTACTTCACCGCCGTTTCCGGTACCCGGTCACCCCGCCTCTCAGTTTCTCCGAAGCCCGCCCCCCCTCTCTCTCTCTCTCTTGTTTGACTTGTTGTGATCTTCCCCGTAACCGCCGTACAGCGGCGCTCCGTTTATATATGGATTTGGATCTGGAACTTGATTCAACGTTTGGAATTTGTTCTTCGGAGGTGTAAATTTAGTGTCTTAGGGTTCAGTTTCGGATGTTAGGGTTTTTGGTAGTTCTCTGAATTCATTCGATGAGTATGCAGTCTGGTAAAGTGCAAATTCTCTCTCTCTTTCTATTTCTCTTTCGATTTGTATTTTTGTGTTTGAATTTACTGGAATGGAATTGGAGTAATGGCTTGTAATTAGTTCAGTAGAATTTCTGTGGATCAATTGCTTGATGGTGTGTTGTGATCTTTCCGTGTTTAAGCTCAATTTCATTACGGAGTATTTTGTAATTAAAAATGTGTTTTTCGTAAAAATTTTAGTATTTCTAGGTGAAGAAAATGGTTTCACTTTATAATTTCATTAGGTTGATATGTAGCCAAGCTGAGGTTGACGTGAAACATATAACATGAGACATGTATGGAAAGCGTTTTTCGCTTTGCAAAGAAAAGTGTCATCCCCTTTCGTTGCGGGGAAGTCAATTTCCCCTCAATGGAGTTGTTGCTGTGAAACTATGCAAAGAAAGTATAGGATCGCGTGGGAAATGGTTTTCCGTCGAAATAAATGGAGCCTTTATGTGTTTTTTGTGAACTAAAATTTGATGTTTCCGCATTCCGGTTAGCTTTAATGGAGCCTTATAGTGGTATAGAGTACAATATTTGCCCTAAGTAGGGCCATCGATGCAAGATAAAATGTCTTTGAAGGTGAGCTCGAACCCAAGACCTCATGCTGGGGGTGGGAAGCTTTAACCGCAACACCAACTAAATCGTGCTCAATGTAAAGAGACATTGAAGGAATGTTTCTGAGGAATCAACTGATTTTTTTGAACCAAACATTTGCTGCCACCTTTGTTTGTTTCTTTATTTCTCCGAAGTTCAAATAGAAGTTGTAAAGACTTGTTTCTATGAGGGATTCCCAGATGACGTGCATTAATGATCAAGATAAAAATTTTGGAGGCAACTTTTCTAATTTGTGATGCAACACAGAAGAAGAGGTTTACTTATTATAGGAGGCATGATATTTAATAGATTTTGATAGACTAATTGATATAATTAGATTAGAATATATCTTTTAAGTCTATAAGATAATTTTAATTAATAGGATAATTTGATTTTTTTATTTTACAGAAGTAGTTCCTTAGTTAATTTCTTATTTAACTCTGGTTATCCAACAGGGGTTTATCTTTTTCTATAAATATAACTTTGTAATTCGCCAGTTTTTAGTTTTGGAAGAAATAAAATTGATTTTATTTTTTGAGTAGCAAGTTGTGTTACATCCATTTGAAGCTATGATTAGTTATTTAATCCCTTGTTTCGATATTTTTTTATTTTCAGGGTTTGATATTAATCAGCTCGTTAAAGAAGCTCAGACGCGATGGCTTAAACCTGCAGAAGTTCATTTTATTTTACAGAATCATGAGAGCTACCAGATAACTGAAGAGCCACCTAAGAAGCCACCAAGTAACCATCACATTTTCTGCATCTTGTGATGTTTCAGTTATATAATTCTTTCCAGCTCTAATCGGATCTTTTGGCAGGCGGCTCCTTGTTTCTTTTTAACAAGAGGGTACTAAGGTTTTTCCGTAGGGATGGACATAGTTGGCGTAAAAAGAAGGATGGAAGATCTGTTGGAGAAGCACATGAACGGTTGAAGGTTTGTTAAGCCTTATGATTTTCTTCCTGAAAGTTCTACTAATGGAATCTTACCCTTCGTTGTTTGTTAACGAGACTGATAATCTGAAGTACTTACTGAATAACTATCTTATGGCTAGAGGGGTGACATGTCATTATATTTGTGGGTAGGTTGGAAATGTTGAAGCCCTGAATTGTTACTATGCGCATGGAGAGGAGAATCCTAATTTTCAAAGGCGAAGCTTCTGGATGCTTGACCCGTGAGTGCACTTTTGTTGCTAGCTCTGTGATTTGATTTTCAATACGCTTATTTTTCCTTGGTTTCAACGAATCTCATAGTTATTGAATATGAATCTTATACATCAGTCATATCTCCTGAAACTTTGCTTCTTTTGCAGGGCCTATGAGCATATTGTTCTGGTTCATTATAGAGAGATTTCTGAGGTAAGTTGGCGGGCTTTGATCTCTAGACATTTTGATAATACCATTTAACATATTGACTCTGATGGTTTGGTTTCTTATTTTATAGGTTTCCATCCATTTGGCTTATTTTACTGAATTGTTTGCCAAAGATTGCAATATTTTGGAAATCCTTGAAATTTTTAACCCTCAGTAACCAATCAGTCTGGATGTTATAGCCATCCTACCTAAGCTTAGCCATGCCACTCCTGGTTTGTTATATACTACTGTTTGTTCTATCTTGCCATGACCTTGTGTAGACACTATGAATATGGCACATCTTTTTGTTGAGTACCATTTGGCACCTATTTCGCTATTGCAAATACTTGAACCAAGGCCTCCATGCAGGGTAGATAGGTGATGTAGCATAACTTGCTACTCAAAAACAAAACTCAATTTTATGTCTCCGGAATTGAAAACTATTGAATTTCAAAGCTATATTTATAGAAAAGCTAAACCCTATTTGATAATCAAAGAGATAAATATGAAATAAACTAAGAAAGTACTTCTCCAACTAAAAACAACCAATAATAACTAAAATATCATATTGGCTAAAAAGATATATTATAATCTAATCCAATCAATTAATCTATTGAAATCTAATAAAATATCAAATTTTCTATAATCATTAATCTTTTTCTTCCATGCTGCATTAGTAGGTTGCCCCAACAACAAGAATGAAATCCGAGGGGTGGATTACCTATCATTACTAATGCATGTTTCTATATATTCACCATACAGTGACATTTGTTGTACTGATTAGGAAATAATCTCGTTTACATCTACAGGGTCGATTGAGTAGTGGCTTGATGTCAGAGTTGTCGCCAGGGTGCTCATCTACCCTCAGTCAGAGCCCAAGCTCATATACCACCCAAAACCCATGCTCTATTTCCTTCACTGACTTGCGTGACTCCTATCGGAATCATACCAGTCCAGGATCCACAGAAGTCAGTTCAGAAACAATTGCTACGGATAATGCCAGTTATCATTGTGATGGGATAGATAGAAGCGGTAATCTGTGTACATCGTCAGAGGTTGAGGTTGGCCAGGCACTGCGAAAACTTGAGGAACAACTGAGTTTGGATGATGAGAGTTTCAAAGACTATGTTCCAGCGGATTATCAGGATGCTAATGCCAATGGATTTGGATCAGTACATGATCCGTGTTACAGTGGATATGCTGGAGTGCGATCTGACCTGAATGGTATATCACTACAACAAGATTCAGTTTCATTTTTGTTTGCTGATTCTTAGTTTTCCAGGAGAAGCTTTTTCATGGTGCATAGCTAAAATTATCATTCACTATGCTAAACGTGAAAGAGACGCATGATAAAAGAAGACATATGGCCTGGATAAAAAACTGAGATAGAGACTAGAAAACTTCTTTGTATCCCTTGGAGAACTGTATACTTTTAAGGAACCTTTTAAAGCATTTAAATTAGAGACCTAATAGACATGAGGTAAAGCAAAGTGTTTGGCTTCTATGTCTATTCAATCCCAGGCTTCCTGCAATCAAAGCATGTGGGTGTAATGGCTTAGACGCCTACTGAACAAAGCTATATACCTCGCTGCCTTGAGTGTGTGGAAACCAAGTTTGTAGGTCGTGCTAGCCCTCCCTTTCCAAGTAGTTGACATATTGTGTTATATGAGGTAAAATGGAAAGAAACTTTTACAGTGTTGGGAAATGACTTTCTCCTGTTGACACACAAACATTTACTGCAAGCAATTGATTATTTAGATATCATGAGGTTTGAGCATTTTTACCTTGGTACCTTGATTAACCTTGCTTCTAAATGATCTCTTGCATTTAGACCATTATCTTAGTTATTATGAAACTGTTATGATATGGAACTTCACTCTTTCTTCTTCCCTTTTGCTCCTTCAACTGCCTCATGGCACCCATCTTTTAATGATTAGATGACTTGCTTGCTCATAGGTGACTGTAAGGTGAGTCAAAGCCACTCTTTTGGCAAAATGCAGAGAGTTGAAAATGGTGAATCTTTGTCTTGGAGCGACGTGCTTGAATTGTTTGAGGGTCCTGTGCATGCCAATTCTGCAGGGGAAAGAGCATATATGTCGAATGGGAATGTAAGTATCTAAAGAAATACTATTGCAAAGTTTGTTATGTGGTTTCTTCACTTTGTATCAGTTCATTATTTGTAGAGACACTACAGTTCAACTCTACCTACAATATCCAGGAAAAGGATGAGAAACTGATTACTTCTACAATCTGAGTTGGAACATCTTTGTTACTGGTTGCGGTTGACTTTGCAGCTGAATCAAGAGTTGAAATAAGATGGCTGGTTCCCAGCGAACAGAAGTTCGAGTGGGACTTCTTAACCTAGTGAAGTAAATAAATGCATTAGTGCGGAGTGTCGTTTCAAGTTTTAATACCCTCAGGATTGTCAATGTGGGATTTGATCGTCACTTGAACTTAATCATGTTATACTATGCACAAATTTAACACAACTGGGAAAATTGTGGTGACAGTTGAAAAGAATCATCTAAACAACAACAAACCTAGTGCCACAAGGACTCCTGCTATGAGCAAAGTCGTGGGGGGCGAGATGTAGGCAACCTCACCTCATCAGGGCGTTAACCTAATGGGAGGCTATGGTCGTGGACCCTTAACATAAAACACAAAAAGCAAACAACAACATAGAGCAATAATAATGCAACAAAGCAACGAGCAGAAGAGACCAGAGACTAGTGACAAAGGAGTAACAATGCCACATACAGGCAAGCAAGCAGCAAGCAACAATACCAATCAACAATATCAAGCATGTAAACCTAAGGGCATTGTGAACTAGTTTCGTTGTTGTCCTGTATCCTAAACAGCTACATTGGCTCTCCCTATTTTGACTCGCCACTTGGTTCTATCTAAGGCTATCTCCTTATGTAGGTTCAGTTGGGCAAGGTCGTGCCTAATTCTCTTCATCCAGCTTTTCTTCAGCCTGCCTTTATCTCTCCTCCCGTGCGTAATTTGAAGTTGTTCGCACCTCCTGATAGGGGCAGTGTTTGGTCTCCTCCTAGCATGTCCAAACCATCTCAGACGTTGCTTCCTCAACTTATCCTCAATTAGGGCCACGCCTAGTTTGCGTCTTATAACATCATTTTTTATCCTATCTTTCTTTGCGTGCCCACACATCTATTGCAACATTCTCATCTCTGCTGCCTTTAACTTCTGTGTAGGTTGCCATTTAACTGGCTAACATTCTGCACCTTATGACATAGCTGGTCTTACTACCGTCTTTTAGTATTTTCCTTTTAACTTTAGTGGGAAACTTTCTAGTTTCATAAAATTGAGCTGTGGTCACTCATGTGTAACACATCTCCTCTACATGCTTTGTTATGCGTTCCCATGCTTTAAGAGAAAACTATAATTTTCTTTCACAATCTATTGCAGACGAGGTCATATTCTTATTGAAAAATTTTCATCCTGAAATCTGTTTATTTCCTGTTCTTCATGGTGGTAAACACTTCTTGCTCTCAACAGGGAAATCAATCATCTCCATTGAGCAGGACTATTGAGCATCGGAAAAATGATCAGTCCCAGAGTGTGTATGCAACTGATTCAAAAGAAGGTACTGGTTCTTTTGGCACTGGAACCACCCCCCATGTGAGGCCGCAAAGTTCATCTCGTTATCTGGTCCAAAAATACTTGTGCTCTGACAGCCCTTCTTCGTTTTCAGATTTAATGTTATTGGTTAAAGACGTTGAAAATCTGAGTATGCCAACACATTCCTTGCAAACATACAACTCAGAATCATGTACAACATTGCTTGACCAAGGTCAGTTTGGAATGCTTCCTGTGTCAGATTCAAGCTTGACAATAGCTCAGGATCAAAGATTTACAATTCGGGAAGTTTCTCCTGAATGGGGTTTTACCACCGAGTCTACAAAGGTACATCTCCTGAAACTGTAGCAGTAATCTGTTCATTATTAGTAATTCCCTTCAGTTTTTATCTGTCAGCGTAGTGAATGGAGTTCTCTTGGGAAAAAATATTGGTCTTTGTTTAGAACATTTATTTTCCTTCGATTGCTTGGTCTATAAATATATATATATGTTAGTGCTCCAATGTGTATATATATATGTCTATCCTCCAATTGTTTCTGTTTCTAGATTTTTCATTGTTTAATGCATTCAGTATTCATGCCAATGAACCTGAACTATGCTCTTGATCTTACGTGTATAGACTTCCATCCTCCTCCCTGAGAATCGTCCTGGATTGTGATGTCTAACTAAGGGTGTGAATGAGTCGAGTCGAGCCTGAGCTTGTCAGGCACGAGACTCGGCTCGGGCTCAGTTAAGAATTTTGGGCCTGAGGTCGAGCTCAGTTCGAGCCTAGAAATTTTGGGCTCAAGCTTGGACTCTTACAACTTAAAGTCACCTACCTTGGGCAATTTAACCTTGACAACACGATTGAGTCCAAAATTTTAAACTGCGGACCTATAATTTCTGTGTATATTTATATCAATTATATATTATGTAATAATCTCTACAGTTTAGTATCCTTGAGGGGCAAGGCTACATACATCTTACCATCCCTAGCCCCTGCCTTAGCGGGAGCCTCTTTAAGGCATTGGGTGGTGGTTGTTATATATTATGTAATATCACTGATCAATATCAAGTTGACAATAAGCTCGGCTCATTTACTCTCCTATGTCTAACATCCATGGAGGCCCTAATTGGTGGTGCTGAGATATAAACTTCCAACATGTACTCCTGTTTAAGGTTCCAGGTCTTGGCCCTCCAGTGGCTTAGGGGCAGAGGAGGCAACCTTATCGCTTGTGGTAATCTAAGAGGCTTGTAGTGGACAATAGTCATCATTAAAGGTCATCAAAGGCCCCTGTGGTGGCTTTTTTTTTTTAAAAAATTTTTAATAATGCTTTCTAATAATGTTTTCTTTTCTTCTCTTTGCCTTCTTATGTAAGTCGTTAAGCCCTAGAGCTTTGGTCCTTCAGAATCTGACTTTAAACCAAAGTTGAGGAAATAAAACCTCTTGACAGTCGTGCTTTTCAATGACCAAATTTTTTTTGATCAAAGTTCTAATGGTCCAGCAATGGGATGCTAACCACTGGTTGGGCCACTTGGCTGGGGAGGTCAAAAAGTAGAGGAACAGAGACGGTTCTACTTGTTTTTGGTTGGATTTGAAGTGCTAGTTAAACTCCATTTCCTTTTTTTCAATTTTCTATTTTTAATTTTAATTTCATCTTGAATTTTCAGTTTCATTATTTCTTTGTGTTCATTAACTTTTGGTCAAGTGGTAACAATCATTTATATTTGAACTACTGTGAATTCTCAATATTTTGTGGATTCAATCACAAACGATGAGAAGAAATGTAAGCATACTATGTTGCATATGAATTTGGGAACTCTGTTTCTGATCCTGTAACCTGTTGCATGCCTTAGATAATCCAAGCTCTAACAATTTACTTCCTCCTGGCAAGTTGAGCTATAATCCCTAGAGCTCAAATATTAAAGATTATGTTTCCCTGCAGGTCATCATTATTGGATCATTCCTCTGTAATCCTACAGAGTGTGAATGGGCTTGTATGTTCGGTGATGTTGAAGTTCCACTGCAGATCATCCAGGATGGTGTTTTCTCTTGTCAGGCCCCTCCGCACCATCCCGGTAAGGTCACGCTTTGCATCACCTCCGGAAACCGTGAGTCATGCAGTGAGGTCAGAGAATTTGAGTATCGTGACAAGCACAGTTCTTGTTCCCACTGCCATACTAGACCCCAAGGTGAAGCGACTAGAAGTACAGAAGAACTCTTGTTACTTGTCAGATTTGCCCAGATGCTTCTATGTAATTCATCACCGGAAAAGGAAGATAGCAATGAATTGGGTATTGATCTAGCAGCGAAACTGAAAACTGATGAAGATTTGTGGGGTCAAATCATAGAGGCACTCTTAGTTGGAAGTTGGACTTCATCTGCTACTGTTGACTGGCTTCTGCAGGAACTTTTGAAGGATAAGTTGCAGCAATGGGTTTCTTCAAAATCGCAGGAAAACTCGGTGTCCAAAAAAGAACAAGGGGTTATACACATGATCGCTGCTTTGGGTTATGAGTGGGCCTTAAATCCAATTCTAAGATGTGGAGTTGGAGTAAATTTCCGTGACCTTAATGGATGGACTGCCCTTCATTGGGCTGCTCGATTTGGAAGGTAATTTGAACCTACTTTATTGCCTTACATATGAAGATGGACCGAGTTACTATACAACCAACATGAGAGAATTCTGAAAATGTCTATACTTAGAACTTGAAGAACTCTCAAGGATACAATAGTACGAGCCTATAGAACGTAACCTATTCTGGTAAGGTCGTATTGTGAAAATGTCTGTACTTGTTCTTATTTCTATTCATGATCAGGCCCCATGGCTCTGTATCAGTATGTCTCATCATCGTCCCCCTCCCCAAAAAAAAAAAAGAAGTGGGGGCGCGGGGGGGGGGGGGGGGGTTGGTGTGTTGTTGAGGGGACACATCTGTGAGTCTAGGTCAAACTAGTCCCACTTATTTCTGTTTAATTGCATATTGATTCTGTTCGATGACATGTTGTGTGGTAAGTAATATATCTTAGGAAACATCGTCTAGATACATTCCGGAGAAGAAAATATAGAGTAGGAGTCACTTAATTTTGTTTAAAAAGTTGGTATCATATTCTGGTCGCTCTTTGAATTGGAGAATATAATTTCAAGTAATCAACTTCTTTTCAATATTTCCCGTTATTCCATGACATGGATATTGTATTTTCCATATCAGGGAAAAGATGGTTGCTGCGCTTATAGCTTCTGGGGCATCAGCTGTGGCAGTGACTGATCCTAATTCACAAGATCCAACTGGTAAACCTCCAGCATCCATTGCAGAAGAAAACGGACACAAGGGTCTTGCTGGCTATCTCTCGGAGGTATCCCTCACAAGTCATCTCTCATCCCTAACATTGGAGGAAACCGAGCTTGCAAAAGGCTCTGCTGACGTTCAAGCTGAATTAGCCGTGAACAACATTTCCAACGCGAGTGTTGCATCAACCGAGGATCAAGTTTCAATGAAACATACTCTAGCAGCAGTTAGAAATGCTGCTCAAGCTGCTGCACGAATCCAGTCTGCTTTTCGAGCTCATTCTTTCAGAAAAAGGCAAGATAGAGAAGCTGCAATGGCAGCGGATGAATATGGTTTTAATACAAAGGATATTAAGGGTCTTTCTGCGATGTCAAAGCTCGCATTCCGTAATAAGGCTGCTTTGTCTATTCAGAAGAATTATCGTGGTTGGAAAGGTCGCAAAGATTTCTTGACATTAAGGCAGAAAGTAGTGAAGATACAGGTACTTGCTCCGTTCACATCTACATATTTTTTGCTTCTGATATGTGATTTTGCATTCATAACTGGATGATATCAAGGGGTATGGGTAGGTTCAGAAAGATCTGGGTGGAGGTGGTGAAGAAAAAAGATTCGACGACACTACAATTGATTGAAGGCATCTACGGATCGACAAAGATGATGATGATGATGATTCTACGTTGTGGAATCTAGTATCGTTGGTGATTTAAGGTCAAAGCTACGGCTAAGACCCGGTTTTAGGGCCTACTCTCCACCTCCTGTGGGCCTGATGAATGAAAGGAAAATGAAAAAAAAGAAAGCATAAAAAAATAAATTATATAATTGCATGATTTTTCTGTTGTAGAGGCCTTTCAGTTGCAGTTACCATTATGATTGGAATGTCATGATCTTACGATGTTGATGTCAGCTCATCTCCCAAGAACGTGGATGGAAGGAAGCAATTAGAAGCACTTTCTTGTTTTCCTTTGAGGGCATGGGAATGGATTCAACTCTGATATTATTTATGCTTCCTTGTTTTGTTGGCATTTTAGAGTATGAAATCATCCTAGAGCCTTCACCGTTTAGCTTAAACTTTTCGAACTATGGTTGCATGGCATGGTAGCCTTACTGACTATGAGGACACAAGTTCAAACCCCAACAATCGCCACTTTCAATAGTAACATAATTTAAGCACAAGGTATGAGGTGAGTCTATGTATTATCCAAGCATCAAGCCCAATGAGCATTTGTATGGAGGCATATGTTAGAGTGTATAACCATTCTTGGACCTTCACTCATCAGCTTAAGCTTTTGCTTGACAAGCATGTATCTATAGATTCGCCTTCTTTTAGAAAATTGACATAAAAATTTGTTGAAACTCCCATCTGATTTCCCCTCCTTTGGCAGGCCCATGTGAGAGGCTATCAGGTGAGGAAGAAGTACAAGGTTATCTGTTGGGCAGTAGGAGTTCTGGACAAGGTCGTATTGCGGTGGCGTCGTAAAGGAGCTGGTTTACGAGGATTTAAGCATGAATCAGAATGTATTAATGAAAGTGAAGAAGACGAGGATATTGTCAAGGTTTTCCGCAAAGAGAAGGTGAATGTTGCTATTGATGAAGCTGTTACAAGAGTGCTCTCTATGGTCGAGTCTCCTGAAGCTCGAAAGCAGTATCAGCGAGTGCTTGAAAGATGCCAAGAAGCCAAGGTAAACAATAGGCTTAATGCCGTTAAATTTTGCTCCAGCATATGCTTAGACGAAAGCACTGAAATTTTAGAAGTTAAAACATTAGAACTTTTGTGATGACTGAGATAGAAAAATTATGCCTCCAAAAACTTTATGTGGAATATATTATCTGCATCCAAGTTTGTCGGTTTTGTCTTTCTCAGGAATATGAGTTCATTCAGCTTAAAAAAAGAAAAGTAATTTGATTGTTGAATTGGACTATTTACCACAGGAGAGAGTATAATTCGTCTATTGTTGCAGTGATTTTCATGTGCAACATTGACTAAAGATTGAAATCCCGAAATGTGGGTTTTCACCTGAATCTAGATTCATTGTGGAAGAAGAAAATTCTTCTTTCCTCGCCTGTTGGGTTAATTTCCCGTCTATACTTTCTGTAATTTTCTCTTTTACATTGGTGTGGGGGTGAGCAGCATTTTTGTCAAAACTGTTATATTTTCTGTTCTTTTGGTGATGAAGGGTTAAGGCTGCGTACATTCCCCTCCCCCCCCCCCCCCCCCCTCCCCCGACCTTGCTCTGGTGGGAGCCCTTGAGGAGCTGGGTTTTTTTGTTGTTGTTGTTGTGGTGTGAAGCCAATTATTCGGTCTTTAATTATGTTGCATAGTAGTAGATACCAATTATGAACTTCTTGTCTGGCATATGCATGTGGAGTAATGAGGGTGTAGATGAAACTAGCCAATACTATGTCAAGTTCGAGGCTCGGCTTGTTTAGAGTCAAGCTCAGCTTGTCAAGCTTGTGCTTGAGTACACTCACACTTGGCTCACCTACCTAAACGAGCCAGCTCAACTTATCTAAAGCCTGAGATATGCTGAACCTTATCAAGCCAAATAACCAGCCTGCTCGTAAGCAGTTTAGCTTGACCTGTGCTAGTAACAACTCCAAAACCTTTTCTTGGATGAATACTAACCATGTTGCGTTCTCATTACTGTCGTACAGGCTGAACTCGGGGCCCTGCAAAGTGAAGGGGCATCGGCTTCCAGGGTTGTCGCTTCTGACATGGATGACGATGATATATTCAGGTTTCTTTAAGTCGAAATCCCAAGTGTTCAGGTTTGAAGTTTGACTCAGGTAGAAGAGTAAGTTTCTGAAGTAAAACTTGAATTGACATGACTCGTGTGTATTGCTTGTGTAAATGCATGTAAATATATTATGTGGGTTGTTTGGGTTCAAATGTTGTTAGATTGTTTTTGCTAAGAAGTTAATCATATTAATAGTTCTTATGGAATCTTTATTTATTTATTTATTTTTCTTTTTGCATTGCTTTTCTATAGTCGGTTTGTAACTGTTAGTTATTGGCTGTTAGGACTCATTCTGTCAGAGAAGACATATTTAGCCAACATCCTTATTGTTGGAAAGAATCTTGAAAGGACACGGGTTGAACTCGTTTCGTTTGTGTTTGTCCTTGAAATTGACGACAGCCACCTCCTTGTTCGAACCTACGCGGGCAAAGCCCCTAATCTATTTCCTTAACGACTCTGCATATCGAGACTCTTCGGATGTTGTTTTAGATATGTTCAGGTGACTAGTGTTATTGTCAAAACAATAATATGACTTAAAATAAATAATAATCATAATTTTTTTATAAAGTTGTCTAATATTGATATTTTTTCTGTGATAATAACATTATTCTTATTCTATAGCATGTTATTCAACATATATCCTTTTCGAAATGATAAAAGTACAACAATGCGCGATCTCATACTTGAGGATTCGATAGCTTAACTATTACATCAATTCTAATAGCTCGTTTATATAATTATCCTTCATTCATATAAATTTTAATCTTTCATATAATAAGTATATTAACTTATGGGTATTTGTATATGTTTCATTATCTTTTAATGAATCTACATTATTAATTACCTGTTATTCACATTAGAAGCTAGGATTTATTTACTATGCATTAAGGCACCAGATTCCATTAAAACTGTGAAGCTAAGCATGCTTGGGCGAGAGTAGTATCAGGATCGGTGACCTCCTGAGAAGTCTTCGTGTTGCCAACCCTATAAGTAGGGGTGTAAACGAACAGAGTGTTCGATGAACTACTTGTGTTCGAAATTGATTAGGGCTCATTCGTGTTCATTAGGAGGGCCTGATAGCTTATCGAGCCTAGTTCGAGCAGGCTCGATAAGCTTAACAAGCCGAGTTCAAACAGGGGGTGCTCAGCTCACTAATGTTCACAAACAATTTGATAAGGGCTCGATAAGAGCTCTTTAAAGAGCTCGTTAGGGGCTCGTTATGAGCTTGATAACAGTTGGTATTAGTTCAAAAATGGTTCTATAATAACTTAAAAAGCTCGGCTCGTTAATGAGCACGACTCGATTGCAAGCTTGGCTTGGTTTTAAACTCGATTGGGCTTGATAATGAGCTCGACTCGATTCAATAACAACCTCGACTCGGCTCGATAAGCCTAACGAGCCGAGCCTAGCCAAGTATTGAACACACTATATTCTTATTGAATAAAGTTCGAACAAGGGTTAGAAATGCTTGACAAGAGCTCGGCTTGAACTCGAGCTCGATAAGCCTTATCGAACTCAAGTTTGAACAAGGTAGTGCTTGGCTCGGCTCGTTTACACCCTTATCTATAAGGTTGGGGGTCCTCGGAAATAGCCTCTCGACATGGTTACACCCTAAAGAAGTAAGGCTACATACATCCACCCCTCCCATACACCGCTTATGCGGGAGCTCTTGAGACACTGGTTCTTTTGTTGTATTCACATTAGAAGCTATTGTTACCTTTTTTTCATCAAATTATTTATATAGTTGGTTGTTTATGGTTTTGGATTTGTTTTAATTTTGTTCAAGAAAAGAAAATTGTTTGTTGTAATTATCTTTTATTTAAAATAATTCATAATATTTGAAATTTGTTCCAATTAGTCTTTTAGCATTTATTTTCTTTGAAATGGTAAAATTAGTCCCTAACTTGATAACAAAATTGGTAAAAATTAAAAAATAATAGATTAATTTTATTATAAAATAAAATATTCGACATCATTTTAAACAAAAAAATGAATTAACTTAAATAAAACTACATATATTAAAAACTATATTGAATAAATAATATATATATATATATATAGTTGTTAGCTTTCAGCGTTCAACTGTTAGCTTATTGATAACTATTAGATAATGGGTAATATATTTGATAAATTAAAATAAAAAAGAGGTCAGGAGAAAAAAAAATAAAGACAATAGACAAAATAATAAACATAATTTGATTACATAGTATTTAAAAATGTAAAAACAAAATTGTTTAACTTTTAAAAGTTATTTTTTAAAAATTAAAAATTATAAAAATACTAACAAATTTTTTTATCAAATAGTACTATTAACTATTAAAATAATTAAAATATTAAACGCTAGAAAAAAACTGCTTACCAAACGTAAGTCAGATAGGGAAAGACGAGGGTAGGACAAACTTAGTAGGAGAGAGAGATTTCGATAGCATTCTTGTTGTCTGGTAACCGCCAACCAGATCTCATCAATTATGGTAAATTCTTCTCATCTTTCTCTGTTTTCTCCTTCTTTTTCTCGATTTTGTTCGTCGAATTTCGATTAATCGGCCTGTTGATCTTGATTATTGTTTTGCTCATCGTCGAATTGTAGTAATTAGGTTTTGTGATTGTTACTTGAGCAATTTTTCTCTAAGCTCTGAGAACGATAGCATTCTTGTTGTTGGTTGTTAACCGCCAATCAGATCTCATAAATTATGGTAAATTTTTCTGATCTTTCTCTTTTTTCTAGTTCTTTGCTCGATTATGTTCGTTGAATTTCGGTTGATCGGTCTTTTGCTCACCTTCGAATTGTAGTAATTAGGTTTTATTAATTGTCGAAAAAAAGTAATTTGGTTTTACGCTTGTTACGAGAGCAATGTAACTTCTGTGATTTGCTGGACGTGAATCTCTCCTGTTCAGTGCATTTGAATAGGCGAAGTTAGTAATTGTGGCCAGGATGTGCAGATTTTCTTATAGGATTGATAGGTTGTATTGTTACTGGAGCAATGTAACTTCTGAATTTGCTGGTCTGTGAAATATGACTTTTCTGGACAATTTGAATGTGAGATCTAGCAAAAGTTAGTAATTTTGGCTTTGACGTGCAAATTTTCTTTTAAGACTGGCAGATTGTATTGTTATTGGAGCAATGTAACTTCTGAATCTGTTGGTCTGTGAATCTGCCCTTTTCAGGGCAATTTCAATGTGAGATCTGGGTGAAAGTAAGTAATTTCGGATAGAATATGCAAATTTTCTGGTAAGGTCGGTAGATTGTATGGTTACTTGCACTATTGTAAATTGATGTGTATTGGTTTTGAGTAATTCGAGGAGTTATAGTAACTTCTCGTAGGTTTAATTCCAGTTGAATAAAACTAGGCAATGAGAGTAGGGAGGAAGAGAGGTAAATGAAGTGAATTGAGTTAATCTTGCTGATGAATGTACGGAATTGTGGATCAACCATTTCATTTAGGAAATATCACATGCAACTAAACTAAGGCCTCGTTTGGTATGCGGGAAATAGGCAGAATTGGGAATGAAAATTGCTAAGCAATTTCCAATTGCTTTAAAACGCAGGAGTTACTTACTTAGCCCCCTTAGGTAAGTTCTACTTCCTTATTAACTTTTAATTTATATGACAATTATAACCCTTGTAATTTGTAAATATGACTTTACCCTTCTAATTGTGAGTCCTTCTATCAATTATACCCTTCCTTAGTGAAAATTGGAAGATTGGCCATGGGTATAATAGTCATTTTAATTGTATTTCATGGGAAGTTATTGTGTTATCCAAACACTCTATTTTCTATATGGACAACCAAATTCTTTTATAATACTTCCTGGGAAGTTGACAAGGGAAATGAATTCCTAGGAGTACAACTTCCTGTAAAAATTCAATTCCTTTGGGAATCAAATGAGGCCTAAATGAAGTAAGCACATCAAATGTAGTTGAAAACCCCTCTTTCTTCCTAGAGAGAAAAACCATGGAATTCCATCATTCATAAGATGTGAAGGCCCCGGCGCTTAGTTCGTGGTATACAAAAATCGGGTAACTGTGCAAGATTGATTCTCAGCTCGAGGCCTTTAGGGCCAATAATGAGATTTTAGGGGCATAAAGCGCATTTAATTGTTGGGACCCTTTTCTGATAACCGAAATGTCCAAATTAGCTTAAGCACGCCTTAAATAATCACTTTTTATTATACAACAACAACAATACAATGCCTCAAAGTGGCTTCTGTCAAAGGAGGGTCTGGGGAGGGTAATATATGGGTCATATGTATATTATATATAATACAACAACAACAACAACAAACCCAGTGCCTGATGTATATTATATATATGCATCTATAATGTATCATCTATAAGTCCTTATTTCTCTAATTATTAACAGTAATATATGTGGTTGAAGCAAACTAATAATATAACTAATTTTCAAAAGAGACCCTTAACAAATTGGGGGCCCAAGCAGGTGCTTTAGTTGCTTGGAGTCTTGAGCAGTCTAGCCTCAACTATTGATTAACGTTGCTAAACTCGTTTACCCGGAGAAGTCATGAAGTAGTGTGCCAAGTATGTAATGAAAAAGTCGCATAGCTCTTAGAAAGAAGAATGGATGAATGGACAGACATGTTGTAGTTTCTGCTTGAAGATATTGGGACTTGGCCCTCATTTGAGAGGTACATATCAACTCTTTCTTCTGTTCTTGACACGATTGGTAGATTTAGCCATTCAATGTCATCAAGATGATTGTTTCAGATACTGCAAACGAGTGGACGACAGCTTATGGTGAAAGCCTTAACTCACGACAAAAGCAATAGTTTGTGTTTTTTTGGGATTGTGGAAAGCAATGATTTGTTGTTAGAATCTTGTATGATGTAATGAAGAACTTGCTCCAGTTGACTTGAATTGATATGGATGCAAGATAGATAAAAGTTTTGGCTTACGCTGATCCCGTCTCCAATCAAAGGATTTGGGACGGTCTTTCAGGGTTTCAATGCCTATTTGTAAAGAACAATTTCAAACTTTCTATGAAGTGTTAATTAACACAAATTGGCATACTTTTTGTGATTCTAAAACAAGTTTGAATGTTTGTCTAGTGTGCCAGGTACTTAGTGGGGATGTATATGAGCCGAGCTCGGCTGAAGCTTATGAGGCTTGAGGTTCAACTTGCTTGGCTTGTCATAGGCTCAAGTTCGGCTTGGCTCGGTTGAGTTTGAACACAACTCGACGAGCTTCAAACTAAGTTTGTGTTTTTTAGGCTCATTTAAGTTCTTTAGACTGGTTTGAGCTCATTTAGGCTCGAACTTAATTAAATTGGACATATTCAAGCCAATGGTTATATTAAGATAAACTCCTTAATGCTTTGCTCGCGAGCCTAAAAGCTCGAGCTTCATTAGGCATGAGCTTAGCTCATTTACGCAACTAGTACTGACCTTTTTTTTCCCATGGTGTGCGTTTTCTGTGCTTTAAGTGGAGAGAGAATGACTGATATTGATTCCTACTTTGGTTATTGCAGACGACCTCCAGACGCCTTGCTGATAGGAAGACAGAGAGGTTTCACAAAAATATAAACAAGAGAGGTTCAGTACCAGAGACAACTGTTAAGAAAGGAAATGACTATCCAGTTGGTCCTATCTTGCTAGGGTTCTTCATATTTGTTGTCATCGGATCGTGTAAGATTCTACCCGGCTTCCCCCTTTATCTACTTTGATTTTTCGAGTAAATGCGAGGGGTACTTTAATTATTATTCAAAACTGCATACGCGTGTAAGAGTTCATTTACCAGGCATTAATGCACTGGATCCCATTAGAATTCTGAAGTTAAGCATGTTGGGGCGAGAGTGGTACCAGAGTGGGTGACCTCCTGGGAAGTCCTTGTGTTGCCAACCCTTTAATGTTGGGGGTCCTCGGAAACAGCCTCTCGGTAGGGTTACACCCTGAAGGGGTAAAACTGCATACATCCACCCCCCATGACCCCGCTTAGGCGGGAGCCCTTGAGACACTGGGTCGGTTGTTGTTGTTGTTCATATGCATACAAAGTATAATCCTATGATATGAAGTATTCTTCAACTGATCTGAGCTTGACAGATCAATATTTAGGCTTTGTTCGGTTTAAAGCAAAGCATTTTCTTTATAAAAAATTTTTCTTCACAAAATATTTTTAATCAAAAATATTTTTTTTCCTTAAAAATTATCTTTCTTGTTGGAGAAAATGGTTTCAATTTATAGATTTGTATGAGGTTTACCTTCGGCTAAATTAAATTTGGATTGAGGCATATGATGTGAGATTATCACAAGGAACGTTTTCCCTCAATTATATATATATATATATATCTATTTTTTTGTAAAGAAAATTTGTTGTACATTTTAAAGAATAACTTCATTCTACTAATTTGTAAGAGGTTTACCGTTGACCAAATTGAAGTTTGAACAATGCATATGGGATGCTTTTACTTGCGAAGGACATTTTGCCTTCACTGAAGGAAAATATTTTTCCCTTTTGTTGAAGGAAGGAGGAATATATTTTTCGTATACGTAATTGGTGTCATAAAGTTATGCCAAGAAATAATAGAATTAAGATGGAAAATAGTTCCCATCAAAACAGCCTTAGAGTATGGTTCGTTTTTGCAGCATCCTTTATTTATTTTGTCAAATATCTTTAATGTAGATTTTCTAGAGCTGGCCTCATCTCACTGGATAAGTGACAAAATTAGGCATGTAGTTTTTACGACCCTTACCCACCTAAACCTCAATGAGGAGATGACCTTAGATAGAGTTATTTAAAAGGAACATACCCAGTGCCTCAAGGGCTCCCGCCTACGCAGGGTCGGGGATGTACGCATCATTTTCCCTTCAGGGTGTTAACCTGAAAAGAGGCTGTTTTCCAGTGCCCCTAGCCTGAGGGTGAGGACTTTCCAGGAGGTCACCCATCCTGGTACTACTCTCGCCCAAGCACGCTTAACTTCGGAGTTTTAATGGGATCCGGTGACGGCGTGTTGGTGCCCTCTTTGGTGGTTATTTGGCGGTTAGAAATGCATGTTGCTGACATAGCTGCTAGGAAAGAAGAGCACAACGATGCTAGTTCACAGCGCTTTTAAGCTTTACATATCTCCTATTGTTGCTGCTTTATTGTTATTTGGGTGCTTGTATGTTTGGTACTGCTTTATTTGACTTGGATTTATAAATATTGTCTGGTACTTCTTTTATTTGCTTTTTTACGGTTGAGGGCCCTTCGGAAACAGTCTCTTTTCAGGGTTGTACCCTGTGGGGTACTCAGAAGGAGAATTATATGTCCGTTCTCTTACTGGTGGCTTCACAAGTAGATTGCCATATGTGCATTCTGTGATCCTGATGGTTCTATTTCTAGGCTTTGCTGGTGAATGACGGATGTTCTATTTCGCTGCCAGTTAATCCTGAGGAATTAGCGTTACCGACATCCTTAAGATGAGGCATATGACAATTAGTTAGGGGTGTAGATGAGCGAAATTTGTTATTACTCGTAGTAGCTCGAGTTTGGCTCAAAGTTCAGTAAACTTAGAACAGGATGATTTCAAATTTCCTTCCACTAGTATACTTCTTCCCTTCATTTTTAGACAGTTGGGTTTCCACTTTCGATTTCGGTTTCTTTTGTGATGTTCTTGTGTTGGACTTTTCTTCTGCATGTCTTTCTGCTTGTATGCTCAGGCCTCGCTCTTGCGGATGCGATTGCTTTTGCATAACAACTTTTATCGCTAATTATTGAAAAAAAAGACACGTGATTTTCCCCCAAATTTCAAATTTTTTTTTTCTCTCAGTGTGCTTATATAATATACATACATGTTCACTTACATTGTTTGTATTTTGCGACACATTGTTTCAGCACTGTTTCAGATCATCAGGACTGCAACCAGTGGTGGGATGGCCTAGATACAAAATGTTTGGTTGCGGCTCGGAAGCAAAGGATAGTTCCATCTGCTTCTCATTTGGGTTAGCCCGTAGAATATATACTCGTTGGAATTTCTTTTTCTTTTTTTTTTTTTGGGTCTTTCTACAAAAAATCACGTAAATTTAGATGCAGTTTTAAAAAATTACCTAGGTTTTTTATTTTTCAAAGGGACATTTAAACTTTCCAAAATTTTTTAATTTTACTCCTTAATTAACGTCTATTAGTTTTTGATTATGTGGCTTTTAAAATAACAAAAAAATAATTTTAAAAAATTCGGATTTGCATTAAAAACTATTTTAAAAATATTTAAATATTTGAAATAATTTTGTATTTAAAAGGATTATTTTTTTTTAAATGTCACATTAACAAAAATTAACAGATGTTAATAATGTTAATATTAAGGTGTTGCATTGAAAATATTTGAAAATTTTAGATGTGACTTTAAAAAGTTAGAAAATCAAGAAGGTTTTTTAAAATTACACCTAAATTTAGATGTTTTTTAATTTTTTTTTTTTTTTTTTTTTTAACGTCGGTAATACCAAGGGAAGGGGGATGTTGGATTGAACCTACATATTGCAGTTGGCCAACTACCACCCCAAATATTGGGATAAATCGGAGACCTGCTATATCAATGTATCTCTTTATGTTTCCTATTAACTAAAACTTACAATAAAAATATATCTTCTTCGAGTCGTTCCCTATCTCTACCTTAGCTGCTAGTGGTTTTACTTTTGCTATCTGACAATGGACAATGAACAATATTTTTTTTGCAAAAATTTGGTTTACGTACTCTGAGGTTTTAAAATATTTCTGAAGTACTCCGAACTTTGGCAACTCCCCCCCCCCCCCCCCCCCCCTAAGTACCATCTACTTAACTCTGTTAGGAATTTATAAAGAGTACCTGAAAAAAAAAGTTATCGAAGTTAAAAGTACCTTAAAAATATTTTAAAATTTTAAGGTACTTAAAAAATATATTACCAAACCTTATAGTATCTCATATTTTTTTCTTAAACTAATAGCAAGATTTACAAGTTTCCTTAACACAACATTTACTTGGGGGAGGAGGGTATTGAATTTCGAATTTGGAACGTGATTGAAAGAGGACGGGGATTTTAACTACTAAGGCAACTCAGTGATGCTTAACGGACATTGGACATGTCCAAAAAGGTGTTTGGGTGGAAAGAAAAAATGCTATTAGATAAAAATATACTTTGTTTTTTTACTTTTAAACAGAAGTAGAAAAATAGTGATTCTTATTAAAAGTAGAAGCAAAAACTAGACGTTCACACAAAAATACTTCCTATTCACAACACTATAAAAAATGTTACTGTATTCTCTATTAAAAGTACTTTTTATAAAAATACTTTTATAAAAGAAGTTTCTAAAAAATAGTTTTTTCACAGTTTAATCAGATATGCGCAATATTATTCTCCTCATACACTATAACGAAGCAAGAAAGGGTGTTACTCAAGGGACAGCAGTCAAGCACGGGTAAAACGAGGTTCCACGCACAACCCAACGCCGATTCCTCCCCCACGGAGGCACGCAACCCGGGACCATCACCCACTTCTTTGTCGATACGTCATAAGTGACAACCCGATTCATCTTCTGCGAACTTAACGACAACATAAGCAACCCTCTGTTACCTAAACAATTCATTTTAACTTGCTTACCATAGAACTCCAAGCACCATATATTTGGCATTCTGTCAACCTCCTTCCATAAGAGCACCATCTTTTGAAGCTCCCATACACACGCGCACGTAACCGAATTCTTTGTTAGTAAACCCACCAGCATTATCCGACCCTCAAACTCGGCTAGAGCGTGGTCTGTTGAGTTCACTGGAAACGGGACCGGTAGTTCCTTCCAAACTCCGGTTTCCATATCATATGACACGAGTCCTTCGGGATCTGAGCCCCTGTTAGTAATATACGGTATAGAAATTAAGGGGGGTTTGATACGTACGTGTATTATTCGGTTAAAAGTTCGTTGACTTATAAAAATAAACGATAATGTTAGTCATAATAGCGATAGCAGAAGTATAAGCATGGTACATGATTGGGTATAATCAGTAATTTGAGAAGCAAATATAGAATATAGATAATAAATTTAGGTATAGGTATTAATTATTTGAAATATATATATATTTTTTTTAAATGGAAAAAATATGGATATGTGTTATAATACGTGCATTTTATGGATGACATTAACAAACGTGTATACTATATTATTAGCAATTATATGTGAACACTCCGTTTCGAGCAGAAAAGTACGGATACATGTTAAGATTCTGACCTGATGAAGTAAACAGTGGATCCGATAGACACCGTCGGTGACTTGAAATTCAACGACCACGGGAGCTTGAAACTCGATGGAAAATCCGCTGGTCGAGCCCAGGAGTTCTTTGAAGAGTCATAAACTCCGAACTCTCCCCCTCCATCCACCCACATTATCTTGTAACCCGAACCGGTTGAATCTCGGGTCACAACCATCCCAACTGCGACCCAAGACCAGAACTTATAGGATCTAACCGGGAGCTCCTTCCATGACCGGGTAAACGGGTTACATACATAGAAATATCTGTGGCCAAAGTCAACCAAACATACCAAACCCCCAGCTGACGCAATCGGTAAAAGGTTAACTTTACGAGGAAGTTTTGGAACGTTAATGTGTAGCCATCGGTTCTCTTTCGGGTCATAAATAGCGCCGCTATTGAGGTTCCCGTGGATGACCGTGTAGAACCAAGGTTGTTGGGATTGCGGGACTTGAGCGTAGTGGTGTGAGAAACTTTGAGAGGAGAGAAGTGCATTCCATTTTTTGCACACCGAGCGCAAGCGGAAGAAGGAGGTTATTGGGAGCCTTGCAATAACGGGCTCGATAAGGTCATCGGGAAACTCGGTCCAGATTTGTTCGTTCATGGCCTCGGATGATCTGGACGATCTGGGTCGGTTTTTCCGTGCTTTACGAGGTTTTTTAGATGGAGGAGGGTTTAAGGGCTCTAGTGTTTGGAAGTTTCTGGAGTTTATGGCAGGCATAATCGCGGTGTTGACGTTAGCTTCAGCGAGATTCTCATCGAGATTGAGCGAGTGACATCTGTAGACAACATAGACATGTTAGCGCTCGAGTAGCGTACATACAACGTGGATGAGAGAGAAAGTGAAGTTTTTGCGGTTACAGGGATTCATCGACGTCGTAGAAATATAGATCAGTTACGGAAACCAAAGTTCCGATATCAATTAATCATGAGGGAATCAGAACTTTCATGGTTGGTTGAAATATAAAGCTTGTACAAATGGGGTAAATTGAATGCAAAAAACTAAACAAAACGACCAATAGTAAAACCGAGAGCTTTGTTTTTGTCCTTTTCTCTTGTTTTGTCTTGACTTCTGGGTATTTGCTACTTGGTCCCCGCTTTTGCGGGTTAACTACGGCCTCGTTTTTACGAGTTACCGTTTTGTAATATGACCGTGTCGCTAATTATAGAGAAAAAAGAGTAAAACCGAGAGCTTGACTGGAAGTTTGATGTCTCACAAATGAGCATATAGATAAGTGCCAAGAAAAGATTATGCAAATAATTTGAAACATTCAATCATTCACATTTTCTGAAAAATCACAACCATGCAAATTCTGGGCGTCAACTAAGCTAGTATTATACGCAACAGGATGTAAGCAAAACCTTATAAAAAATGCAAGTCTTTTTTTTAAAAAAATCTGTAAGGACGAGGCTCTTTATGATTGCTCTCTTCTGAGAGAGAAGGCATCGGCACGAGAAATAAGAAGAAGGGCTCAGAGGGAGCATGATCCTAGACCGAAACACCAAAGCCCTCTTGCCCAACACTAGCTTACCAGTCAGCTAATCTATTAGCTTCTCTGAAGCAATGATTGAAAGAAATATGCTCAACCGAAGCACTAAGAGCAGATATGTCATCCACAATAGTCAGAATATTCACTGGTGTGTCAAATAAGTGCCATTGTTAGCTCTGATAACACATTACTTCTACTTTAAACGGAATTATCAAAACATGGATATTCATAATAATATTACAACACAGGTAATAAAAGACTTTTTTGGTACAATGCTTATTCATAGTTTTGGTTTTCGAGAAAATAAAAACAACTTTTGGAAATAATTTTTCGAGAAATTATTATTTAGATACCTTAAGGTTTGACCATTGATCACCCAAGTACCCCGACCTTTCAAAACACACAATGAGATAACTTCAGGCTTAAAAATTTTATCTCTTAGATAACCTAAAGTTTTTAACTTTTTATCAATTAGGTAAACCTTTTGCCAAAATTTGATAGATTTTTGTTTAAATACTAAAAGTGGAACATCACTCCAACAATATATAAGTGTCTCCGTTAGAATTTAATAATTTTTTGCCCAAAAATTGCTGACATAAAACATAAGTTTGGTAATAACATAGGTAGTTTACATCAAAATTCATTGAATTTTGTACCGCAATTCGTTGACGTTTTTGGGAAAATATTGAGGCGGCTTATTGTATTATCATAATCATATACTATATTAGCATTTTCTGTAAAAGTTGATTGGATCCTTACAAACAACAATCAAATTCTAACACGGGATACCTATATGATAAAATATTCAAACCTAGAAAAAAATGAAAAGAAGAAACCAAAAGCTAAAACAAATCACTTATAATATACAATCTTTAGCTTACGATTTAGATATTCTTATATTTCAGATCAACATACAATTAGAAAGTTAATTGAAGTTCAACACAAGTTAAAACAATTTTTTCCCTCGTATAAAAAATTTTCCCTCGCAGAACAATCATCAAGATAAGGGCTTTGTTTAGTTCAAAGGAAAATATTCCCCTTTTGGAAAATTTTTTTTCACACAATACTTTCATTTAAAAATATTCTATTCTTACAAATCTTTCTTTTTTTTATCTAAAGATTATAATTTCATTCTATAAATTTATATGATTCACTTTTGGTGAAGTTGAGGTTGAAGTCACCATGGGAAAAACAACAGCAAATCCACTATAAAAGATAGCAATTACAACGATATGATTTTAAGATATTAGTCTTAACTTGAAACCTACAAGCAATTTGAGTGTTACAAGCCTAGCCTCTTTAGGGTCGAGAACAATTAATTCTCCCAATCAATTGGCTCCAAACAATACCTAGAAAACCCACTCTCAATTGCTCCAAGATTGATCCCCGATCTCACAGGTCTATTTCGATTCTCACTGTCCACCGAGGCTTTGTTTTTAGGCTTATATATAACCAAAGGGGTAAAACCCTAACACTTCTAAGCATAAGCCCAAAAATAACTTTATATCCAAAATAAACAAACTTTCAAGCAGCAAAATTCATCCAAAATAGCTCAAAATTTAAACACAAAGCAGAGACAAATCGCACAGATTAAAAAGAAAAGGAAGAGGAAACACACAAAAACTCATCACTGTTGAAAGGATATTGTGTATTTTGTTTTTGGGGTTATTTCCACCTAAGATCCCTGTACTTTTCGTATTACGTACTTTTAATTGTATAACTTTAGTCCTTTGGTCTTATTTTTGTTACCTTATTGACGTAATTTTTACCAGCACAATCACGTTAGATGCTAGCAACCTATTACAAATTCATTCATTGGTTCAATTCAACCCAATCAATGACCAAACCATTAAAACTTTCATTAACAACTTAACATAAATTTTACTCTAAGGATCAAATTGACACAATACACAAAATATAGAGACCGTTCACGTTAATCAACCTTGTTTTTGGAGTCAAATGAAATCGCAATTTACCTATCAAAAAAGAAGTTCGTCACCATTGAAGCAACAAATTTGACATAGCCAAATTGCAAAAGGAATCGCTTTGATCTTCCGATTAGATTCCACGAATCAGTAGATGAATTGGATCTCTTCATGCCCCCAAACAAGAACACAATCGCATCCAAATTTGCACAACTAAACTAATATTGAACTTGCTACTCAAAATAAATCTCAATTTTATTTTTTCTGAAACTCAAATTAATGAATTTTAAAATTATATTTATAGAAAAAGCTAATCTCATAGGATAATTAAAGAGATAAACGTTTTCTAAATTAAACAACTAATTTACCATATTAATCTAAATAATAAAACAAATAAAATATCATATTTACTAAAAAAAATATATTTTATTCTACTTTTATCAAATAATCTAATAAAATATTATGTAATTTATCATAATTAAAACTCTTTTAATATTGAATCAACTACAAAGACAAAAGTTAAAATGCAGTAGAAAGAGAAAAGAGATCGAACTACCTAACAGCCGAAAAATAGCGAAATCAACCGCAGATGATCAAACAGCAAGAAAGAATAAGCGATCTCAGTCAAAATTAACCTAATTTATCACAATCTTTAAGACTTACAATCACGAATTGGCTTCAAGATGTATACCGAATCACTATATAAAGTGAAAACGAATGTAGAGAGAGAGAGGATTTATGAAAACTTCAAAACAAGAGAATGATATGAAATTGTTTGATGAACTTAATCTTGACAATAAAAGACGATATTTATAGTTTTCTGATTATCTCTTAGAACAATCACATCTTCTTACACGAAAAGACACACTTCCTAACAACAATATACAAAAACTACCTTTTATTTATGAATATCGTTACTGTCATAATAAAATTATTATTACAAAAGAGTAAGACCATAGCTTACAAGGTAATTTTGTAACTCTCATTGTTAATTTGTTTATAATTCACATCAATTCTCTAACAATAACAATTTTTACTCTAACAATAACAATTAATTTTTACTTAATTTTAAAAATACATCAATAAATAAATAGCAACCGGGAGAGAGAGAGAGAGGATACCTAGGTAGCGAAGGTGACGGCGGCGTATGGTGGAGGAGAGAGAAGGTGGAGGAGTGGAGTGGAAAGAGAGAGAGAAGTTGGTTAAGCATCGTGGCCTCACCTTCCATGCTTACCCCCCTATAACCGCTCTACACCCCCCCTTTTATTTCACTCCCAAAACAACCACCCTAATTTGTACCGAATTTAAGTATCTAATATATACGTAATATATAATTTATAAAAGTTTTACGAATCGAAACTCAGTGTAGTGAGTTGTTTATATGGTTGTTTACGTTGTTACGATATTTTTAAGTTTGTTCAAATTTATCTTTCGTATTTTTTTTCTTTTGTTCAAAATGGTATCTATGTGTCCAAATTTCTTCAAATTAGTTTCTCATCTTTTTTTTTGTTCAAAATGATATGTAAAGTTTTATTTTAGGAAAATATTAGGCCGTCATCGAGTAACCAAAATTAGGTAACAATTAAAGTACGGGACTAAAATTAGGTCGAAGGTAAAAGATGAGGGACCAATTTGATCATAAAATAAAATATTAAGGGTTACTTTAAACAAAAGAAAAAAACGAAGGACCAAATTTGAACAAAATTGAAAACATTAGGAATCATTTTGAATAAACGAAAAATATGAGGGACCAATTTGAACAACTATAAAAATATCAGAAATTTTTACCAAAACCTCGGTAATTCTTTTACCATATTTTTATGCATTTATTTTGCAGAAAATACTGATGTGGTGCATATATAATATTGAGATCAATACTAACTACATCAACATTTTTTTTGGCAAAAATATATTCTAACAATTGTTAACCAATTGAATAAAGTTTTAAACCTTAAAATACTTTATTATATATATTAAAATATTATGATATCTGAGTGATAAATGTTAATCATAAGACCTAAATAATGAATTTCCTACTCATTAACCTTCAGGATGTATAAATTAATGAACAGTATATACTTGGACTCTTATTTGATTAGCAGGAAGTTGACAGAATATAAAAACTAGAAATAGCTTAGCAATTTCTAATTCTTTCAAAATGCAGGAAGTAACTTACCTACCTCCCCCCCCCCCCCCCCCCCCCCCCAAAACCGTGCAATAAGTTCTAATTACTTTGTTTTTAACTAACTTTTTCAAGAAAGTTTTATTTCTTATCCAATCAACCAAATATTTTTTACCCACTTTCTGTGAAGTTGACACAAGAATTAAATTTTCAGAAAATATAACTTCCCCTATAAATTCAATTCCCGTGACAAACGAGGCTAAACGAAGGACTGTATGGCGATCGAGGAGTTAGCTAGGTGGATTGACAAACTCTATACATGGTCAAATCTAAGCCGCCTTTGCTAGGTTCAAACTTAGACTTTTGGGGTGTTCCTTATCAGTGCACTAGTACAGAACGATGCGTCATAATAACGGTAACTTTAAGCTCAAATCCAGCAAGTTAAGAGCTTAGCTCGCATCAATTAAGATTAATGCAGCTCGGTTTAAGCTAAAGTTTGACTCATAAGGCTCGAATTTGACAAGTACAACGAGCTAACAAGAAGGTTTACTTGACTTGCATGCGATACATGTATCACTTACATGTAATTATATCTATCCTTGTAATCATGTTTTCTCGGGTTGGGATGTTGTATTGTGTTTCGTCTCTTTATATGGGTTGACTCAAGTGTCGTTTGTATGAGTTACCTGTTTTATATTACCACTTTGTACTTAATTATAGGAAAAAAATGTGTAATTATAACTTAACTACTCTACCATTTTCCTTGCTTTTTGGACTCATCCTTATCCAAATGTCCCCTAGATTCATACATATTTAAAAAAAAAGTGAAATACGATTATTGAGGTAAGAAAAACAAAGATAGGGAACTAATTTTGTAAAGACTACACCCGAGTAATCGGGGGACGATTTTGAATCATCTTATTTATAGAAAAATACAACCGAAGATACCAACAACCTTAAACCCTCGGGCGCAAGGCCAAATACATCAAAATGGTGTTTCCGCCCACCATGTTGACCGGCCTACAAAACTACAAATAATTGTACAAAATAATTCAGAGAATTTATCGTTTATACTTCTTTTTTAGTATTTAGGGCACAACCACAACACTAGGATGCGGTAGGAAATAATGCTCAAATCAAAATACAAGTATCCGTTAAAACAATTTATCACGTAAGTACTTTGATCACTCTTTATTAAATATATTCAAATAAGGATAGGATAATCTCTTATCCCCTCTATCTCTTTACCAACTCTTTTACCCTCCTCTACCCTTTCACTGAAGTCTAGTGAATTTTCACTGAAAATACTTGCATCAAACATAAATTCAACAATATATAGATAGCATCCTAATAGTTTTGCCAGAAAATACTGATATAACATACAATTTCAATAACATATGGTGACAACATTTTATCGAGTAGTTTACTATTACATCAAACCTTGGCATTAAACTAATTACTAGCAGCTGGAGCATTGCTACACCTCACGAGAAGGGGACGCACGAAAATGTTATGAATAGGGCACAATTGGTCGTTAATGACCAGCTTGTTCTTAAGCACCCTTCTTCTCGTATATTTTTTTACGGCTTTTTTCTCGTGACTTGCAGACCTTTTTTCTTAGCAGCTGAGTAAATTCAAACACTTGGATGGGAAAGAATGATGACAAGAAATGGAAAAGAAAAGTGAAAGATGAAAATGAAGAGAATGATTAAGGAAAAAAAATTAATTATGGGGAATGCGGTGGGTAATCATTTATTTCTTTCTTCGAATGAATATTTATTTGATGACTTCATGATGACGACTATGATGATGGGTTCTTTTTCACTTGTAATTTAACAAGTTATTATGTAATTTATTTTTTAAAAAATTTGTTTAAATTCTTCTATTATTTTTTCTTTTATTTATAATAATTTATAATATTTGTAACTTTATTCTGTGCGGATAAATCTAGAACAAACTGATATACTTTAATATCAATTTGTTAGGAAAATCTTGATGCAGAAGCGTAAACCCTAATTTACTTGATTCGATTCAAATAATATGACTCACACAAACGAGAAGTAAACAAATATATAGAGAAAGAAAAAACAAACAAGAACACACAATATTTACGAGAAAACCTCTCTACAATCGAGAGGGGAGAAAACCACGAGCGGAGATGGAGATTCTTTATTGATACTTGAACGGAAAAATTACGACACTTCCTCTGAATTTGAGGAATTACAAAACCACCTCTTTCTCTCTTAATGGCGGCGTCTCACTTTAATTGGATTTATTGGACCACAATTGACGTAAACCCTATGTCTAAATATATAGGCGCGGCTCTGGGAGGTCCCGATCGATCAGAACCAAGCCGATCGATCGGCCCTCTTACGGCCCAAAATCCCAAAAATTTACTTAAATCACCCGATCGATCGGGCTTCCCTCCTGATCGATCGAAGGCCTAACGGCAACCCATAAACTTAAAACAACTAATTTGAGACATAATCCTAACATATTCAAATTACTTTATTATTCAAGTTAGGGTTCTCGGCCCTAAAGGGATCAGGCTAAGTACATTGTACCCTCTCCAGACCCTGCATATGTGGGAGCCCTTGAGTCATTGAGTTTTGTTATTGTTGTTCTAGAAGATTTCTAATGTTTTATTTTTTTTACAAACTTGATCCTTTATCGTTTAATTTTTATCTGATTTTGATTAAGTGATGGGACTAATTTGAACAAAATAAATAATAAAAATTATTTTAATAAAAAAATAAAAGACTAATTTAAACAAATTTAAATATACCACGGGCTAATGAAATAAATAATTCTATACGACACTAAGGGTCCCGTTATAGTGTACTGGAGTTTATATATAGGAAAAATTAAAAAGTATCAGAAAATTAATTAATCTATGAACCAATTAATGAGATTCACCATGAAATTAAAGCCATACAATACAAGGGGACATTTATAAAGTTTTTAATTTATAAAATAATCCGAAATAAAATTTACTTTTTCGATAATTAAGATCAAAACCTAAATAATAAATAAGAAAATGATTAAATGACTCTCGAATGAAAAAGAGCAGAGCTCGATAAATAAAGCTGGCTTATGCTAGTCAAGACCGAGCCTAGCAAAATTTGTGCTTATAAGCTTATAGATCTAAATTATTACCTTAAAACACATCCAATCAAGCCAAATTTCGAGCCCAAATCAAGCTTAAATGAGCCTAAGTATGTTAAGTTCAAGTTAAAGTTTAGTATAATACCGAGCCTATGATAAATTAAGCATAAGCTTAAAGTTTTTAAACTTAACGAGCTTCATTCAAGCCCAAGTCAACAAATTTCCCGATAAATCGAGACTCAAGCCCGACAATTTACACCCCTGAATGTCCCTTTTCCAAATGGTAAGACTTATATGTTCAATCTCACAACAATTTTCAAAATAGTAAGGCTTACGATATTCAATCTTGTCAAGAAACCAACTTTTTCAAAAGTTTAAGCTAATAACCTCTTGGTTACAAGACTTTGATACCATGTCAACTTTTCCAAAAGCTTAAACTGATAAGTGAAGGTCTAAAATTGGTTTTACACTCTAACATGCCCCTTTACGCAAATGCATATTAGACTTGAAGCATGATTAATGTACACGCCCACGGTATACCATATGCTTAAATTATGCTAATATTTAGGTGAAGACTGCTGGGATTCGAACTCATTACCTCTTTAGTCAACAAGACTCTAATACCATATCAAGAAATCAACTTTTTCAAAAGTTTAAGCTGATAGATGAAGACCTATAAATAATTTTATATTCTGACAAATCTCACAACAATTTTCCAAATGATAAGGCTGATGATATTCAACCTGACAACTATTATGATATAGAATCTTGTTAACCACAAGGTAATATCAAGTGCATTTTATGAACAATTGGTTTTTCAATACGACAGTAGAGACTTTGTAACAGTAAGGTTGCAGATTCGAATCTCAATAGCTTTCACTTCCAATATTAATATAATTTCAATACAAGATATAAGGTAAATCTATGTGTTCAATCCACGAAAGCTTAATGTGAATAATGTAGTTCAAGAACAACGAAAAACAATAGCTGAGCTTCTCACATACGAGATGAAGGCTCCATTCAGCAGGATAGAAACTATATTTTTAGACTAGGTTTTCCGTTTTGCCACTGTTTATTGTGCATTCATTATGGAAAGTTCTCTCCGACTAAAAAGGTTTTACAGCCTTTGAATGAAAAATGACTTCCCTTATATGGGAAAGTCATGATTTCAAGTGGCGCAAAAACTTTTGTGGTAATCGTGGTGCGGATTTGAATCAAACCGAAATGAACTAGATTAGAACCCAAATCTTTAACAGCATAATGTTGGACAAGAATTGAACCGAGTAATCAATCGGACCGGAAAAGTTGGTCAAGGTCTTGAGGGAGGGGCAGGTAATGTGTCGTCTCCTTTTTTGACTGATTTAATTTGCTTTTTCACACACCCAAAATTTAATTTTTCAAAAGGAAAAAAAAAGGAATTAAAAGGGTCTGATGGATTGTCTTATCATCTTTTATGTATCTAATTCATCAAAAATAAACAATTAAAAAATGAAAGAAAAGAAAAGATTAGAGTGCCTTTACACTTTGGACTGTAAAAGTAGAATTGAAACCCACTTTCACTAGAGCAAATGCAAAGCTTGTTTCGAGCTTACCTTAACGAGCTGAACCTGTGCCTCGTAAAGCTCAATCTCGAAGACTTGCGAGTTTAAATGAGCCTAAATTTATTCCATGTTGAGCCACATTCGAGACTCCATCAAGCTTAAATAAGCCTAAAAAGGCAAGCTTAATTAGCTTGGAGCTTTCTGATAGAGACCCCGGTTTGACAAGCTGAGCTTGGAGCTCTCTGATACTGTTGGAAAAAGTTACAGAATTCGACCAACGGAAGCAAAAATCAACACTAGATCAATACAAAGATTTATCCGGAAACCTTTTTAACTAGATAGAAAACCTACGGGTACCTCATCTGTTGTGAAATTTGGAATCCGATCTCACATCTTTTAACCAAAATGTGACTCTTAACGGTAAATAACCAATCGTCCTCATTATATCTTTGGACAAAGAAAGCCACAATGCAATTTTTGAATTCTTGAAGTTGTAAAGCCTCAATAAAACTACTCGAAAACAAATCTCACTCACTCCCCCTACTCAGCTGCTCAGCCCCCAAGCATCCCTTTACAAATCACAATCAATCCTCTATTTTATGGTACTCTACCAATCATCATAAGTCCCTTTTATATTCGATCTATAGTTACCTAATTTTACTCTAATTCAAAATCTCAGTCCTATTTGATAACTAAATCTTACCCAAATAAGAACAAATTATGTCTCTCCTATCCTATCAAATCTAATCTTGATGCAATAACATCCCTGTTCGGCTCGTTTACACTGCTGCTCTAGAGTTTATAGTTACATTTGTAATGAATACGACTCTAAATAATAAAAAAAAGGAATTTTTTTTTCTTTTCTTTTTTTCTTTTTAACCTGAAATGGGTTGGAGGAGACTAAGCTTCAAAGCTAGATAAGGGCCCAAGCTACAATCTCCACTTTGCTACCAAACAAAAGGGTTTTAATTTCTTTTTCTTTAAAAAAAAAAAAAAAAACTCTTTTTTTAAAAATAATTTTCAATACAAGCCACACTTCTTTTACATGGGTGATGCCTAGAGGAGGAAAATGCCGAAATTTAACCCGACTCTCGAGACTTCATCAATTTCCACCCTAATTTGTTCGAACCCTAACTATTGAAACAAACCGAGGATCTTCAATACAAGCTACATGCACTGAGCAAGACAGGGTCCGCATTTAATTAGAAAGATATAAAATAAAAGGAAAAAGGCAAGAAATGAAAATTAAAAGAATAATAACTACCTCTTCACGTGATATTTTGTGAATATATATTCTTTTACTATATCCATGGTACAATTTAAATTTTTTTTATTTTTAATTGTATTAATTTAATTCCTAAATAATTTATGTTATATCAAGTTAACTATGCAGTAAATTGACATTACATTGGATGGAAGTTTTAGTTGTTGCGTTGTGGATAATTTAAATTGGGCACATTTTTATTTTTATTTTTTTTGATAATTAGTGACATAGTCGCAATATATAACAGGCAACTCGAACAGAGCGAGGTCTAGCACATCCCATATAAATACGGGGATCAAAGAGAGGAAAAAAGCAACATCCCAGACCAAGAAAACAGGAGAGCTAAAGGGTTACATACGGAGCCAACAGGTGCCAGAAGACTATAAAAACACTGACAGTAAAGCGGGAAGAGCCAGGTTCAGGGGGAGTTCGACCAGAGCATCAAAGCCATGGGTGAAGATAGCAAGATAACCTAACTTTAATTTAATGATACAACTACAATAGCACAATAGAAACCATAGTGAATTTTGATTGTCATAGGTAAACAATAAACATAAATCTACATATATCTCAATTGCAAAATCGAATATAGACTTATCTTACAACCTTCAGTCGATCACCATGATATACAGTGTAGAATAATTGAGGGAAGCTACCCAATCCTCTAAATTTCCACGTACAGAACCGAGAGCCGATGATGACAACTCTACCGATAGAGTTTGAGTTTTGGAAGCCTTAATGAAGAAGGAGGTTATATTTATTGGCATAAAATCATAATTATTATCCACATTACCATCCCTATTCTAGTGGGATCCTCCCTGTTATTATCTCAACAGATAAGATAAGCAACATCAAATAACTTCTAAAGTAGCTAATAACCCTAGATGAAGTAGCCATTTTATTATTTCCTAGATGGGAAACACAAGCTACATTAACAATCCCCCCGGAAATGCATACAGGAAGACTACGACAACAGTGATGGCGATAAGGCCGTTTAGGGGCAGTACTTCATGTTTGTATCCGATAGAGCTGTCCGCTGATGAATTGGTCGATGATGAAGACGAAGAAGAAGAAGAAGCTGCTGATGTTGGCGGAGCAGCGGTACCGCTTGTATTTGTAAATACAGCCGCTGCTGGCGAGGTCGGAGATATGCCTAGCAAATCTGCAATGCATCTCAATGATTTACTGTCAAAGGCTAGATCTATATAAGTTTAGTAAGAAATTATGTCGATGATGTGAAATCTTAAGGTTGGAGGCCCTCAGAAACGTCCTCTTTTGAGGGGCAGCATCCTGTAGGGATAAGAATGCGTATATCTTACCCCCAGAACCTGTTGTGCCGGGAGCTTATGAGGCTTCTTTATAAATTATTGTTGAAATGAAAGAGGCTTCTGTATAAGCTAGGCCAGTCTACCTATCGCCAATTAATTTTTGGATAGAACCTATCATTTATGCTTATATTTGGACCTTAGGGATGCCACTATTATGGATTAAGCCGACAACAGGAGAAAGTTTCAGCCTTATCTACACAGTTTATTATTAACTACAGTTAGTTACAAGGCTATATGGTTGGTATTGACTTGGTGATAGTTGGGCCATTTTGGCCCGAGGTTAAAATGGTAGTGTTCATATCATATGAGCTCAGAGTTGCATTGGGTTTGGCCCACCAAACTAGTGAAATTTCACCATACAACCAATAGAGTTAGCACATACGAGATCCATATATGAGCTCAGATAAGATTTCTATTAGGTGTGATGGCCTCTCTTGACTACATTAATACTAGATTTGTTGGGTGCCTTTTGATGGCACCTTTGGTGGCTCCTGATGATGGTAGAGTTTCTAGGATGTTAAAATGGCAAATGGCCCATAAAGAGAGCATTTTTGTGTCTGGTATAGTATACGGGCAACAATAAGATTGTAATCCTCTCGTTCCTTCCCCCTCTGTGGAGGTAGGCTAAAACCCAAACCATGTAAATTCCATTGTTCCAATTTTTCCCCTCAAATCCCCTTTGTTCGTGTTTGCAATTTCGATTCAAGGTTCTGGTACTTGTGGATTGTCCTAGCAGTCCCGATTGGCATTAGGTAGGATAGCTTGCTAGCCTTATATACTAATTTCTTTACCATACAAGAAAGGCGGTCCCCTTTGAAAGGGTTTGTTTAGGGTCCCGACAATGCCAGGACCGACCTTGATGCTAAGTCTAAATTTAAAAAAGTTAAGGGAAAGAGACTAACTGGGGCAATTACTGGTGCTGGCATTAGTAAGCTTACAAGCAGAAGGGAGCTGCAGAATCCGACCCTCTTGTATCCCCAAACTCCTCATCTGCTCGCTTCCGTTATGTGTTTGTGCGATAAACAAGCACAAGCATGTCGGTTGCTGCTCCTTCATAGTCCCCACCGCCGTGCAGCACTCCTTCGTTGGTGTCCCCTCCTTCCCCGTCGCGTAGTTCAGGCAGCTTGTCACTGCCTGCATCGCAGTGGCACACTGCTCCGGTATAACGGCGCCAGAGACTAGTGGGTCGCCGGAGAAGACAAGGAAGAAGAAGAAGCGGAAGTGGAAAGAGTAGAAGTTCATAGCGGTGCGATTATTTTATTTGAGTTTTGGTTGATGTTTTGGTGTTGGGCTTATATAAGGGTGACAGCTTGGTTGGACACGTGGCTTGATTGTGGTCTACGTTCTCTCTCAGTGCTCTCGTGGAATTGACACGTGGCACTTCAGAGTTCAAAATGAGATGTACTGCCCAAGTTCAAGCATGAGATAAGTTCATTGTCTAAATAGGTTAGCTGATGCAGTCTTTGGGATAGTATTCGGCAACAACGATAAGGCCAGTGTCATAAAAACTCCGACCAGAGCAGGATCTGGGATAAAATGTACGTAGTCCTATCCTTTGGGGTGGTACCCTAAGGCTAGAGTTTGGTTTCAGATGCGAAACCAAATTCTAGCCTTACCGAAAATGAGGCATTTATTCATTTTTAACACACGTTTTTATGTTTACTAGCTCAAGCCTCATTGTTGCAAGAGCACTTATTCTATAATGCAACTGATGTCACTAATTACGAGGAAAAAAAGAGGAGAGAATTTATGGGGAATTTCAGAAGGATTTCCCCACTTAACATTCATGGAGGAAAAAAAAGTTTGAACTCTCATTTTCCATCAACCTGTGAGTAACTATATTTGGGACAAATATCATATTTCATACTTCTTTATGAAAAAACAAAAACCAAGTTCATTTCAGATAAGAATTGAAATGCTACGATTTTAGATTATATATGGATTGATACTATCTAAACTAAAATTACTATATATTAAAGATAATTGTAGAAATTGAATAGAAATAAATAATAGCAACAACAAACTTAGTGTCTAAAAAGCTCCTGCCAAGCCAGAATCTAGGGAAAAATTGAAAGGAAAGAGATGGTAAAATGGAGAATTACTCCATTACAACCTCCATTAATAACATGTCCTAGTAATTTCCCACTCACGTCTTCTTGTGGACTGGGTTATGCTGGTGGTGGGTCGGATTGGACATGTAACATACATGGGTTAAATTGGTTCAGCTAAAGCACATGAAATAAATTGACACAGTCAGCAAGATACATGAACTTATGAGGTAAATAAACCGAAAAAAGCTAAGACGCAATAAATGAAAAGAATAGGAGGCTGACATATACATTAGATAAGAGTGAAAAAAAAATTGTATTCATTGAAGTTTGTATTTTACAAATGATCCCAGGAGATAAAAATGGAGCTAACAAAAAGTCTAGAGGAAATACTTCATCCTGTCATCTCTTCTCATCGCATTATACACTGCTTGCACCTGCCACCCAATAATGCCATCTCTCAGCTCTATGTTATTTCTATACATTTAGGTTGCCCCAACCAACCCCGACCCATGAAGAGGCCCACAATCCCCATGAGCAAGTAAATCATGAGTATATCCTCGGTAAGAATTGAACTCCTGACCCTTAACCGATGACCACATGGGTAGGAGACGCCACCAACTGAGACGCCCTCATGATGGGCTTTATTTCTATACATCCTCATCTAGGAATGACAACGGGACCTAAACCTATCAAATATCTATCCAATTCAATTCGTTTAAGATGGGTGTGAATGTAAGAAAGGGGTCTTCAATGAGTTTGAATTTAAATGTTGATAAATGGGTTTTAGGCAGGGTCGATCTTGATCAAGTCAAACCCAAAGTCAACAAAAATATGCTAAGTGCAGAAGTTCTAATTTCTAAATATTTTATATAGCGGAGGGAATGACTCTTATGAGAGGGTGAGAGATAAAAGGGTGAATTGTCACACATTTGGTTAAAGTGGGGTCAGGGGATGATGTCAGCAACCAAATAAGTGGTCCAGAATTCACTCTCACCCCCTTATCCTCTCACTTGAGTCATCCCCTGTGCGTGAGTACGTATGCATGTATGTATGTATGTATGTATGTATATACACATACATACATATATACACACATATACATACATACATATATACATACATACATACATACATATAAGGGCATGTTTTATATGGGATAAGAGGGATATAATGATAAAATACTTATTTGGTTACTATTAAAATTACCCCAATAAAAATTCTACCCCCAGAATAAAGTTAAAATCACTCCAGATAAGAAGGGGAAACAAATTCTGGCCTAGGACATTGCACACTCACTGAGAAGAGAATATGGATCAAAGTTGGCCTACATTTGGTTTGGCGGAAAAAGTTTACTATCATATTTCAATAATTCTCTTTTGTGAAAAGCTAGAAAAATAAGGCAGAGAGAAAATTCCAGCCCCACCTTTTCTATTTCGACTTTCACCCTCAGTCTATATCGACTTTAAATGGATCAAATATAATTCATATATAAAAACTTATATAAACAAATTGATTTCCAAAATTAAACCAAACAAAAAAAGAAAAATAATCGCTAGCTAAAAATCTCTTAGGAGAAATATTTTAGGACGAAAAATATTCTCCATCCGACCAAATAGGAGCCTTAACAATTGAAACAGATGGAACAAATGAATTCATATTTTTTTGGTTCGTGGGTGAATAACACATCTAATCACTCAGACTCGTGCTAATGCTTTTAGGATCCCTCGTCATTCAGGGACGAGGCTAAAGCGGTTTGTCTTTACCATTTTTTTTTTTTTAAAAAAATCTGATAACTCAGACATTGCATACCCACAGATACAAAGAGAGAGAGAGAGGAAGGAAAAATACCTGCTCACTGGAACTAACTCGCACGGGGCCAATATTTACTGATACATACTTTCCCCTCGATGACAATTTCTGCTTCACACGTCCCTGTGCCAATATAAAACAATAGTATCATCATAAAACATTTTTCTCCGGTAGGCAAGTGAAATTAAACATTTCAATCTAGGACCTCTTAACTAGGCCTCAACTCTGTCAGTGTTCTACCACCGTTCCAGTAGATACGTGGAACACTGTTTCAATAATTGGACTGCCTGAGCTAACTTACATGCACCTTGACTAATTCCCATGTTGCACGCAACATCTACTCAGAAGTTTCCCTAGGGTAAATTGCAACTCACATTCCCAAAAGGTGGAGGCACTGGGTTTGTTATTGTTGTTGTTGTTGTATTCCCAAAAGGTGATCCCAAGGAATTATTTGCATCCAATGGCAAGCATAATTGCCTCATAAAGCATCTTGTAGAAATGGGCGCGCGAATACTTCTCTTCTGTTACATTTTATTTTTTTTTTACTCTGTCATCATTAGTTTGGAAGTTTGATTGGCACAGATATGTGACCAGATGTACCATTGGATACTGCATGACCTAAGACAGTTAACTACGGTAGCTGAAATTTGGCCTATTCACATTGAAATAGCCAAATCCCTTCAAAAGAACCCATGTAACGCACAATGCTAAAACAGGACGACAAACGAAAACCCGTCCCAGATTTTACGGCTCATGTCAAATGCATAAGTTGAGTACCCAGAGCGAGACAAAACCTCAAGCAGTCCAAGCAGTTGTTTGGAGCCCTCAAATTTTTGGGCACCCTTAAAATTATAAGCTCCTTATTTTGGCACAAGCACAAATTTCTATTTTCCAATTTATTTAGTTGATATATACGTTGCTGAAGAAAGGTCCCCGTTTCAAAATATCCACTTCGAGCCCAACAAATCTGAAGATCAGCCTTGAGAGTACCCGGAACTTCAACATCTATGGAGCTCATGGACTACCTGGACTTTATGGCCCTACCTATAACAGTTAAACACCAAACTAGTACAACAGACCTAATATAGCAAGCCTCAAAATTATTTAACAGGGAACTCGCAGCCTGTGCTCTTCGAACTATTAGAACAAGTCTACATATAACAGATGTATTCTCCCCTCAGCGCAGAGTTCTAAAAATTCATCGTCAACATATTACTAAAAAGCCCTTGCTGCGTAAGTTATCCGTCCCAAAGAGAACGGATAAAAACTTGCGAAAACTAAAAGATGGATCCCACAAGACATCAAACCACTGAACCATATATTGAAGTGTTCCTCACCCTTCTGGTATGTGATATCAATTCACAAGAACGCATCTGCTCGATGGAATACGGTTGATTTTAATATGGAGCTATAAACGATTTTCACAACAATAAGAACACTTCCAGGAGAGTTGTGTATTTTAAAACAGCCGTCCAGAAACGTCCATTGAGATGAGCCTCATAAAGATACCTACTAAAGGTTCTTGTCGACTTGCTCCTAACCAAGGTATAGGTAAACCATCAAGAACACATCCACGGCCATGTTTAGTTGTTTACCCTCCAACACCTCCACAAGCCATCAGCCCTACCCAAAACTCTCCGAATGATTTAGTCAAACAACACTTGATTCAATAAGCGAAATCATTAGCGACATGATCTCATAATCTCTTGCTCAGATAATTTTGAACAACTATAAATTACAAATTTCGTGCCAGCTATTGTTTTACTTGAATAACTCCAAAATAGACATTTCCTGCCATCTACTGTTTACTTGTAAGTTAAAATCAGACCCTCAAAGCGTGGCTGCAAGTGACTGAAGGCTGAAGCTTATTCTAGATTTTGCGACACGTCCAATAATACTCTCCTCTACGTCAATTCTTGTTGCAATTCATATTTAAACATCCTTTATGTCAAAAAAACGGATTTTGGGTGGGTCAAGGGCGGTGGGGATTTGGAACTAGGACCTTTTACCCTCGGGCCTCAACTTGGTAATTTTACCATTAAACCAAGGCTTTGTTGGCCTAAAATATCATGATTAATGATACATTCCAAGAAAATATAGCCATAGAGTGTACAAACCTCAGGAATAGGTTGTTGCAGGACAGATTCGACTGCGACAACCATAGATTGTACAAAATCATCACCACCAGTTCCAATTGCCGTAAATCCTCTAACTGTTGGGTATGAGTTCACCTGGAAAATAATGATCGCAATGTCAACATGATCAACTACAAGATGTATCTAGTAATTTTTATAGTTTCACAATTTGAAATAGACAAACATATAAACAGACTTGTCCATCAAATCCGTGAACACAAACAAAGAGATACCAATGGAGACATTGCAGATTGCCTTCACAGATCTAGTTACACAATACTCTATTTCACTCGAAATGAGGCATAGCTCACTTGATATACAAAAGAATGTTTGAATTTCATTTTCAAGAAGTGAACCGCACCTTTTGATCCAGTTCAAGCCACTCATTAGTAGAATCATCTGTCACTGTGCCACCAATGACAACATTTGTAGTTTGTCCAACTCTTCCTTCGGTTTTTGAGACTTCTGAAGGCAATATCAAAAAAATTACAGTTTATGGACAGAAGATAAATGAAAAAGAAGCGAAATGAGACATTCTATACAAAGTTGATGGGCAAGCAAAGAACAAAAACCCAGATAAAGTCGCAGAAAGAACCACGTAAGTTATCACCTAAATACACTCTGCTGCCACACGAGAAACAGGATAAAGGGGAAAGATAGATCTGATGTCAAGATCCTAAAGCCACTAATTAGACCTGTTACTTAAAGTTGCAGGTCTTTGAAGAATACGAGCCACCAATCTATTATAAGACGAGACTTATCAAATGTCCATCCTTCAATTCACAGGATCAACTACAAAGTGAAGAATGGCCAACAAACCAGACACTAGTCATCAAAGAGAAACCGTCCAACTAATCTCATTTGATGCCTATAAGACGACTTCACTTACATCTCTGAGCCTACTCCAAATTCTAAACGTATGATTTGCGTTCTGTGCCCCAAGATCTTGGAACAAACACTCAAAGCTTCACCCAAATTCAAACTCATATAATCTGGTAAAGGATATGCAGATTTCAGTGCTCAAACCCCCAGGGCTTAACCCCCTAGTTTTACAATCAACAGGTGCATTTGGTTTTTAGTTTGAAGGGCATTTGGGGTTTGTATCTGATATGTTGCAAGACCCTTTCGAAAGGTCTACCACATACAGCCACTTCAGAATACAGATCTTTGAGGATTCCAGTAGCGCAGATGAGCCGAGGGCAAAAATGGCTCTGTAACTATCCACCAAACTAGGATCCTCTTTAAGAACATAGCTGAATTAGCCGGATTAAATAGCTTTGCCTGAAAATTGAACAGTTCTTAATTTTCTTACTCAACAGGGAAAACAACACAAAAACGTAGCAACATAGGGGGGAGGCTGAAATCAAGTGAAGAAACCCTAGAAATGAAACAATAAATATTCCTCTTCCCCTCCCTCTATTGTTCTCGTTTCTATGATCTTCAAATGGCTATAGTTTGTTAAGGTATAAGATCATTCTTGAGCCTTATCCAACAACTTCAACTTTTGGTACGAATGGTTCCTTCATATAGCATCAGAATGTTGGTGGCTAAGAGGTCATAATTTCAATTCCCAACAACCCCAACTCTCGTAATATTAATATTAATATACATAATGTATGATGTAATCTATAAATCCACGCTTTCAGCCCAATGGGTGTTTGCATAAGGGGCAATAACCATTCTTAAGCCTTCACCTAAGCGCTTAAACTTTTGGAACATATGTTCCTTGAAAGAGTTATCCTCACTCAATCTCTGGTCAGCTGATTACACAAAAAATGCATACAAACATGCATTTCAATCTCTCCGAACTCCAGCCAAATGGAATATTGTAATCTAGCCTATTCCAGATAGAATTATAAACCCTAACCAACCACCAATCATGCAGCCATCCATCATAAACTAATATACAGACTATTAGGATCACCCATAAAATACCGAAACCCTAAATTGAAATAGCAATCATAAACGGAAGGTGGTTGGGATTAAAACCAAAAACACCGGAATTTACGTGTTTAAGCTGAAGCTTCCATCACAAAGAGAGCACAATAATTCTGCTATATCTCTAAAAGATTACATTAAATATCTCAACTCTCGCTAAATCGCACCGGGCCTTAGGTCCGACCCATTGAGTTGATAAATATAAGATCCACATATAAGTCCAACTGAGGTTTCATACTAAAATCAATTGGTATTAAGTGAAGTAACTCACTAGGCTTATAAGGTATTTCTTCTTCCCTACAACTCCTATATGAGTTCACATTTAACTTGCATGTGAAGTTCTTATCAGCTCTCAACCCAGATGTCAAAAATACACAACCTAATGTATACATAAATAGATAGACATGAATATACCTAGATATATATCGACACATAGATACATAGATAGATAGACATGAAATGGCTTTGAGAACGGCCTCTTGAGGAGGACCTTGCTCAACCAATTGGCATTATGTAGAGTAATTCCCTAAGCTTATGTGTTCTTGGTCTCTTCTTTCCTACAACCCCTACGTGGACTTCGCATTTGACTCATATATAGAGTTCTTAACAAGTCTCAACACTCATATCAACATAAAGCCACTCACACTAAAACCCTCGAAAGTCATGGGCCTAAATCAGATTGTCCAATTCTTTACTTCACAACCAAACTCCATACATAACCCAGATATATATCGATCGGTAAATAAATAGATAAATAGACAGATAGATAGATAGACCGACCTGAAATGGCCTTGAGAATGGCCTCTTGAGGAGGCCCTTGCTCATCATTTGACGACGATGAACCCTCCTCCGGCGATTCACCGTCGCCGTTAGAGCAATTCAACGAGAAACTTCGCCGGTGAAAATTCCGAACCCTAATTGCTCGAAGAGCGCCGCAGCTCAATCTCTGAGGCCTTGAAGGCGAACCGCACATACTTAGCGAAGTAATAGATAAACAGAGTCCGCCGCCACCGCCGGCGATATGGTGGTAGCGAAACGCCGGCAGCCATGGCTCCACCGTGAGCGCCGTCCGTAACGCAGTCATGCACGCCATTTGTTCGATCTTTTGTCTTCGGTGTTTTCAGTTTTTGATTTGCTTAATCTCATATATCACCGCCGTAGAAATAATCTGTTGTGCAATGTTACCGTTTTTGATTCAACTTATTTTAACTTATATTTTTTGAGCTTATTTATTTTAATAATATTTATACATTTAAGATTTATATTTTTTTACAATAAAGTATTTGATTATACAGCACAAAAATATATTTTTTATGAAATAAAGTGTTAAATGCAAGTTTAAAACACAAACTTATCCATTATAATATCAAAAATGATTTCATAATATAAATTAATTAATAATAGTAGGTAGGAGAAAATCATAAAAATAGTTGGTCACGGTAGTGGAGAGCGATGAATGTAGCGACGCATGGGCATAAAAAGTGGGGGTGGTGATAACAAGTAAAAATAAGTCATAATAACGAATATTTAATGTTAATATAGTCTTTTTAAAATATTTTTATGAAATAAGCTGTGAAAAGATCTAGTTTTGTATCTTTTTCTACTTAGTTATAAAACAGTTTTTTGATCTTTCTACTTAAGTTATGAAAAAAATGTAAAAAGATCTTTTTTGTTAACCAAACGCAAGTTTTACAGTTAACTAGATCTTTTCACAGCTTGGCTAAATCAAACGCAATCTTAGTAAAATACGGTACTGGAATTAAATAAAGTGTAATAAGTTCATATATTATTTGACTCTATACATCAAAAATTTGGTTAAAAGTTTGTTGACTTATACAACAACAACTTAGTGTCTAAGAGATTCCAACCGAGATAAGGTTTAGGGGTTAAATGTATGCAATTTTATCCCCATAGGATACTATAATGAAAAGAGGCTATGTCCACAGGCCCTAGCCCGAAAAGAGCCCCAAAATAATAATAGGGTGAAAATAGAGGTAATTATGTCAATTTTAATTTTTATTTAATAGTGTTATCAACACGCCGTTACCTGATCCCATTAGAACTCCGAAATTAAGCGTGCTTGGGCGAGAGTAGTACCAGGATGGGTGACCTCCTGGGAAGTCCTCACCCTCAGATTGGAAGCATTAGGAAACAGCCTCTCTTCAGGTTAACACCCTGAAGGGGAAAGGCTGCGTACATCCGCCCCCCCCGACCCTGCGTATGCCGGAGCCCTTGAGGCACTGGATATGTTCATATAGTGTTATCTGTAATAGTAGTTGTAAGAAGCATCATATATATTAGAAAATGGTTTGGGAATCAAGGTGTTGCAAAGTATAGAAATAGATACTTAATCTAAGTATATGATAATTTTTAATCAGATCTTTTGTTTTTATTCTGGAAAACTACGGATACGTCTTATTAAACATGTATGAGACGGCTAACATTGAAAAATATGTATTTTACAGTTTTAGTGACAATCATATGTAAACGCCCTTTTTAAATAAAAAATATAAATACATGTTAATACGGAAATTATATCCATATCTTACTCTGATGTTTTGTTGGAGTTTCATTAACGGCTAGAGTTACAAATTTGTTATTATCAAAGCAATGATATGACTTACAAACAATAAGAGCCATAAAATTGTCATAAAAACTACGATCTTACTCTGACAATAACAATTTTGCCTGACCCTTTCAAATTTTGATTTTTAATTTGAAAAAATTAAAAACTGAATGAAAATGGGCCCTTAACTTTTAACTCAGTTCCCGTTAATGGGTTTCTCCACGGCCCAATGGGCCATGATATGAAATATAAAAGAAAAATGAAAGAAAATTGTGGAGAGTGGGATTTGAACCCACGCCCTTTCGGACCAGAACCTTAATCTGGCGCCTTAGACCAACTCGGCCATCTCCACCTCGTGCCACCACTTAGCCAAAACAAATAAATAAAATAAGTTACAAATTAGAACCTTCACACTAGACCCTGCTTTTGCGGGAACTCTTGCAGGCACTGGGTTTGTTGTTATTGTTGTTGTTGTTGTATATTAGTGTATTAATTTTTTGAAAAAATTACAGAAAACCCCTTTGACTTTTCTTTAATTATAGAAAACCCTCTTAACTTCTGCTTTAAAAATAGAAAACCCTCTCACAAATACAACCACTCATTAAACCCATTTATTTTTAAAAAATTATCACTTTGCATCCAAATAACTTTTTTGGACCATATTTCCCCTTAAAATAAAATAATTAAGTATTTAATTTTAGTTTTAGATAGGATTTTATGTTTCGAGGAAAAATAATAATTTTTTTATATTTATAAAAATTATTATTTTAATTAATTATATAGTAGTGATATTATAATATTAACAAAAATATTATATTTTATCTTATAATATCTTTATAAAAAATTTAAAAATATTTTTTATTTTCTAACCTTATAATATCATTACTATAATTAATTAAAATAATTATATTTTATATAAAATTTTCTTAATTCTATGGCCAAAAATATAATTTTTTTCTAATTTTAACCTAATAATATAAAATTTTCTTCTAAAAATATAATTAAACATTTAACCCCTCACTTTTAAAGGGCAAAATGGTTTTAAAAAAAAGTTTCATGGGGTTAAATAATAAATTTTTAAAAGTGAGGAGGTTTTGAAACTGCTTTAATTTGTGAGAGGGGTTTTCTGTTTTTGAAGAAAAAGACATGAGGGTTTTATTTTATTTACCCTAATTTTTTAGTCTATGAACTATATGAAATAATATTTTAGTCCAAAAAGTTATATATATTTAATAAAATGATCCAAATAATGATATAAAATAATGAAAGTAGGACCTATTTTGCACCCTTACATATTATTATTTGAATTATTTTATTAAATATATGTAACTTTTGAACTAAAAAATTATTTCATAAATTTGTGGATTTAAAAATTAATATACCTAACCTTGGGTACTAATAGTTAAATTATCCATAGAAATATTTCCCAGAAGTTGAGCATTAAGTACCTGACATTTTAGTATATGGCTTTGTTTGGTATGCCAGAAGTAACGCAGGAATAGAAAGTATAGATTTTGGCTCTTGTTTAGTTGGCAGAATGAAGGAAGTCGAAATTGCTTGACAATTTTCAATTCTTTCAAATTACAGGAAGTAACTTACCTAACTTCCCCTAGGTAAGTTCTCATTCGTTTGCTTTTACTGGCCTTCCTAAAGAAGTTATATTTTCCATCCCGATAATCAAATACTTTGTATCTACTTCCGGGAAAGTTGATATAGGAATTGAAATCTCAGAAAATGCGACTTCTCCTATAAATTCTATTCATGTAGCAACTAAATGATGCCTATATATTGGGGTATGAATTTTAAATATTTTATCACAGGTACTGTATGTTAAAAGTTAGAAAATTCTATAATAACTCTACATATGAGTTTAGTTGAATCTCACATATGAGTTGTGAGAAAGAAGTTATCAATATATAAATCTAGTAGGCTACTTCACCTAATATTATTAAATTTTACCGGGCCTTTTGGGCCCAACTCATGGAGTTGGAACATACAAGGTCGACACATAAGTGCAAGCGGGGATCCATACTAAAACCAATTGATATTAGTTGGAGTAACCTACTAAGCTTATATGTTGGTTTCCTTATTTCCTACAACTCGGATGTGGAATTCACATTTGACTTCCACGTTAAGTTCTTAATATTATGTTCGAACCTCATGTATGTCAACTCCGTGGATCGGGGCCTAAGGTCCGATGAAATTTAACATAATCGCCATCTCAATGAACTTTTCAATTCTAGTGAGATTCTCCTTATTATTACCTCAACAGATAAAATAAATGGCTAACTTGTTAACTCATAAACTGACAGCTAATAGTTTATATTGTAGGTCTTGTTTTTTCACAATTATATCATTATTTTCATCGTCTATTAGTTTATTGCCTGTGTTTTATTATGAAATTCTATTTTCCTGACCTGTTGTATGTTCTTTTTTTCCTTGTTTTGATCCCCGTTTTGTTATGGGTTGATTCGGGTCTCATTTATATGAAATGTCTGTTTTACATCATGTTTGGTCGCTAATTATTGAAAAAAATTTATTATTTTCATGGCTTGGGGAGGACATTTTGGTGGCATAAAAAATTGCCGCTTTTCCGACCATGAAAACTACATTAAGTTGACATATTAAAATTTTAATTCCCATTGCTATCACCTTATTAACATGGATTATCATGTTACGCTTTTTAAAAACAATTTTTTATATTATGAACTTATAATATCATTACTATAATTAATTAAATATCAAAGAGGGTACCAACACGCCATCTTTGGATCCCATTAGAACTTCGAAGTTAAGCATGCTTAGACGAGAGTAGTACCTGGATGGGTGACCTCCCAGGAAGTCCTCACCCTCAGGTTGGGGGCACCCGAAAACAGCCTCTCTTCAGGGATAATTCCCTGAAGGTGAAAGGCTGCGTACATCCACCCCCAGACCCTGCTTAGGTGGGAGCCCTTGGGGCACTAAGTATGTTATTTTTACTTTTATAATTAATTAAATAATTATTTTTGTATAAATATTAGAAAATTATTTTATCTTTTGTCTAAAAACATAAAAACTCATAATTTATGTCCAAAAACATAAAACTTCTTTCTAAAATTAAAAATAAACACTTAATCTCTCACTTTTGAAGGGCAACATGATCATAAAAAGTGACTTGAGATATTAATTTTTAAAACCAATGGCATTAAGTGTTTGGTTTTCTTTTTTTTTTTTTTTTTTTTTTTGTGAAGAGGTCAACTAGAGCAACAATAACATACCCAATGCCTCAAGAGCTCCCCCATAAGCAGGGTCTGGGATGGGTGGTTGTACGCAGCCTTACCCTTTCAGAGTGTAACCTTGGCGAGAGACTGTTTCCAAAGACCCCCAACCTGATAGGGTTAGCAGCACGAGGACTTCCTAAAAGATTACCCATCCTAATACTACTCTTGCTCAAACACGCTTAACTTCGGAGTATTACCCAGTGCTTTAATGCCTCAGTGAAGGGATATTTTATGCAATTAAGGCAAAAAATATAGAAGTTTTCTGTAATTTATCCAATTAAAAAATTGAATTTCAATTGCTATCACCTGATTAACATGGATTATCATGTTATGCTTTGGACCAAAGATTATACTAATTTTGTTTTAAAATAAATTATCCTTCTCCGAAAGATATCATTTAATTTAATCAATTAATTATTATTATTAATCTCCAGTCAATAATGTTGATTACCTAGGAACAAGTTAGCTAATTACGTACGTCGAGTTTGTGGCCGAGAAATTTTCCGTAAGAAAAATATTTTATTATACAATATAATTTAAATATATATTTGCATAATCTGTATACTGAAAAAAATTATCGAAAGAAATGAAGACGATGCAATGCGAAAATATAAAACTTATAGAAACTAGCTAGCGATTAGCTAACTTGGACTCCATCGAAATTCTCAGAGAAATTGTAAGATTTAGGTTAAAAAGATGTTGGAATGACGCAAACAATCAGCCATGAGGGGTATTTTCAGACCATCACGAGGGCGTCTCCTACCCATGCGGCCATCGCCCACGGGTCAGGAGTTCGATTCTCGTTGAGAATATATGCATGACTTACTTGCTCATGGGGATTGTGGGCCTCCTCAAGGGTTGGGGTTAGCTGGGACAACCCAGTCCCTCGTTACCCCAAAAAAAGGGGTATTTATAGAAATTACAAAATTAAAAAAGTCAATAAACCATCTGCAAAATGCAAAAGTGACCTAAAAATGTGTATACACGACGCATTTGGGCCAAAAGTTACTGCCATTTAAAGTTGCAACAGCTGATCGGTGTTTTTGGCCCACCTTTTGAGTCTCTGGAGGTCGATACTCCATGAACGCTTTATCTACTTGTCCTAATGAGAAAACAATACAAAATAATTACTTTTCATATGTTTTAGAAGTTATCCTGACTGTTGGACTGCAAACGCGATTGATTACAAGTCATGGTCCGGTATGCAGTGTGGCACATGCTTTCCTACCAATGTTCTTGCTCATTTACAATTGTGACCCCGTTCAAAAAGCTTGAGTATGTGTCATTCACGACTAGTGTTAAAGTGATAACTAAAAGCAAAAGCAATTATTGGCCTAAACCACGGTGATGCATGTGAGGCAACGAAGGTGTGACTGGCCGAGCTATAATATATCTCACTATTATTACTTTTATGAGTTTCTTTCCTTTCGATTTTCCTTGCTGCATGTGAAACATGTATCCTCTCGGTGATCATTTTTGTACCTGTTGATGGAATTGGCCACGATTTGGTGATAGAACCATTATCAACTGGGTTTTGAAGTGTATTGCAACTTCGTATTATTTTCTTGGTCTTTGTTTGCTTTCGATATTTTTATTTGTTAATTAATAAAAAAGAACCCAAAATTTGGGTTGTATTAATAAAAAACCCATAACTTTTTATCGTATTAATAAAAATATCTATCTCTGATGTGATAAATGTCATTTTCTTGTGGCAATATAATTTTATTAATGTTACAGTAAAATAATAAAAATACTTTTAATCAACTATATTTTAAACAAATTAAATAAGTAAAAATAATTCGTGCTTATACAATAATAATGAGGCTCATCCGAAAATGGGACACCCAAAAGGAGCCATAAAAAGGGGCTATTTTTCATTAATATTTTATTTTAGTTTTTATTTTTTTTATTATTTTTAATTAATAACATACATTAAAATTTATTTAAAAATATATTTTAAATATTAATAAATTGTTATATATTAAATTTGAGTAATTTTTTTATTTAATGGTTCATATTAAATTATTTTTACCTATATAAATCCTAATTTTCACAACTCTAATTCGTTCTTTCAACATAGTTAATTATTTTTTTAATTTTATTTGTTTTTAATGCATTTTTATTTTTTGTCTTGAATTAATTAAAATAGTATAAATAATATTAACTATTAAAATAAATAAAAAATATAAAAGGTGGAGTAAAAAAAATAAGCTTCGGATAGAGAGGAGAAGCCCACCTTTTATGATGTGTAAAAAATGGTGCTTCAAAAATAGGACCATAGATGGGAGTAGCATAAGGGTATAGATTGAAAAGTATTTTCGTCATTTTTACTGTAGTAATAATAGAAAAGTAGGTTCCATGTTACGTCATCACGCCAGATAAGGGCATGTTTATTAATACTAAAAAAACTTAGGGATCTTTTTATTAATTCAAAAAGATCAGTGATTCTTTTTATTATTTACAAAAATATCAAAGTACTAAAATATAAATAACTCAAATTTATATAGTCATAGTCATCTATCTTCTATCTTATACATTATTGTAAAGCCCCCACTTCTTTCAAAAACTTTCAAACTCTAATTCCAAGTATTATAAGCCATGACTTCCTTATTAATGAATTTACCCTTGTACTTAAGTTGGAGACTTGCATTTTTTTTTAAATATGTGCGTAGAATCTTTTGAGTCAACAAACTTTAAACTAATTTAGCATAACATTTTTTAAAAAATAGTTTAAGGATTGAAAGAAAATTTCAACAAGAAGTTAGCAGTTAGAAGTGATAATTTGAGATTAAAACAACGAGACATGTGGGACGTAACATTTCATTTTATTTTTAATTGTGAACAGCCTCTGTGCATCGCATGGGATAACACTAGTAATAATTATGTTGGAGGATAAAGTCATAGTCAACAACAACAACAAACCCAGTGCCTGCAAGGGCTCCCGCAAAAGCAGGGTCGGGGGGTAGATGTACGCAGCCTTCCCCCCTCAGGGGGCTACCCTGAAGAGAGGCTGTTTCCGAGGATCCCCAACCTGAGAGACTGTTCCGCCGCAAAGAGCATGTGACCTGGCAACAGGAGAGCAACAAAGTGATCAAGACAACAGACACAAAGCACACAAGACACAAAGCAGAAAGCACGCCACATCAAGCAGAAATCAAAGGACAAGTAGGCAGGTATGCATGCAGGTAGTAGCTCATGGGAGCAAGTACACAACCTAAATGCACCAGGAGAATAACATGGCCTAGCACTAATAAGCTAGACTATTCTACTCCAACTGCAGCATCTATAACCTCTATAATAGTCCTCCATTGGACCCTATCTAAGGCCATCTCCTCCCGAAGGTTTAGGTCGGTGAGGTCTTGTCGGATCGTCTCCATTCATCTCTTCTTTGGCCTACCTCTTCCTCTCCTGCCTAATGTAGTAAGGGGCTGTTCGCACCTCCTTACTGGAGCGTTGTCCGGTCTCCTTCTAACATGTCCGAACCACCTCAAACGTTGCTCTCTCAATTTATCTTCAATAGGAGCTACGCCCAATTTGCCTCTTATTAAGTCGTTTCTGATCCTATCCTTCCTTGTGTGTCCGCACATCCACCTTAGCATTCGCATTTCCGCCACCTTCATCTTCTGTGTGTGTTGTTATTTTATTGCCCTGCACTCCGGCCCATACGTCATGACTGGCCTTACAACCATCTTATAGTATCTTTCCTTTAACTTCAAGGGGAACTTTCTATCACAAAGTACCGCGGAGGCCAACCTCCACTTATGCCACCCCACTTTAATCCGTTGTTGATATCCTCGTCAACTTCGTCGTTGTTCTGTACTATAGACCCCGAGTACCTTAAGCTCTCCTTCTTCGCTATGGCATAAAGTCATAGTCAAAGTGACAAAATTAATATATACATCATATACAAAGGTATAACGTTTGCCTCAAAAATTATAACCATAAATAGACCTTTTCCCTAGTTATTTGGGTGGCTGTCATATTTTAAGTTCTCAATCAATATCATAAAAATTAAAATAAAAGTTCTTAATTTTTTTTTTTTTTTTTTTTTTAAAGGTTGAGTAATGAATTGGGAAAATATTTCTACCAAATATATAGCGTGTTCGAATTCATAATCATATAAAGCAGAAAATAAATAACGATCATGATTTAATAGATAATTATTTTTTTCAATAATTATCTAATAGTAATTGTATGTAATTATATTTCTGTTTATAATAACGGTTTTTAGTTTTTAGATATTGAAATCATATTTTAAAAATGACTTTCTGTTATTTTTAATTTATTTTTCAGCATTTACTCATACAAGGAATAGGGGTTCTCGGAAATAGCTTCCCTTCAGGGCAGCTCCCGGAAGGGGAAAGGCTGCGTACATTTGCTGATGCATTGCATCTTATCAAAATACAATAATTGCAATGTAATAGGTGATTAGTATAAATAGATTGATTTGTAATTTATTTGGGGTTATCAAATAATAAAATTCTTTCTCTCTCTCTCTCTTTCTCTCATCCCCTTTCTTCTAATTCTTTATCCCATCTAACTCTAACTCACCCAAACCCTAACCTTAGGGTTGTTACACCAACAATTGGTGTAACATCTACCCCCAAGACCCTACTTTTGCGGGAGCGCTTGGAGGCACTAGGCTTGTTGCAGTTGTTGTTGTACTCGTACAAGGAATATAAAAGTAAAAAATAATAATAATAATAATAATAATAATAATAATAAAAGAAAATTATTATCAAAAATTCTAAAAAGTTAAAAGACAAATAAAAAATAATACCAAACAGGCACAAAGTAAGTGAGTCACGAGTAATTTAAGCCTAAAACCTTGATAATATTTTTATAACTGGACCAAGATCTAAGTAGCTTGTTCCAACCCGTAATTCAAAACATCTTTTTCCTTCAATAATTGTTACTTTTCATCTTAAATTATTTTATTTCCTAAAACATAATTGCCTTGCAGTTGTCTTCCATTGAGTTTTGCTTTCGTAATGCTTGCTTTGTGCTATATTTCGTTCTTATGCTTTGATGCTCTCATGCTTTTATGCTGCTATGCTTCTATGTTGCCATGCTTCTCACGTTAGGGATCCTCAGACACAGCCCCCTTATGGGTAGTACCCCGAAGGCGGAAGGCTGCGTACATCTGCCCCTCGACCTTGCTTGTGCGGGAGCCCTTGAGACCTGGGACTACATAAAATTTTTGAAATGATCATTTATTGACAAAATTTTTTACCAACTCAGTTATACAATGAAGGGTTATTTACACTAAATATCCTTATATTTTACTTATTCTGTTAATTTTTATTCCTTATACTTTTAATTGTGTCAATATAGTCCCTCTACTATTTAAATTGTGTTAATTTAGTCCAATTATCATGTTCAAATTAAGTTAATGATGTAATTTTTAATAGTACAATCATATTAAATGCAAGTAATCCACTATAAATTCAATTATTGACTCAATTTAGCCCAACCCATTGCCGAATTATTAAAAAAATTTATCAATAACATAACATAAATTTTACTATAGGGACCAAATTGATACAATCCAAATAATAGAGGGACTAAATTAAAATAATTAAAAATATAAGAATTAAATTGACATAATAGACAAAATATAGGGACCTTTAGTGTAAATAACCCTACAATGAAATATTTATGATCTATATGTATAAAAAAATATATAAAAATATTGTGATATATTTGAATAAAATGTGTAAAATCTTTTTTAAGATTTCATTATATTTTTTTCAAAATGTGAACTTTATATCTGATGGAGTGATTATGAAAAAAGGAACATACCCAATGCCTCAAAGGCTCCCGCCTACGCAGGGTCTGGGGGGCAGATGTACGCAGCCTTCCCTCTTTAGGGTATTAACCTGAAAAGAGGCTGTTTTCCAGTACCCCCAACCTGAGGGTGAGGACTTCCAAGGAGGTTATCCATCTTAGTACTACTCTGGCCCAAATACGCTTAACTTCGGAGTTCTAATGGGATCCGGTGACGGCGTGTTGGTGCCCTCTTTGGTGATGGAGTGATTATATAATAAGAAATGTCATCGTTATTTTATAAAATATATGGGGAGATTTAACAAAGAAATATAGTAAATAGAGGGAAAATATGGTTTAAAAATTAAAGTTAGGGCACCGACCAGAAATAAGGATTTAATGGTGGAACGATGAAACACTTTGCTTGCTACACTTAATCTCTTTACCGTTTTTTTTTTTGATAATTATGACGATAGAATTCTCATAAGTATATTAGAAATAGTCTTCAATAGATACAAGACCCAAGACAGGAAATATCAGTTGGTTTTGTAGTTATTTGTCCCAATACAGATATGTTATGTTCTTGGTGGTGGGACTGTAATGGTCATCGGTTTGGATAGCTTAATTATTTTCTGTTTTGCCTCTAGTTGTATCTGTTTTTGCCTTTAGCGACATTCTGGCAGTTTTTGGGATGATGTATTCGTTACTGAAGAAAAATAGATACAATACATGGTCTCCTTACCGTAATTCTTCTCTAGACATTTTATGGTTCCTTTTGTCTGTGAATTTGTTCTGCTAAATTTTTTTTCTAATAAAATATATTTATTTCTAGAAAAAAGTATCTTTTAAATATAAAAGTCTTTTTATTAGGGAGGTTTTTTTTTTTTTTTTTTTTTGAACAACGCTACTATGAAACTCATATAGAATTTTAACAACCTAAGAGGGTACTAACACGCAAACATTGGATTCCATTAGAACTCCAAAATTAAGCATGCTTGGACGAGAGTAGTACTAAGATGGGTGACCTTCTAGGAAGTCCTCGTGTTGCACCCCTCAGGTCTGGGGTTATCGGAAACAGCCTTTCTTCAGGGTACTGCATACATCAACTCCCCAGACCCTACTTAGGCGGAAATCCTTTGGACACCGAGAATGTTGCTTTATATATAGAATTTTAACACATATAAAAAGAATTTTCGGCATTCAAATATTTTGGTCGGCGAGGGCCACTATCATCATGTTATTATTATGCTTTCTACTAAATTATTACGTAAATGATCTTTATCTCTTTATCATATATTATAACATTTAATCATCATCATTAATAGGGCTGCATTTGAACCGAGCTGAGCCCGAGCCTACCTGGTTCAAGGCTCAGTTTGTAAGCAGGCTCAAGCTCGGCTCGTCAAAAGTTCGGGCTCAGCTCGATCTAAGCTTGGTAAGCTTCAAATAAAACTTGCAATATTTTGGCTCATTTAAGCTCGATGTAGGCTCGTTTAAGCTCGGATTCAGCTCATTTACGCTTCAATTTAGCGTCATTGGACAATATTTGAGCAAATATATTTTATTAAAACAGGCTCGCAATAAATGAGCTGGCTCGACTCAGCTCGAGGTCACAGCGAGCCAAGCTTTTATAGCTTTATGACGAGCCGCCTTGGCTCATTTACATACAATCTTCATGCAATAATTTGATATATTTTGCATATGACAATCATATATATAGTCATTGTAACTATATATAATTATTGTAACAAAGATGAAATACATATTTGATTGTGCTGTTTTTAAATAAAAAATATTTTATTGAGTTATTTTTCTATCATTTTAATAAAAATATAAAATAATATTTCTCCTTTAAAATAAAATTATAAGCTAAATTAAAATTTTACACATAAGATTATCCTCACTCAGAATTACAACAATAGCAGACCCAATGCTTCAAGGGCTCCCGTATAAGCGGGGTCTGGAAGGGGTGAATGTACACAGCCTTACCCCTTTAGGATGTAACCCTGTCGAGAGATTGTTCCCGAGGACCCCCAAACTTATAGGGTGGGCAATACGAGGACTTCTCAGGAGGTCACCCATCCTGGTACTACTGTTACCCAAGCACGCTTAACTTCAAAGTCCTAATGGGATCCGGTTCCTTAGTGCCTGATAAATGAACTTTATCCTCTCTCAGAATTAACAAAAATTAATTCTAAAAAGTATTATAAAAGCAAATGTTAATTTTATAATATGTTTTTTTGAACATTAATTTTTTTAATAATATGTTGTCACATTATATTGATTGGTGATTAAGGTTGATTATGAATGATGTGTGTAGCGTGTTAAAAGTAGTTGCTTTTAACATTATAGGTTAATTTATAATAAAAAAGGTTATAATTTTCTAATTAATCAAGGACCATAATTTAAAGGCGTAACGAAATTATAGATAAAAGTAAATACAAAAGTATATATATGTTTTAATTACAGAATTATATATAGATTTATCTTACAGCTTTTGATAAATTGACTCAAGAACGATAACTAAGAGAACTGCAGGAATTCTCTAGAACGATGTAGAATAATTAAGGCTATGAAAACTAAATTGAGCCCGAGACTTTGAGGAGATGAATTCGAGATTGAAGTTTTTGAGCTTGGTGAGTTTCGAACCGAACCTGGACCAAGCCTAATGCCAATGAACTCAGGCTTGGCTCAGCCCGGCCCGCCTCAACTCAATTAGGGTCAGTCCTGACATTTTTAAGGTTTAAAATAAATTTTTTTATATACAACAAATTATGAAATTTTAATTATAAAATTTGTTAATATTAATATCACAAGTAAAAAAATAAAGGCCACTAAATTTTAGGATATTAAACAGTTGCTTGAATTTTGTGGAATTGTGTCAAGGCCCGATAGTGTTGAGCTATGGGTACTCTTGAGAAATTGTGAATATAGTGTAAGATATTCGTGAAATTAGTTCTTCGGCGGCTTACGTTTCATTTAGTCACTGTTTCAAGGAAGCAAATAAAGCTTCTAATTGGTTAGCGAATGCAGGCCAATGAGGGCCCAGGTGCATATATTTGGGATCATTCTCCTCCCCGAACCCTTCTTTCCACTGTCCGAGCAGATACCTGAGGGTTCCCATTTAGAAAAGCAATGCCTTAAGATTTTGGTCTTTACATTTTTCAAATAATAATAATAATAATAATAATAGTAATAATAATAATAACAATAATAATAACAATAATAACAATAATAATAACAATAATAATAATAATAATAACAATAATAATAATAATAATAATAATATAGGTATTATAGGACACGTGGCAAAAGCTCAAGCAAGACATATTTTTTTGGTTGACTTTGACCGAGACAGAATTCCTAATTCAACTACGAGGCTAATATTAATTGTTTTAGTTTGCGTATTACAAATATTATAATTCTTTAATATAATAGAATTAAATTTATATCAACAGAATTAATGAGGTTTTATTAACTATTTATACATATTTATATTTTTCTATTTGCAAAGAACGTTTACGTATTATTATTAATAACATGTTATTTCTGTTTTTATTTTTTCTTTTTGGTTTTTTGTCACTTGTAATTATAGAAGAGCTTCTCTCCCTCATAATTATTGAAAAGATATTAATAATAGAGTCAAAATTTATTTTTTATTTATATTAATAATATAATTAAATAATTATAATATATAAATATTTAAAATTTAAAACATATTATGTATCACTTGAACGATCTCTAACATATTATAATAGAGTCTTACAAATAAGAGGTAAGTAATTAGGAGAGGGTCGTTTGATCAAAAAAAATTAGGAGAGGGTCGAATCAGTGCCTAAATTCATGCCATCCACAGCGACAACCTATATCCCAACACAATCTTTACCCTATATCTGTTTTTTGATAATTAGCGAGGAAAAGCTCGTGACATA